>OZ010714.1:5650371-5823101 GCA_963932345.1 Ophion ventricosus | reverse complement strand
AATGCTCGAATAAAATGTTCAAAACCAACCTACTAATAGTATCGACCCACGAAAGAAAAAAACGATTTTGCGCTCATCTCTTTCCAGCTGGAGACGAGAAAAAATAAAATCATCCTGCGGAAACGTCACGAGAAAAAACGTTACGCAGTGCAAAAAAGTTTCATTTTTTTTTCGATTCTTCCACCTTTTGTTCCAATTGAGAATACTTTCCTCCAAGTAAAAGCCAAGAAATAAAGCATTCCTCATCCTTGACTCAAATTTGATACAATTTTACGACGCTTCTCGAAAAAGGGCCAGGCCTGGTGACCAATTGAAAAAGTCGTCTCATCAATTTTGTCTTTGGTGCAGCGTGGCTAAAATTTTTTTTCGGAGCCTGCCGTTTGCTGGCAGCCAGAAGAAAATATTTCCAATTGTAATCGAAAGCGCGGAAGAGCCAAAAGAAATAGAAACTTTGTTCTTTTGACATATCCTGATGTGTATGGGTGCGTGCGTCCATGAGAAATCAAATAGTCCTGTGGTGTCGGTATTTGCGGCCCAGCAGGCATGGGGAAATAAAGGCCTTATGTCCGAGTAGGACAGTGTGTCGCCGTCTTGCACGTTGGGCCCGTTCCTCCACGTGACCTGGCCACTGACCCACTTTGGTTTCTCTCCACTCTTCTTATGCCTCTTAGCTGCCTCCTTTTCCACTTCCTCCGTCTTTCTCGTTCTTTTACTTCAACATACCGCTTCTCCTTCCTTCTCTTCCTCTCGATCGTTTTAATTCTCGCTCCCTCTCTCTCTCTCTCTCTCTCTCTCTCTCTCTCTCTCTCTCTCTCTCTCTCTTCTCTTCTCTTTCTTCCTCGTAGCGATATGTTTTCCCACTACTCTTTTTCCTTCCATCGCTGATTTAACGCGAGACTTATTTTTTTCTTTTTCCAAGCCAATTCCAGCATTGTCGTTCATCCGTCCTCGCATCCGATGCGTCCCCTCATCTTTTTTTGTACCGCGGCCCGATTCTATTGCGACATTAAGTGACAATTCAGTGTGACTGGCTTAAAAATTGCCGATTTTCATAATTAAAAAAAAAATTCCCATAATCAGTTCGATTTTTTTTCGTTTATTCAAATAACTTATGTTGTACATAAAAATATTCTTCAATGATTTAGTTTTATTTTTTCTTGGCCACTGCAAAACGATGCCTAAAAAAAATAGCGCCTGACGGTGGAAAGTTCTACTCCTCCAAAAATTGTCTGAAAGAAAAAACCGAAAGTATTATTAATCGGTATAAAAAACTGCAGAGGTGCCATTCCGAAGTTAAGTGTCAAATTGAGCCTTTTGTTGACAGTTTGTTTTTTAATGTGAAATTTTCAAAAAAAAATGACACATTTTGCACCCTTAAGCTTTTTCCTTTAGCGAAGAATCGCGCGGTCTCCCGCGGAGATTTTCGCATTTGCAAATGCTTGATTTTATATCCAAAGCCTCATCACAAGTCATTACTCTTCTTGGTCTCTTACCTGTTGATGCGGTTGCCGCACTTTCCGGTCTCTCGAGCTCGCCCAAGAAGATGATACGTAGGGGCACGTACACACGCGACGAGGGCTCGCTGGAGTCCTTGGGCCCCATTCACGGCCCAACGTGCTGCATCGTGCGATTTACGCCGTTTTTCTTCACAGAAATTAAGGGCAGGTTACTGTTTATGACGATGAAAAATTCGATAAAAATTAATCATTTGCATTCTTAAAGGGTTTAGAACACGCGGACAAAGGGATATTTTCATATTCAAAGTATTTTAGAATTTACAGCCTGTTGAGCGGAACCGTCCATAGCCTGGAAGACAAGTAGCTGAGGGGCTCGGAGCACATTTTTAATAAACTTTGGATACGTTTTTCTGGAAACAGCATTTTCAGTGCGCGGGACGCTCTGCAGTTTCAACGGATGAACCGATTCACACGAATCTCTGCGCAATTTGAAGAAAATTCAAATTGCGGGACCACCAGGAAGCGATTTTTGGCAAAAATTCATTGAGACATTTTTTTTGCCTGTTGAAGGAAAAAAAATTGGGTTTTCTTTTTCAAACAGCTGCCATTTTGTTATCCAGGGGTCTTTCGGAAAACAAAAAACGACAAGGCCCCCCCTCCCAAATTTAGTCGAGTTTAATAATATTTGATCCGTTTTTATTTAAGATGAACTGGCAAGGCTGTGGAGCGCCCCACGCAGATCAAAACACGCCGTGCATGGCTTTATTTGACGTGAGCTGGAGCCGCTATTTTGGATTTTTTTTATAAATAAAATAGGAATTTACTCACCAGTGATAGAAGAATAGAATACGTTAAAACTCATTTACAAAAGTATTTATTTTATATGAAAAAAAAATTCCCGAAGTTCATGCATTTTTCATGCCTCTCGACGGTAATTTTCCCTTAATTTATGTGTAGCTATATAGAGCAAGTGATTTAGAAGACATTTGACTCCGAGAACTGTCTCTGATTGTAGCCAATCATCCACATAGATTTTTTATTAATATGCTAACAAATGTTAGCATATTAATAAAAGGGTTATTTCAAGAACCAAAAAAAACCGAAAATCAACAATTTTTCTGTATATACATATGAATATTTATATATAACTTTAGAAAATATTGATAACTTTAATATAAAATAAAATAAAAAATATAAATTAAAATAGCTAAATACCTGAATTAGAAAAATGATAAATGAAAATTCCTGTCCCCATACACAAATATACAAAAATAAATAAATAAATATATATATATATATATTTGTTTGGAAAGTATATTTTTATTATTTTTATATATAAAAATAATAAAATGGCAATTTCAAGAATCGTCCTGTCCCCGAATTTAAAAACTCGTAATAAAGTTAAGGGTCGTCCTTAAGACATTCTTTTCCCATATATATATTTTTTTTAGTTATTTTTATCTACAAAAATAATAAAAAATATATATTATATTATATATTAAAATATATAAATCAATCAAACGAGTTTTATTCGCTCAACTTTTTACAAAAGTTTTTTTTACACAATCGTAACTTTCCGTATACTAAAATATAATAAAATCAAATACATATTATAAACGTCATCCTCAAAACATTAGAATTATAATTTTTGGAGAACAGTCCTCAAAATTGGTTACGAAGAATTGTTGATTTTGGAGATAGTACGGTTGTTAAAATGGCCTTTTTAGTATTTTTACATAGTTACCATATATATATGTATATACCGTCGAAATCGCTTATAACGACATTGCTTACAACGAATCGGCTATAACCTCGGTACTGCATGATCTCTCCAGTGTCATTATAACGCGTTCATATATCGTTTATAACGACTATCGGCTATAACGTCGGTACTGCAGTGTCCCTTCAGTGTCGTTATAACCGGTTTTCACTGTACATGAATATAAAGGCTCCAGTAGATCTGGTGACCACCACCGTCGAAGATGTCGTCAACAGCACCATGACCACCTCCACCGATCTTTTCCTTACCGGCTGCTGCCTTCTGCCACCTCCTACCGACCAAAGAGAGACTCATCGCTTATCCAGCACCTTGGTTGGTTCCAACCTTTCGCGTTGTCTCTGTTACGTTTTCTCTCGCGCTCTCTTTCCTTCACGTAGCCAGAGCAAGGGGCTTATGACTCCCGAGCGTGCAATTCCGCCACATGCTCTCCGCTCTTACCTTCTCACCACGGCCCCTCTCTCACTCTCTTTCTTTCTCTTGTTTCGTCTCTTTTACTCTCTCTCTCTTTCTCTCTCTCTCTCTCTCTCTCTCTCTTTCTCTCTCTCTCTCTCTCTCTCTCTCTCTCTCTCTCTCTCTCTCTCTCTCTCTTTCTCTCTCTCTCTCTCTCTCTCTCTCCATCTCTGTTTCTTTTGCCGTCCGTAGTAGTAAGCCACGAAGAGGCGCGAGTAACCACGGTCAGACAGGTACCATCCACTTAACTAGCCGGATGGATGAATAGTTGATAGAGTGATCCCCCGGTACCGGTGTTCTCGTCAAAACTCTGCACGGTCAAGGTTGCTGGACTTTTTTTCTCGTCCTGTTATTTTTTTTTTTTTTTTTCTTCACGATTGCGCGTTTTTTTTCGCCATTCGGTCAGAGTCGATCGTCGACGAGAAGATCGAATGAAAAATCGGTGGGTTCGTAGAGCTTTGCGAAAGTCACGTGGATGTACGACGAAGCTGGGTACGATCGGCCGGTTCCGATCGTCAATTAAATTATTCCAGTAATTATAATAATAACGTTAGTAAGGATATTAGGATTGTTTTTCATTGATAATATTATCGATCAATCTGACGAATATACGGAATAATATTGAGTGACGAGTGTATGTAAATCTAAAAAAAAAAGTGTCATCATCAACATCATCATCGTCGATTGGAACCAAGAATTATGCAGAATTCTTGAATACATCGAAATCTTCCGAGTGGCAAGTTTCGAAAATCTGCGAAAACCACGGATAACTTGGCGAAGGAGACGAAGAGAGAAAGAAAAAAAGAAACAAACGTTTGAACGGTGAGTGCGCAAAAGTTCGAAAGATCTGAATTTATCGTTTCGCCTCGTTCGAGATTTTTTTTTCGTCGGTATAGTTGTATCCTGTTGGGATTAATATTGCGTCGAAATGCCGGAAATGACGACACGTTTCATAGCGCTTTGTCACTTCCTTGATAATATTTCGCAATAGCGATCGCTTTACAAGTGGGGCAAAAGAAAACAGATAGAGTGACAAATTGCACGAACATTTTCTTAAGTTGCGACAAGTTCGTGGCCTCTCCGAAAGCAGAGAGACCGGAAAGTTAATTTATTTCGGAGATCGAAAACGCTCGAATCGCGTCCACTGCTCGCGCGATTGTACACCACAACAGACGGAATTTGAGGAGAAACCGTGAAAGAAAAAAAAAAAAAGAGAAAAAAAATTGGAAAAATGCAGCGCCCGAGTGAAAAGTGACCCAGATAAATTGCCGGATAAGAATTTTTCAGTGAAGGTTACCGCGGCTGCCGAACCGTGGATAAAGCCATTACAATTTTACGAGAAACTCCTCTTTTCTTCGCCCCGGGCGTCCTCCTTTGCTACTCTCATTAATATCATTATAATTATTCCACTACGATCGCGCTATTCTTGCAATCGGTATCGCGGTTATTCTCCCGATGCCGATTTGTACAAACACCCGGGAGAAAGTTCGAACTCAATGTCCCAACGAGGATCGAACATTTTTTTTCTCCTCACCTCACTGAGAAAACGAGTGTACCAGCGATTTTTTTTCAAATTCTTTTCGATCTTCGCGATACGGAAATCGAGCGAGTAACGAAACGATTAGAAATTTATAGAAGTGGTCCTATTAATTGTCACGTTTTTAACGATTTTTCATGATTTTTTTTAAAACTATTTTTTATTTACTCATGGTAGAATTAAAAATATAAAAAGTATCCACAACATTGCTTACGCCTTAAATTTTTTGCCTCGGTACACTTGGAGAAATTTTTATTCGTTTGTTTGGGTTTGTTTGGGTTACGAGCGACGAAAACAAACCCAAACAAAAGAATAAAAATTTCTCCGAGTGTACCATTAATTCTCACCTTTTGACGGGGCTTCACTATTTTTTTTATCGACTCCTGCGCGATGTTCAAAAAAAAAAGTATTATCCAAAAATTTTGCACGTCTCAAATTTTCGCCTCGCTAGAGGGGATAATGCCCAAGGTTTTTTTTTCTTCTAATTTTACGGTATTTTTGGTTACTATGGCCATCGCTCGCGACCCAAACAAACTCAAACAAACAAATGGAAGTTTCTCCGAGTGTATCATTAATTTTCGCCTTTTGACGATTCTTCACTACACTGACAGAAAAAATCTATTGATATTAACTAGATGCGTTTATTAGATTTTTTTAAAATTTGTATTAAATAGATTTTTCGTGAAATCAAATTTTTCCTATTGCATTCCATTATTGAAATATTGAATACATTTATTTCTTTAAATCATTTAAAATCGTCTAATAAATAAATATTTTATTTATTCCCAATAAATCTGTGATTTGGTTTCGACTGTTCAAAAAACAATTTAGTTCGATCCACATAAAGTATCTTTTTAATTTTTAAAAATTTATATTAAATAGAATTTTAGTAGAGTCAAACATTTGTCTATTTCATTGAATTAATGGTCTGTCTTTGATGCAACAACTACTTACTCATTTGATTGAAGCTATTGACCAACGTTTGGATTTGTTTGAATTGACAGAAATATATATTTGAGTAAAATAGACGTTTATTCACTCTAATAAAAAATGTCTCCCATGCGTTCAAAGCAAGAATGTGCTTGATTCTAATCTTTATTTATTAAATTTAAATATATTTAATATTCAACAAGGATAGCTGGACCAAATAAAAATATATATTTGAAACAAATGGAATCGTAGTAGGCCGTGGGACAAGGAAAAAACCTATTTGATTTAAATAGATCCTTTTTTAATTAAATATTTCTTTTTTGCCAGTGTACTTTTTTACATCGACTCCTACGCGATTATTCCAAAAAAGAATTATCCAGAAATTTCGGACGCCTCAAACTTTGGCCTCGCTGGAGGGGATAATGCCCAAGGTATTTTTTTTTCTAATTTCCGGTCTCTTTTGTTACCATCTCTGTCGCTCGCGACCCAAACAAACCCAAATGGAAATTTCTTCGAGTTTACCATTAATTCGCGTCTTTTGACGATTCTTCACTACTTGTTTAGCGACTCCTACGCAATTTTCCAAATTATCCAAAAATGTTGCACACCTCAAATTTTTGTCTCACCGGAGGGGATAATGCCCGAGATTTTTTTATTTATTTCCGGTCTTTTTTTTTTGCCGTCGTCGTTGCTCGCGACTCGAGACGACGTCCTGATTAAGAAGTAACCAGCGCCCTCCTTTTCCCTCCAGATTCACTGGCCTGTCCTTCTTTCGCGTTCGGTTCAGTTATAATACGCACGTGTGCACACACACGTACGCGCTCGTATATACATATAAATATATATCTATATATTCATCAATGGCTGACGATCAAAAGAGCACAAAGTGTTCGTTTTCACCGTCGAATTATTCGGAGTTACGTCCTTACGGTCGCAGCTGATCGATCTATATACGTATACGCACAAAACTGTACTGGGCTCACGTGTGTACACACACACACACACACACACGTACGAGTGTGTACACATACGTGTAAAAGTCGCGTTACCGGCGTGCACCGTGTATTATTAACACACTTTTTTTTTCCTTCGTAGCCTCCTTCGTAAAAGTCTGCACTTGATCGCTATACCATTTTTCTTTACTTCTCGCGACTTATATATTTTTATCAGTATTGTGGGCACATGAAATAAAATTTTCCTGCCACGAGCGTACGTACAGATATCCTTTTTTCGTGTGTGTGTGTGTGTGTGTGTGTTGTTCCTATCGTTTTTTTTTCATTTTTTATTTTTATTTGTATGAACATCGCGTGCGGAGCAGTTTTATTCTGTCCTCATAGACATATCTATATATTAAAAATCTTATACGTGCAAAGATTTTTCTATGAATGAAATGGCGATGGATTCTCGATACGAGTTAATCGTAAAACGTTGCAGGCATTACCACGAGACAATAGCTCGTACATTGCGCCTCGGAGTTCCGTGCACAATTGAAATAAAAAGGATTCGCGTTAGGTACAAATGGACGAGCCAATTACACAATAGGCAACACCGACAAAGAGTATAAAGACGTATACTTTTTCTCACGTGGTACCGTTAAATTATAGGACATAATGTTTAGATAATTTCGCCCGATAATTGTTATCAAGGCATTCTAGAAAATTATCTCGTTCCCATATACCAGGTGTGTAAATTAAGTAATGAGACTGATTTTTTTTCAATTTTTTTATTCGAATAGAATTACAATTCAATATTGTCTCTCTCAAGATAACTTTCTTGGGAAGCAAAACAGCGCTGAAGACGATTCTTCCAATCGTCATAGCAGTACTGGAATTCGGATACTGGAATAGCCTTCGACTGGTCGGTTACAGCCGTTTGAATGTTTTCGAGTGTCCCATAATGACGTCCCTTGAGGTGATTTTTCAATCTCGGGAAGAGGAAAAAGTCCGAGGACTCAAGTCAGGTCCGAATAAGGAGGCTGAGGAGTTACAGGAATGTTTTTACTGGCCAAAAATTCGTTTATTGAAATTGCTGTGTGACATCAATTTTTCTCATCCCCAATTCATTGGTCAAAATCTGATGAACGGTGGTGTGAGTCAACTTCAACTCTTCCCCGATCATTCTGACTGTCAACCGACGATCTGAACGCAACAAGATCCCGTGTTCTGTCGACATTCTCATCAGTTCTTGAAGATGAAGGCCTTCCGCTGCGTGGTTCATCTTCAATCGAGTCTCTTCCTTCTGAAAATACCTTAGACCACCGAAAAATCTGGGCCCTTGACAAAACACTGTCTCCGTAGGCCTGCTGAAGTTTTGCATAAGTTTCCGTTGCACTGTGCCCAAGTCTGAAGCAAAAGCTGATAGCACACCGTTGCTCGAAATTGATGTCACTCATTTTTCGAACGCACTAGAAAAAACTGTTTCACGAAAAAAAATCGCTACGGACAAACAAATGACTCTAGCGAGTTCAAACTCGTACTGAAGGCGTATCGCGTTTTCATCTGCCGCACCTCCAAGTCCCGCGTCTCAAGTGTTGCCAGATCGAACACTACCTTGCCAGGCTCATTACTTAATTTACACACCTCGTATGTGTACAGGTGCATATGGAGGGCGACAGTTATAAGGTGGCCATGTGTTTTTTGACAGTCCGAAGCGGAGATTTAGCGACCAAGGAAATAAATAATGTTGAATGATTTTTCAAGTCCTTCGAAAAAAAATCCAGCGTACTTTATGTGGTGGGTAGTATTGGCCAGAAAAAATGGAGTATTCTGTATAAAGAAATGAAAATTACATTTTGAGTTCGGCAGAATGAAGATAATTGAAGTCCGAATACGCAACACTCCTAGAAAACTTTTTTTTTTATGGAATTAAATTCCATTCATCCACTCTGAAATGCATTTCTCGACGACGGAAGAGACGAAAAATATTTTTCAGGAGTGTTTTGCATTCGGAATTTAATTATCTTCATTTTGCTCCAATCGAAATGGAATTTTGATTTATTTCCGGAATGCTCAATTTTTTTTGGCCAATACTACTCATCACAAAATGACGCTGTATTTTTTTTTAAGAGCACTTGAAAAATTATAGTAAATCAAATTTTTCTCGGTCGCAAAATCTTCCCGCAGGACCATTAAAAAAGACATTCCCGCCTTATAATGTTCGCCTTGTCTATATATATTCATATAAATCCAATTATGCATAGCTAATATGATCCGTGACCAACAAACAAGCTCTGTTCCCAACGACTAACCCTATAAATTGGTGTATTGTATATTGCAAGAAGTACATGCTTGTGTTGAAGCGAAGTAGAAGCTGCATTACGTGATATATGAGTGCAATAGAGAGAGAGAGAGAGAGAGAGAGAGAGAGAGAGAGAGAGAGAGAGAGAGAGAGAAGAGAGAGAGAGAGAGAGAGAGAGAGAGAGAGAGAGAGAGAGAGAGAGAGAGAGCTGAAATTTTCGACCAGGGATTTCACCAAGTCGAATAATATTTGGAGCAAAAGAAAATCGTCAAGCTCTGCGTCAGCGAATTCTACAGAGCCCGATGCTTCGTTTTTTTTTTCTAAAAAACTTAACAATCTGTGAGAAAATGTTCTTTGAAAATTTGTGAGTTGCTCCTGTAGGAAATATGTCATCTTTTTTCCTCTTTGGATTGGATCATTCTGTTTTTTTTTATAAAAAAAATTGGTGATTTTTCACAAAACGCCTTGGGGTTCAAAAAAACGTCCAAATCTCTAAGTCCTCAAAAAGACCAGGATTTTTGAGGCTCTGGAAAAGAAAAAGAGGAATGACCAATTACGGTTGATGGTTTGAGAGATCGATTTTAAAGAATCGCCGCGGTAAATTTGAGCCGCCGGTTCGGAACGTGCGAGATCCCGTGAGACGAACCGAGATACTGGACTTGATGGTATCCATTTATATGTGTGTGTGTGTGTGTTTATATGTGTATATATATATATATATATATATATATATTTACGTGTGGATACGAACAGTGTAGTTATAGCTGTAAGAAGAGTCAAGCTGCGCCGCCGTGTCTCGTGATAACGGTGGTCCGTCAGACCTACAAGTGCGACGCCGTATATACGCGCATATGGGACTTCCAATCCGACTGGTTCGACCGGACACCATAACCATACCGTAATCACAAATTTTCCGATACTCTCATCGTCTTCCTGACTTCGTCTCAGTCGCCAGTGTTTTTCTAAAGAAATAAGTATAATAAATTACGAAAAATTCACAAACGCAATCGAAGTTTTCGTCACGACTTCCGGAAGTGGTACAAAATGAGAAAAAAAAATGATCAATCCATTGAAAATTGACATTAATCGTAAAGGTCTTGCAGGCAATGTTCTTCGGGCTAATTTTGAAGAATCTTTTATTTCAAAATGAACAATCGAATTAACATTTGCTACTTCACAATTGAAAATGAATTAAAATTGAATTAAACGCAATGAGTTAAAGTAAAATTGACATTGCGCTGGAATGAGTTTACCGTAAAGAAAAAAAAAAACAGGAAAAGGAAATAAATTGCGTGAGAGCATCGTCGCGATAATATTTGGATAACATTAAAAAATAAAATAACTTGGGAAAACAATTGTATGATAATTTCACGATTGAAACGGAGTAGTCGGGACAAAATTTTTTTTTTATGAAAGTATTGGGATGACAAGGTCGGTATTGTGCACACAATCAATACAGAGTTTTGACAAGATTGAGTTTATTTTTTCATTTACAAATGTTAATAAGCAATGAAGTTAATATTATTTAAACAAAGTGCCGCTGTGAGTGCATGGCCAATCGAATGAAAGATTAAACGAACAATTAAAAAATGTCCTTTTGGTATAAGAATAAAACTTTCGTATGACTAAATATTTTTTTGTAATTTTGACAATACAAAAATGGCAAGCTGTAGTAAAAAAGTTCAATTTTACAAAAAAAAATCATCGGGTCATCATCGGATCAATAGAAAATGTTATAAACTACGCTCAGTCCAAATATGAAATGAAACGGGCGAATACATTTTGACATACGCCTTGCACCGTATCATAAAACATAATTTTGAGAACAACGTAAAAGAAAAAAAGGTTAAAATCGAAGCGGGACGGTTCGCTGTAGCGCAGTAAGCGAACTGGGCCTTTACAAAGGCCAAGATCAATTACTGGAATCTTAACTAAATCTTTGCTTCAAATTAAAGTTAATATCCTAAGCAATAATACTATGCTATTGCATAGTTTTATTAGGATATTAACGTTAATTTGCAGCAAATATTTAGTTTAAAAAAAAAACACGTTTTTCTTATTAGAAAAACGCGTGTTTCTTTTTTTTTCAAGCTTATGCAGACACCTTAATTCGACATGTCATTTGACGCGTCGTCTCACGCGAAATCCTTTCCGTTACGACGCGTGCAGCTAGCAACGCGTTATCGGGTAAAAACGGGACTTATCTAGGTGATAAAAAAGACGTCACGGTGAAAAAAAACGGCGCCTAGATTATGTTTAATAAGGAGATGAAGATCTTACAGATTGAAAGGGGGACGACAGGAAGCATAGGATTACTACAAATATACAGTGGGTAAAAAAAGTATTTTTACACAGCGTGTTTTTCAAATTGTCCTACGAAAAAAAATAAGATGCTTTAGCAGTTTATTTATTTCGAAAATTTTTGTCGAAGATTTTATTTTTCTTCGGAAAAAAAATACCTCAAGTATTTTTTTTTCGCAGGATAATTTGAAAAATACGCGGTATACAACGACTATTTTTACTCACTGGATACGTGGTAGTCTGAGAAGTGAGACCCAAAAGGAAAATCTAGATGTCTCGTATTAACACCTATCCGAATGTTGGTAGAATGTACCCCCATATGTTTGTTAGATCTTTCACGACTTTTCAAGAAAAAAGTATTTTTCAAGTTTTCCAGCTTTCCTGTAGCATAGATAAAGACGATTTTTTTTCTCTTTTGTGTATGTACTTTCCTCTTAAAAGTCTTCAAACGCAATTGGGACTCATTTCGACTATTACAAGTTTTTTTTTTTCACGTAAACTTTAGTGACTGAACCTCTCAAACCTATTTTTTAATCTTTCGGTGAAAATCCAAGGCATTCACGTTAGTGTTTAGTTGTTAATTTATTTATTGCTCAACAGTGCACTTGATAACGGTAACACAAGTTAAAAAATCGCGGATAAATTACACACGAGGTGTGTAAATTAAGTAATAAGACTGGAAACGTAACGTTCGATCTGGCAACACTTGAGACGCGGGACTTGGAGGTGCGGCAGGTGAACATGTGATACGCCTTCAGTACGAGTTTGAACTCGCTAGAGTCATTTGGTTGTCCGTAGCGATTTTTTTTTCGTAAAACAGTTTTTTTTTAGTGCGTTCTAAAAATGAATGACATCAATTTCGAGCAAGAGTGTGCTATCAGATTTTGCTTCAGACTTGGGCACAATGCAATGAAAAGTTTTGCAAAACTTCAGCAGACCTACGGAGACAGTATTTGGTCAAGGGCCCAGGTTTTTCGGTGGTTTAAAAGATCGATTTTTCAAAAAGGTGCTCATTCGAAAGTACTATCCTTTGAGTGTCAACCCTGAAAATTTCATAAGGAAATTCACAGTAATGACGAAGTTATAGCATTTTGTAACTGACCGAGTGAGCAACGACTAACGGTTGGGGCGCAGGTAGACGCGGCCTTCATCATCTGTTTCACTATGAGTTTGACTATAAATGACGTTGACGCAGCAAAAAAAAAGATCTAATGGAAGCGTTAACATCTAAGGAAGATCCGTCATATGACCCAGGAATCGACGATTTCATGTAAGTTTAATATAAACCAGTTATTTCAGTGTAAATTATACTCAAAACTCTAAACGCGTTTTACTCGAAACAGTGTTTTCAAAATCGGTACCAGAAATATCTCCGCAACTACTGGACCGATCGGGATCAAGTTTTGCAGAGTTATGCTTCACACAATAATCTAGTACTTATCGAGCCGTTTTTTCGATGCGTGGCATAGTTTTTTTTTTCATCATAAGTACTGAACAATTTTGAGGCGAAAAATCGCCTGTTTTATTCCAGTGACTGCCATAACCCGAAAAAATTACATTTTTAAATTCCGGCTCGATAGGTACTAGTTTTATCTATCTACTTTAAGAAACAATTTTTTTTTCTTTTCAGATAAAAAATGGCTGACGCTTGTCTGGTACTGCCAACGCTGTCAACAAAAACACGTCCCAGGAAAACGACTGTAACTTTTTTCCCGTTTGAATTTTTCTCATCAAATGTTCACACAATGTAGATAAAATGTCATACTTTAAAATGTATATAATGGTTGTTCAATAAAATTCAATTTTATACACAACAAAAATTCTTAAACATAACCTTACTTTTAGCCGTCTCAGGTGTATGTAAGCCCTTAAGGTATCTTCAGAAGGAATAGAGTCGATTGAAGACGAACCACGCAGCGGAAGGCCTTCATCTTCAAGAACCGATGAAAATGTCGAAAGAATCCGGGATCTTGTGCGCTCAGATCGTCGGTTGACATTCCGAATGATCGGGGAAGAGTTGAATTTGAATCACACCACCTTTCATCAGAACAATGAATTGGGCATGAGAAAAATTGCTGTCACACAGCAATTTCAATAAACGATTTTTTGGCTAGTAAAAACATTTCTGTGGCTTCTCAGCCTTCTTATTCACCTGACTTGAGTCCTTGGGACTTTTTCCTCTTCCCGAGATTGAAAAATCACCTCAAGGGACGTCATTTTGGGCTACTCGAAAACATTCAAACGGCTGTAACCGACCAGCTGAAGGCTATTCCAATATCCAAGTTGCAGCACTGCTATGAGGATTGGTAGAACCGTCTCCAGTGCTGTGTGGCTTCCAAAGAAAGTTATTTTCAGGCATACAATATTGAATTGTAATTCTCTTCGATTAAAAAGAATCAGTCTCGTTACTTAATTTACGCACCTCGTACGCAAAAGTGCAAAAATCCTTTTCTCCCGAAAACTAAAAAAGATGGTAGGTCATAGGGCTGATTCGGATAGGTATTGATAGAGGAATCTAGATTTTCCTTTCGAACGTCACTTTTTGGGCCACCCTGTACATAATATATATACACAGAATGGTGATTTCGAAGACATCCGACTTCGAAAACCGTCCTGATATTAGCCAAATGTCACCATACTAAATATTATCTAACCTTACTCCGTTAAAATCACTCTCAGATAAATGTGGACTTTACATAAAGATCGTTTCAAGGAATATCTACATGTCTCACCTACTTTATCGTAGTAAAGCTTACTACAGCAGCAAGCAGCCGAGTATAGCAATCGTCGTCACGAGACCGGATAATTGCACTCTCAAGAAGCAAAGAAAAAAAAGTAAAAGAGAGAAACAGCGAGGAAGATACGAGAACTAGACGAGCGCAGGGATGCGAGATATCGCGGGAGAAGCTTAGAAAATCGCGGGCGTCGATGCGAGCGATCGCGAAAAAAGGAAATACCTAGTAAAAGAGAAGCGAGGCGCGTCGAGCCGCGGGTGCAATCGGGTCACCCAGATCCGATCTAAACGCGGTGTAAATCCAACGATGATGATGATGCGCTGACCACATCAAGGCCGAGCTTTCTCCACTCGTCATATAGCCACGCACGAGCCGTCAATGATCACTGTATTAACATTTTCGTCCTCTCTATACCTACCTATATGCTACCTGCATATTGAAATTCGTACGTCCAGCGAATACGGATGGAACGAAGAAAATCGACGTCTTCCGCTTTGCTTAGAGCGAAATCCAAAGGCATGGAAATGTCGTACAGTGTACTGCACTGTCAAAAAATATTTAATTTAAATCGGATCTATGTAAATCAAATAGCCTATTTGTTTCAATTTTTTTTTAATTATTCAAGCTATTCTTTTTAAATATTAAATATATTCGAATTAAATAAATAAATATTAGATTCAAATTAAATAAATAAAGATAAAATATATCGCATGAATACGAGAAAGGAATATAGGTTCATGACATAAAATTGCGGTGAAAAAAAGTTAAATTATTGTTCTTTTTTTTCACTAACGAGGCTGTTATTTGGAAAAAGAGAGAGGTATCGTGGTGCCTTTAAGGACTTACATACACCTTAGACGGTTAAAAGTAAGGTTATGTTTAAGAATTTTTTTTGTGTATAAAACTGAATTTTATTGAATAACCATGATATACATTTTAAAGTATGACATTTTATCTGCATTTTGTGAAAATTTGGTTAAAAAATTTCTAACGGTAAAAAAGTTACAGTTGTTTTCCTGGGACGTGTTTTTGTCGACAGCGTTTGCCGGACCAGACGTGCCTCTGCCATTTTTTATCTAAAAAAAAATATTTGTTTCTTAAAGTAGATAGATAAAACTAGTACTTATCGAGCCGGAATTTAAAAATTAATTTTTTTCGTGTCATGGCAGTCACTGGAATGAAACAGGCGATTTTTCGCCTCAAATTGGTCAGTACTTATGATGAAAAAAAAACTATGCCAGGTATCGAAAAACGGCTCGATAAGTACCAGATTATTGTGTGAAGCATAACTTTGCAAAACTTGATCCCGATCGGTTCAATAGTTGCGGAGATATTTCTGGTACCGATTTTGAAAAAACTGTTTCGAGTAAAACGCGTTTAAAGTTTTGAGTACACTTTACACTGAAATGACTGGTTTATTTTAAACTTACATGAAATCGTCGATTCCTGGGCCATATGACGGATCTTCCTTAGATGTTGATGCTTCCATTAGAATTTTTTTTTTTGCTGTGTCAACTTCATTCATAGTCAAACTCATAGTCAAACAGATGACAAAGGCCGCGTCTACCTTGCCCTCCAACCGTTAGTCGTTGCTCACCCGATCAGTTACAAAACGTTATAACTTCCTCATTACTGCAAATTTCCTTATGAAATTTTCAGGGTAAAGACTCAAAGGATAGTACTTTCGAATGAGCACCTCTTTGAAAAATCGATCTTTTTCACCTACCCAGGTGTATGTAAGCCCTTAATTAACAGGCGCGACTATTTATGTATAAAAAGACTAACCCTTTTCCTCAACTGCAGAAAGTTACAACAGTCTTCTAATGATAACAAAGCCTTGAGATTTTTGAGAGACTGGATCGTGTACCATTTTCCCGTTTGTCTCTTTTGGCTTATACAACCAGACGAAACTAAATCACAGATTTATTAGGAATAAGTAAAATATTTAGCCATTAGACGATATTAAATATATCTCGATTTGAATGAATAAATATATTTAAAACAAATAATTTTAACCCTTCGTGATCACCCTGGGTAGAATCGATCCGTCGATCAATTTTTGGCGTAAATATATAATAGTTCCCGGCTTTGAATGAGACTGTATTCACCATTTTACCTGGAGTTTGAAGTATCGTCATACCATAAAATTTACCCTCTTCACATGTCGGAATAAATACCTTTTTTGGAACGCGCACTATGCTACTATTTTTTCCCAAAAGCAGTATATCTAAGGAATATCACGTCCAAATTTTAGGTAAAAATGTTGAAAATTCATGGAACTATGATTTTTTTCAGGGAAAAAGTGTCTTTTTTGCGTTTTCACCTCTTTATGTATTTTTTTTAAACATTTCATCATTTTACTTCTTATAAATAAATTTTTCGTGCATCATCTGGAAAGTTCAAAGCATGTTCCGTAATTTTTGTAACCACTTCGGACGGATAGTTTGGTCACAAAACTTTTTTGAAAACTGCCTGGGTAGAATCGACCCAAGTGTGACCACCGTGATTGAATTTGGAAGTGTCACCACGGAGGGTTAATAATGGAATGCAATAGGAAAAATTTGATTTTACGAAAAATGTAGTTAATTCAAATTAAAAAAAAATCATATCGACGCATCTAGTTAATATCAAAAGAATTTTTCTGTCAGGGGTAATGTGCAGAGAAAGTCGTTTGGGTCAAATCATGACGAAATCTTCGCGATCCTTCGACAAACTCCAGGATAGTTTACAATGGTGCATTTTCTCACGCGCAGGGTGTACACGAGACTTATCGCGAAAGGTTGTGCGCACCGTGTTCTTTAACCTTAAGGCGATATCACCCACCTCGCGAGCAGAGGCGTCTTCGTAATGCCTTCGCGGCCGATGAACGCGGAAGAATTTTTCGAGGCTCCCGACCCGCGGAAACGGTCAAGGGACTCTCGTGCGCGATGATAGAAAGAAGAGAGATCGGAGAAGAGTTGAATTCTTGCCTCGTTCCCTTCGTACCTTGTTGTACCTTTGCCCGAGACACTCAGCACTCGCTGCTTCAATCCTGTTTCGCGTGCCTAGCCAACATCTCTGGCGAACATCTCGAAGGATTTATGTGTGGGTAGAGAAAGATGGAGAGAGAGAGAGAGAGAGAGAGAGAGAGAGAGAGAGAGAGAGAGAGAGAAATGTTAGGAAAATGAGATTCTCGTAGGGCCAAATTGCAAGGACAATCTACTCTCCGTACTATAAAGAAACGTTTAAAAAACTTTCCCCATTCGTTGGATGAAAAATGCCCACAATCAAACATTTTCTACTCGTATTGGTATCTGTCAAATTGCGATATGAAATTATTTTGGAATAATGGCAAAAACAGATCAATTAGAGGCTTGGATGAAAGCCGTCAAAATTTAAAAAGTGAATTCAGGCATGAAAGTGTGCTGTAAATAATACATTATGATACGAGGACGAAAAAACTTTTTCTAACGAGTGGTGCAATCACACGAGGTGAAAGGAAAAGGTATTTTGGACAAGTGGAAAAAAACAGATCAATTAGAGGCTTGGATGAAAGCCATAAAAAATTAAAAAGTGAATTCAGGCATTAAAGTGTGGCAAAATAGGGGTTTTATTGTACACGTAATTGACTATACAAAATTATTTTCTCACAACGATACATGTCAAAATGGCGACTGTGCAGCATTTTTCCGATGACGCCTTTATTTCTGGAAGGTCAACGGCCGGACCAACAGCTCCTATAACTTTTGAGTTGTAATGAGCCACTAAAGTTTTTTTTTGATTATATATAAGAATAGCTATAGAAGTACGTAGGATTTTTTTTTTATATTGTTTTTTGTCAAAATGGCGCATTTTTTAAACAAAAAGTATAAAATGCCATGAGAAAATTGTCAGAAAATTGTTTATAAAAAAGGAACTATGCAATATAATTAAAAAATCCTACATAGTGCCTCAGAAAATGTAATACTAAATATACAGTTAAAATTTCAAGTGAATCGGTTGAAATTTCTTTGAGTTATGAGTCCGGCCGACTTGAAAAATGTAGTTTTGAGATAAACGCGTGGACAGTTAGTAGAAAGTCACGACATGAATCAAGTACTCGAAAATCGAGTACTTAGACATTTTTCACACCCATAATCTTTTGGAATATAATTTTATAAGTAGCAAGGTACATTTTTAACAAAAAAAACGATTTTTTGGAAAATTCTAAAGTGGCCTAAGGCCTTAAATCCTAAGAGTAGCCTAAAACCTTATAACGCCGCCAAGTTGTGCTATTTAAAAAAAAATTTAACACTTAAAAGTTGTAATAAGATGTCAACATTTTTAAATGATACGATTATTTTATCACCTTTAAAAAAAATCATGAAATATGAATAAATTTCGGACGTCTAAAGGGTTTTCCCCTCCTAATTCAATTCAATTTAATATCTCGCGATAAGATGCGTTTATTCGCCCGTTGGGTCGAGTAAATTCGATCTATGCGGTAATCGTATAATAACAAGCTTGATGAAACTTCTCGATATCGTGCCCTGGACATTTATCATGTGTGTACGACAGATTCTGCTGCATACACATTTATTACAGTATATAAATACGTAAATAATATATACAGTCTATCCACGTTGAGCATCAACACTGTCCACACACATACATTACCTATTACCTATACCTATTACCTATATATCTACCTATACATTTATATAGACACACGTATTTCCCGTAATTTGTGTCACATCTATATGATAAATGTTCCTCTTTCGATTTACCTGCGTCAGCACGTTAGCACTATAGGAACGTCCCTTCACGGTCTCGCTTCGAGAGCAACTGGAATAAAATCTCGTCTCCTATCTACGTCCGTATACAAATAAAAATCCTTCATCACGTGGCATCGCGACACGCAATTCCAATCAACCAATGATCCCCTCTAATGAGAGGGGATCATTGGAACTGTTAATGAACTGTGAACCTGTTAATGAACGATGAACCTGTTAATGAACAGGTCGATCGCTTTGTCGTCATCGGTTTCGATAAAACGCCAACTATTTTACCATTACACGACAACTGATTTGGAAAATACAAAATGAGATAAGAAAATATTGAAAGTTGTTTCGACTATATGTTGTTTGAGTTTGATCGATTGATGGATCAATCAATAATAATGAACACTTAATTAAAAATAATAATTAATAATAATGAACACTTAATATGCGAAATTATTGGTTGCCCTTGTCGTAAATTGGTTGCCCAAATCTTAAATATGTATAAATATATATATATATATATATATATATATATATATATGCACAGTTGATCAAAAAATTATTTGCACGCGTCGTTCTTTCGGTTTTCTAGACATTTCTATAACCATCAATTATTTATTTAAGATTGATATGCAGTATTTTTATTTCAGATAAATTTCAGTGAAACATCGTTTATACGTTTTGCACTTAAACGTTTTTATCATTTATATATCAAATTTCTCTGACCCCGGCAGATTTCGCCCATAAAGAATATAATGAAGTTTCATTTCTACGTTTTTTGCACTTATTGGAATCTGTCTAATAGCTAAATGACATCTGTAGGCGGAAAATCAAATTTTACTTAGGGCGAAGCCTTCAGCAGAAATTATACGTATCCACACGATGAAGGTATTTCATTTTTGTAAAAAAAAAAACAAAAATATTGGTGAAAATGGAATTCGCCAAGTTTTCCCCGCGTAAAAACAACCGCAAGAACATTGAATGTGCTGTGAAAGATTGCAAAAGCACTTCGAGTAATTAGTAAGGAGTTGGAAGTGCATTAGGATAACAGAGGTACTATTATCTAAAAAAAAACATCGCGAATTATGCACCAATCGCCATTTTCAAATGCTAAAATGTTTCAGATATACGAGGAGTGTAAAATAAGTAATGAGACTGATGTTAAAAAAAAATGTATCGAATAGAATGACTTTTTAAATTTATCGAATAGATACTGGACAAGTCTTCAGCTGGTTGGTGACAGCAGTTTTAATGTTTTCGAGTGTCCCAAAATGACGTCCCTTGAGGTGATTTTTTAATCTCGGGAAGAGGAAAAAGTCACAAGGGCTCAAGTCAGGCGAATAAGGAGGCTGAGGAGCCACAGGAATGTTTTTATTGGCCAAAAACTCGTTGATTGAAATTGCTGTGTGACAGCAATTTTTCTCATTCCCAATTCATTGGTCAAAATCTGATGAACGATGGTGTGAGTCAAATTCAACTCTTCCCCGATCATTCTGACTGTCAGCCGAGCATCTGAACGCACAAGATCCTGGATTCTGTCGACATTTTCATCGGTTCTTGCAGATGAAGGCCTTCCGCTGCGTGGTTCATCTTCAATCGACTCTCTTCCTTTTGAAAATGCCTTAAACCACCGAAAAACTTCGGCCCTTTGACAAAACACTTTCTCCATAGGCCTGCTGAAGTTTTGCAAAAGTTTCCGTTGCACTGTGCCCAAGTCTGAAGCAAAACCTGATAGCACACCGTTGCTCGAAATTGATGTCACTCATTTTTAAAACGCATTATGAAAAAAACTGTTTTGCAAAAAAAAAATCGCTACGGACAACCCAATGACTCTAGCGAGTTCAAACTCGTACTGAAGGCGTATCACATGTCCACCTGCCGCCCCTCCAAGTCCAAGTGTCGCCAGATCGAACGCTACGCTGCCAGTCTCATTACTTAATTTACATATCTCGTATACTGTATTTCATTTCTACGTTATTCTCGTTTAAACGTCATATTTACTGGACCTCTTGAAAAACGAATAACTGAAACTCCACTGTATCTGTTAAAATAATCGACCAAAAGATAGTCATTTTTTTCAACTAAGCGTGGTATACAATTACTTTGCTGAAATAAATATGCGAAAATATATATGTTTAAATGTTAAAAATGTAAATACATTTTTTTTTTTCATTATTTTCTATATAATTATTCTATATAATAATCGTATATGGATAAAAAAATATTTTCATACGTTAATTTTCTCAAATAAATGCAGAAATATTTCTGCAGATAATATATATATATATATATATATATAATATAATATATATATATATATATATATATGAATAGATGTCTGTAAGTGGATCCGTGATTTGATAGATGGATATATATATATATATATCTATTCGAGGAAAGAAATCATCGCGAGAGAGTGTAAAAAGTACACGCACAAGTACAATAGAAGCCTTCAATGAACGGAAGCTTTGAACGGAACCCACAAGTCGTGTCGTCTCACCGTTCTGCACAACGCGATGAAAACAGCTTTATTGGTTTACACCGCATGTGACGCGTCAACGTAACAACTTCCCGTCGCACGTAACGCATCTATGTAATATATTGTTTATCGATTAAATGACGACGCCATTAGAGAGGGCAATATAGAGTTTTTTTTTTTAAGATAAAGTGGTACTTCGTAGTCGATAAGTTTACGTCCAGACGTTGATATAAAACGTTCATGGAACGAAGTACAAGGACGTTGGGTGCAAATCGGCTGATTTTTCATATGGGGCTTGTAATAATGATTGATCGATTTTTACGAGAGACTCGATTTTCTATTTCGATTCGATTTTTAAGAGAGAGTCGATTTTCAGTTGTGATTCGATTTTTAAGAGAGATTCAATTGTCGATTTCGATTGGATTTTTAGGAGAGATTCGTTTTCCCATTAGATCTTTCGAATTCGATGCGATTTTCAAGAGAGATTCGATTTTCTATTTGGTCTTTCCAATTCGATTCGGTTTTTCGGAAATATTCGATTTTTCATTCAATTTTTCAAATTCGGAAAGATTCGGATTTCCATTATATCTTTCGAATTCCAAACGACTCGAACTTTTGAATTCGATTCGATTTTTAAGAAAAATCCGATTTGCAATTCAATATTTCGAATTCAAATGGATTTTGATGAAAGATTCGATTTTCTATTCGATCTTTCGAACTCTATACGATTCGATCTTTCAAATCCGATTTGATTTTTGAGAAAGATCCGATCTTCCGTTCGATTCTTCGAATTTGCTTTCATTTTTAAGAATCGAATCGATGTTTCATTCGATGTTTCGAATTCCATACAACTTGAGATTTGAAATTAGATTCGATCTTTATAAAATATTCGATTTTCCATTCGAATATTTTGAATTCCTAACGACTCGATTCTTCAAATTCATTTCAATTTTAAATAATAAAAAAATAGCATTGTTCGTTACACAACCGCGGCACGTCTTTATTTGGTTTAATAAATACCCGGTAAATAATAAAAATATCCTGCCCTATGAATAATCCATTATTCATTCATGATTAATCTTGGCGAAAAAACACATGTATCACGCTATTTATTCCTCGAACGAACGGTTTTGACTGGGCTACATTTTTTTTTATCATCCTGGGGTGGACTGGACCCGAGGGACTCCGCACCGTCGGAGTATCCGATAATTATTAAGCTAGCATGCCAATTGACGAATGATCGATTGATGGCAGGAGCCCGGACAAATTCGTATATATCTACGTTGGCGAGCGGTCGTGTACGTGCGGTTGCCATTTAAACCTACCGGATCAGGTGATTGATCTCGACTTCGTCATCATCGTCGTCGTCGATCTTCTCTGGTCTCATCCGAGGGGAAAAATTTCTCCGTATACTTCGGGGACCACTTCTACATCTACGTCTATATATGTATATATATATATATACATGTGTATCTTAGCACGTACGTGTGCGAGCAGATCTTCGGCTCGACGAGGCCTCGCGAAGCTGCTCTCTCGCTCGACGATCCACCGCGGATGAAGTGAGGGCTATTGGTAAACTGGGTTACCAGTGTGGTATCCTCGAACCTGAACCACTCCGCAATAATGTATTTACTTTACTGTATTTATATAAATTACTTTGCGTCGGGACTCGCGCGCCTCGCGTCTCTTGATAAGTATATACATTTAACGTGTAATAAATCTACATACGAGGCGCTCCATTCCGAGATAGTTTTGCCCTGATCCTTGTAGTAGATTGTTTTTATTAAGCTGTTTTTTTATAAGATAAGATTTATGATTATTTACTACACGAGATGGGTAAATTAAGTAATGAGACTGATTTCTTCAATTTTTTCTTTCATTTGAATATAATTGCAATTCAATATTGTCTCCCTTAAAATAACTTCCTTGGGAAGACACCTGTGCAGAAATTTTTTAAGGATACCTAAGTTCCGATCGGATCCGGAACGGGATAATATACGGATTCCCTAGAAGGGGTATCCTCATCGGAATCCAGATGGCGCTCACTACGTAGCACAAGGCGGAAATGTGGTGGCAAGAATTTGAAATATGTATTTCAAATACGTATTAAATACATTTTTCTTAGCAAATTAAATAAATATTTTCTTAGTTCGAACAATCTCCATTTAATATAAATATAATTACTTAGAATAAATAACCTATGTCACTTTTCTCCAGGATATATAAGTCTTTCAAGGTCTATATATTGTTTTCTCGAAAATTTTTATTAAATGTAAGGAAATTTTGTTCGAAATTCTGTTATTAAAATATATAAGTTTTGACAGTTATACTGTAGCACCAATTTTTACCTAATCGTTTTTTCAGATCCTTGAATAAATTATTTCAGAAAACGTCCAGCGTCTCCAGCTGATACGAATCGGTATCTCCTGATGATTTTTACATTCATCCCTGGGATCCGATTCGATATCGAACTAGATCTTGTTCTAGAGTTCGGGATTCTAGCCTGAATCCTATGCAAAGTTTCTATTTGGATTCTGACTAGAGTCCTCAATAGCTCCGGATTAGGATCCTGACTGGAATCCGATTACATTTCGCTCCCGGATCCGATCCGATATCCGACTGGATCCCGATTGAGAAATCGTAGTCCGAATCGGACTGTATCCATGATAATATTTCTGCACGGGCACACAGCGCTGGAGACGGTTCTTCCAATCTCCATAGAAGTGCTGGAACTCGGACACTGGAATAGCCTTCAGCTGGTCGGTTACAGTCGTTTGAATATTTTCGAGTGTCAAAAAATGACGTCCCTTGAGGCGAGTTTTGAATCGGAAAGAAAAAAACGTCATAAGGACTCAAGTCAGGTGAATAAGGAGCGTGAGGAGCGACAGGAAAGTTTTTACTGGCCAAGAACTCGTTTATTGAAATTGCTGTGTGACAGCAATTTTTCTTATTCCCAATTCATTGGTCAAAATCTGATGAACGATGGTGTGAGTCAAATTCAACTCTTCCCTGATCATTCTGACTGTCAACCGACGATCTGTACGCACAAGATCCCGGATTTTGTTGACATTTTCATCGGTTCTTGAAGATGGAGGCCTTCCGCTGCGTGGTTCATCTTCAATTGACTTCTGAAAATACCTTAAACCACCGAGAAACCTGGGCCTTTGACAAAATACTGTCTCCGCAGGTCTGCTGAAGTTTTGCAAAAGTTTTCATTGCATTGTGCCCAAGTCTGAAGCAAAATCTGATAGCACACTCTTGCTCGAAATTATTGTCACTCATTTTGAGAACGCACTAGAAAAAAACTGTTTCACGAAAAAAAAAATCGCTATGGACAACCAAATGACTCTAACGAGTTCAAACTCGTACTGAAGGCTTATCACATTTTCACCTGCCGCCTCTCCAAGTCCCGCGTCCCAAGTGTTGCCAGATCGAACGGCTACGTTGCCAGTCTCATTACTTAATTTACACACCTCGCAATATTTACTAGCGAAGACAATATGGGATATTTTTTTTTAATTAGCTGAAATGTAATAAGATTTATAATAATTTACAATAATTTTTATAAGATTATATAATATGAGATACTCTTTTTTTACAAGGTAATGTGCGATCAGATGTATAATAATTAGTAAGAATATTCATGAAATAAGGTAACATGAGATATCTTTTTTATAAGATAAGATATAATAAGATTCACAATCATTTATAATAATATTTATAAGCCGAGATAATATGAGATCTTTTATTATCTAAGCTGACGCGATTAAATTTACAATAATTTATAGTAATATTTACGAGATAAGATAATAAGAGGTATTCTCGAAAAAAATATTGTTACCACAAGTTTATTGTCGTTTCTACAAGGACTTTGAATTTTCGGAAAAATACTGAAAAATCAAAAACTTATTGCGTCAGCCTGACTTGGATCTTTTTGTGTTGGAACATTTTATTGTTGAGAAAAAATGGATTCTTGTCAATAGCATATATATATATATATTTTTTCCTATACATATCAGCTGTTAAAAAAATACGTTTCAATTAACAATGGAATGTTCTCTGAGGGCAAAAACAATTAAATCAGCACTAACCTACAAACACGTGTGGGTGTATATTTCCTAATATATCTATGCACACACATACATACACTTATGTGGCGAAAGGATATTTCGAACCTGTTATATCTTCGAAATCCTGGCTATTAATACTTACACCCGGCTGTTTCGACGACAGACACTAATTTTTTTTTTCAACGAATTGTCGATTTCGTATTCAGGACTTATCTTTATCTAAGGATGATTTCAAAGCCATGATTTTTTATAAAATGTTGAGTACGGGGACTAAAAGCTATTGCGGGAACGGTCTCCGAAATTGAGTGTCTTCAAAATTGCCTCTCCCCATACGTACATATATTTTCATTTCTCTTTAACATCTTCGATATGTGTCATATGGCCTGAGTACGTATATACTCGAGCAACGGCCGATGAATAACGGTATTTCATTCGTGTGTATGTGTGTGTATGCCCTGCCCGAGAGCGCGAAGAGTGACTGTAATAAAAATTGAAAGAAAAAAAAAAGAAAAATGGGAGTGAAACTGCCGGTTCCGTTGGGTGTCCGATACGTTACACGCGGCCTACAGAAGCGCGCGGTTAGGCTCGCAAGTCGTCAATAAAAAGTGTGCAAAGTGCCAATACGCGTGCAATTATAAAAAGAATTTATGTACACATAAAAGATGCCGTTACGTATATATATATATATATATATTGCGAATTTCGCGATACAATTTTTTTTGCTGTCTCCTGGAGAACGCTATGAGAAATTGAGAAACTAGAGAATACAACGAAAAAAAAATGATTGGTAATAAGGAAACTTCGACGTTCAATTGCCGCTTTTTTGTCATTAGCTCCTGTCCGGAGATGGACAATCGAAGGATCGATCGGAATAGAGTTCAGGTTTTTTCTTCCCTACACTGCCAAAAAAAATATTTACTTTGAATAGGATTTACTTAAAACAAATAGGTGTTTTTCTTATCTCGCGGCCTATTACAACTCTATCTGTTTCAAATATATTTTTTTATTTGTTCAAGCTATTTTTTAAATATTAAATATATTTAAATTAAATAAATAAAGATTAGATTCAAACTAAATAAATAAAGATAAAACACGATATATTGCACGAATACGAGGAAGCGAATATAGGTTCATGACATAAAAGTGCGGTGGAAAAAAGTTTAATTATTTTTCTCTTTTTTTCACAAACAAGGCTGTTATTTGGAAAAAAAAACGTATCGTCGTGCCTTTTATTAACAGGCGTGACTATTTATGTATAGAAAGACTAACCATTTTCCTCAACTGCAGAATGTTACAACAGTCTTCCAATTGAAACAAAGCCATGAGATTTTCGAGAGATTGAATCGTGTACCATTTTTTCGCCTAATTTTTCGCCTATTAAAATAATTTTAATCATGGAATGCAATAGGAAAAATTTTATAATAAATAATTGAAATAAAACAAAATCAAATAGACGCGCCTAGAATATCAGAAGAATTTTTCTCTCAGTGTAGCCATTACTTTCGTGGACGGTTGCTGAAATGGGAGCAAATATTTTTTTTTATGATCCCTTCGAGTGGGCAAATTTACAGGCAATGAAAAAATATTGCCCTATGACATTACGTGCACACACCTGTACATTCTTTAGATATATGCTGCCATACCTTTAAAATTATCTCAGGCGTAAAGTCGAGTCGTTCAACGTGGTTGCACGTTGTAAAGCCTCTTTCCTTCTCTCTCGCTACCTCTCTCTCTCTCTCTCCCTCTCTCTCTCTCTCTCTCTCTCTCTCTCTCTCTCTCTCTCACACACACACACACACACACACACACACACACACACACACACACACACACACAAACCAAACGGTACCTCAGATCACGAGACGATGAGCGAGAGCAACACGGCCTTGAAATTTTCATGCAAATGAAATATCCGCCTACGCCAATTTCCATGCGGAAAAAATCGATACATTACGAGGAGGAGAAAGCCGAATGAAATAATAATAATAATAATAATAACGACGCACCTATGTGTCTTTGAACTTCGAGAATACTTTTATTTATGAAGAAATATATACATTTTGATGATTTGTGTGTAATAATCAATTGTTCTTTTTTTTTGCTTTTTTCCAGATGACTTCCGCAAAGATTGTGTGCGTGCTTGCTATCGCGTGCCTGACGATGGTATCGGCGTTTTCCATCTCTTACACGCCCCAGAGCAGAGGTACGTACACTTTTGTATACCGATATATTTTATACACTTATACATGTACGCATGCACAATACATATACATATATTTATATACACAAAGCAAAAAATCATTACGATCAACAAAATTGTTGATAGGTGGCCAACAAAATATTGCGACAAAACATTAAAATACTTGATTATTCCGAGTATTCGTTAGTTCTGTGAGGTAAATGATGTATAAAACAATAAAACATTCCATTCTGTCAATAAATGATTCATTGGCATCCGCTAATGATGAATTCAGCCCAAGTCATATTTTTTTTCAGTGTGTTTAAAATACACAGGGTGGCCCGAAAAGTGACGCCCGAAAGGAAAATCCAGCTGCCAGCGCATCGATGTTCTACGATCTTTTTTTTACTTTTCGAGAAAAAAGATTTGTTTTTTTTATATTTTAGTGCGTATGTACCCTTGATTTTGTTTCACTTCTATTCTCGTTGTCAGATGCACTGTTAAGCGATAAATAAATGACCCATTGAACACTAACGTAAATGCCTTAAGTTTCGATCAAGAGTTTAAAAATAAGTTTGAGAGGATTAGTCACTAAAGTTTAGATGATTAAAAAAAATACTTTTACTGGTTTAAATGACTCTTAATTGCTTTTAAAAAGTTCTTACAGGAAAGTACATACACAAAAGAGAAAAAAAAATTAAAACCTATGGACGGCAAGGGAGAAAATGTGAAAAATGCTTTTTTTTCGTAAAGTCAAACAGATCGTTGAACATACATGGGAGTTATTCAGATGGGTACGATATTGATGATATTGATATTATTCATACGAGGGATCTAGATTTTCCTTTTGGACGTCACTCTTCAGGCTTCCCTACGTATGTATATATACGTACTGTTGTATTCTTTTTTATTTTCTTCTTTTTTGACATAGGACGTATTTGCAATAAATATTCATACAAGACTCCCCCTTTCCGAGCACTTCGTTGCTATCTCCTGTATGATTATATCTGCCGCTCGTGCGCTAGCTGGTTATTAAATGGGTATTAAAGGTGTAAAGCTGATGGAGAGAAGTACGTCTTATTTTCTGTAACACAGTTGCGAAACCGAACCTACATGCTTGGGCTAGAAGTTGATATATATATATATATATACAGGGTGTCCTGTAATGAATGAATAATCCTGCAACTGTCGATAGATCATGCCCTACTATATGCTGGAATTTCAGTTTAGTAGAAGTTCCACGCTTTTCGAGATTTTGGACTTTATGTTATGTTTTTTTTATCATCTCATTTCGGTTTTTCGCATACTATTTCTACAAATGAAAACTTTTTTGGCCCGATTTTTTAAAAATATTCTTGTTTATTTGTTTTATCTCGTCTTCTTTTTAACGTTAAATTTTCAGGAAACTTCATGAAAAAAAAGATCTGCTGCAGAATTTTCATACAAACCAATTCGAACATCTGACTTTGATATCCTGGCATCTTTTGCGGTAGTTTAATAATAAATCGTACTTATTAGTATTAATCTTCTCTCATTTGAATTTCCACCATGAAAATCTTTATTTTTCAAAATTTGTTTAATCAGAAATAAAGGAACCTTTGTCAATTAAATTTACTGTAATAAATAATTTCAAAGACAACTGTTAAAGAATAATACCATTTTAGAATCGACAATAACTGAGCAACTTTTTAAAGTAATTGGCACGATATGCGCAGTACATTTTTTTTTACACCGCAGTCTATCAAAGTCAGATGTTCGAATTGGTTTAGATGAAAATTCTGCATAAGATCTTTGTCATAAAGTTTCCTTAACATTTAAGGTTAAAAAGAAGACTTTTCTAGATAAAACAAATAATCAAGAGTATTAAAAAAAGGGTCAAAAAAAATTATCATTTGTAGAAATGACATGCAAAAAACCAAAAGCAGATGATTTTTTTTTTCAAAAAATAATATACAGCCTAAAATCTCGAAAACCGTGGGACTTTTACTAAACTGAAATTCCAGCATATAGTAGGATATGATCTGACCTATTGACAATTGAAGGGTTATCCATTCATTACAGGACATCCTGTATATATATATGGGGCATTTCACGCCAAATCGACCACTTTCCGGCCCGAGAAAGAAAAATCTTACCACGATGGGTTTGCTGGGAAAAAATGCGAAATTTATCATATTATTTTTACAAAAAATAAAAATAAAAAATCAAACGTGGCGTTCTTTGAAAAAATCACGTTTTTTTTTTAACTAAAAAATCATGTCGAATATTACTTTGAATATTTTTCAAAAATTTTTTTCATAAAGAACATTTCAAAACGAAGAATTTCAAAAAAAAATCTCAATCGGTTCATTTTTCAGAACGTTATGAGCATTTGAAAAAAAAACGGGCGATTTTTTTTTAATTCAGTACGTATTTGCGTTTGTGTAAAAAAATTTTGAAAAAATCACACAAGCGTTTTAAAATGAAAACAATAACATATTAAAGTTTCAGCCAAATCGAAAGAGGTCGGGCCGGAAAGTGGTCGATTTGGCGTGGAATGCCCCATATATATATACAATGTGGGTGTGTATGTACGTATCCATTGTTATGCATGCTTTACGGATCTGTGCTCAATGGTTTAGTATAAAATACATAACACCCTCGAGAGCGCGCTCACCCAAGATGAACAATATATAGACCAGTCAATAAGCACGAAAGTAAGAACTTTTAGGAGCAAATACGCACAATTGATATAAGGGTAATTGGATGACGCTGAATCGAATGGTGATAATAATTTTACAATCAACCCCCGAGAAATTGTTTAAAAACGTTAAAAAAAAGTTTGAGACCCGTTTAATTCGGAACCCAATAATTTTATCGTAATATATGTCAAACAAAAGTTGTTCGGAACATAAAAATACGTAAAAAAGTATTGAACGTATATCTTCGCATCTTCAAAAATAAGGGAAAAAAATGAAAAACCATTTAATTTGGAGGCAAAAACCTCGAAGGTTCAAAAAAAATTTTAAATATCAATTTCTTATATATCTCTGATTTTTTTGTTACATATTGCTTTAGTAAGAGTTAATCTAACTTTCTAGAGATTTTTTATATTTTTATTTAATGTATAAGTATTGAAAAATGATGACTGAACATTGACAAATTACTGGTTGAGGATCACTGTCAGAAAGAGACGCAGTATATGGCTGTGCCATTCGCACTCATAGGCGAGGTTCTTTCTATCGTTCCGTGCATGCGTCATAAGACGTATCTTGCGTCCCTTACATTCCCAGTGGTGTTTTGGCTGCAAAGCGATTTTGTCTTGCAAATGAATTTTCATTTGTCTTTTTCTCCCTTATTTATAAAGATACGAAGATGAACGTTCAATACTTTTTTATGTACTTTTATGTCCCAAAGAACTTTTGTTTGACATATTTTACGATAAAATTGTTAAGTTCCGAATTAAACGGGTTTTAAACATTTTTTATCCTTCTTAAACAATTTCTCGAGGGTTGATTGCAAAATGATTATTGCACATTCAATTCATCGTCATACAATTATCCTTATATCAATTTTGCATATTTGCACCTAAAATGTTCTTACTTTCGAAATTTTTCCTGGCCTAATAGGAACCGCGTGCGTGCGGTCTCGACAAAGTGCTTCGAAACAGGCTACGTGTATTTACCGCGCGAATCGAACAGATCTTTTCCTATTTTCCTCTTTTCTCTCTCTCTCTCTCTCTCTCTCTCTCTCTCTCTCTCTCTCTCTCTCTCTCTTTATCGCAAGTTTCTTCTCCAACCTCGTCTGTATACGCTATCGCGATGCTCTGAAAGCTTCGCGTAAAATCTTCAACGGAGCGCAAGATCAAGGCGGTAAACTCGTTACTACCGTTCGACTAACTTCCATATATGAGGGATTCTTCCTCGGGGAGTTACAATAGATCGAGAGGACGGTGCTTCGATATATTCGAACGGCAACGACCGAGTCCTCCATCCACTGTCTTTCTGGTACAACCGCAGATCTTTTGGATAGGGATGATCGGGAGCTTTTTTGTGTTAACGGGCTTGCATAAGCTCGCTGCCCAAACGCGAGTGGATTTTCAATTTTTTTTTTCTAAGTTGAGCGTATCGGGATGACGCGGTTGGGATTTTACACATAATTAAGGGACCATTCCAGTGTCATTGGCTTCAAAATTGCTGATTTTCATGATTTTTTTTTGCTTGCTAATAAGATTCAATAATGAGTCCGATTTTTATTTTTTTCGTTTGTTAAAATGACTTACATTGTAGATAAAAATATTTTCTAATGCTTTAGTTTTATTTTTTATATAATTTATTTTTGGCCACTGCAGAATAGTTGTCAGATCACAGTTCTGGGGATTTTTAATGTTTAAGTTGAACCTTTATTCATTTGATAAGACACATGGCATCTCATAAACACCAGTTGTATAAGGACAAAAGATCTAGGGACAAAAATAATACCGAGATTAAAATTAAAAAAACGTGAAATTTTTTTAAATGAATGAAAAATTTAAAAAATATGTGAATTTTAAGTTCGAAACGGTTTGTTTTCGAAGATTAACAAAACTTGTAGATTAAACGTGGCGACACTGCATTAAGGGAGGTTTCTACTTTGTTATAGGCCAAAAAATGTTCGATTTTTCACTAATTTTTAATGCGAAAAATATTAAATATAGAATATTGAAATTTGGTATGTTTACTAAGCGGTCTTTATTGAACATGATAATATTTTTTAAAGTTTGACAAAACATGATACTGGGTGTGGGACTTGCGGATTCTTCGCTTGCGGAAGTCCCAAGTCCTGGATAGGTGATTTGAAGCAAAAAAATCAAACAAACTTTTTACTTTGTACAATATTGTGTATAAGTCAAACTAGAATCAAGAAGAAAAGTTGAAAAATAAAAAAATAGTGGGTGATCGAAGGAGAATTTCAGTTTTTTACCAAAAATTTGTTCAGTTTTTTTGTTCATAAAATAAAAACGTTTGAATATTTTTGGATAATTCTAGTTCAACTAATGAAGACGTTTGTTGTACACGTGCCTGCCAAATTGCATAACGATTGATCCACTTGGGCATTTAGGAGCACTTCCGCAAACTTGGAAAACGTGATTTCGATAAAAAAAAACACGTTTAAAGTTAAACTGAAGTTTATGTGCGAATAAAATTAAATAGTTTCATACGTACACTTAACCTGCTATGCCAGGACCATAGAGTACATCTTCCTCTTCTTCAAAAAGAGTTTCTTGAGCCAAAAATAAAAAATTCTCCAACAAAGTAGAAACCTCCCTTAACTGGCTCTGTCGAGTGAGCCAATCACAGTCACGTATTAACTGGTGGCTATTTCATAATCGACAGGTATTTGAAACGTACATAGTATTACAGCATTTGAACTTTATAATAAAATATCTTTATTCGTCAACTTGACAATTTTAACGTTTTCTCGACTTTGTCGAATCAAAAACTCGTTATAAAACGTTGAACGTTGAAGCAGACAACGCATTAGCGATAGTCAGTCGTGCCAATAGCAGTGTACCAGTTATTTTTTCTCGAATAAAATCGCAACATATTTATATTCAATTGCAAAAATGATAACGATTAATAACATTTACCGGTTTGAAAATATTTTTCAACAATATTACGAGGTGGAATTTGCCCAATAATAATTCATTTTTACATGAAATTTTATTCGCAAGTTGGCAGCCTGCCGAAAATTCATTGTATTTTTATCCCCACTCTTGTAGCCAAGAAACGGTATCGAAACTCCTTAATTTTTTATATGTCCATCATTTGCCGGAGTTCCACGTGTGTACGCGTGACGAGGAGGTCGAAAAAATCCATGTGGGAAATATATGATGGCTGGATTATCGGTCATAAAGACGAAAGAGAACGACGAATCTGGGTCTCGATTGACCCGAATACGCGAATCGAATACGTGCTCTCTCGCTTTCATTTCTCTCGCGCCGCGGGCGACCCTCCTCGTTAAAGCACTTCTTTTTCCCATTGCCCTCACGTACACCACAATACAACTGGAATATCTATATACTTGTGTATTTATCATGAATACAATTTTTTGCCAATGATTCGACTTCACGGGATTCCTCGACTTCTTCCGTCCTCTTCTACTTTCTTTTTCCTCCCCCGCGTTTATCACGTATTTCACCCACGACTACTTCGTTTACTGATCAATTCGTTTTCTTTTTTTCTTTTTTGCATTCCCCTCTCTCGGGTTTTGCCCGTTATTTCGCTTCGCGAAACAGGCAGGAAGCTGTTCGGTGGCTACAGAATCGTGCCCAAGGTGTGCCAAGCGACGAATCCATCGAGAACGAAATCGGATGAGCCACCGATATGCATGTTCAATTACGAGTGCAACCGGCGAAACGGCGAAGTCGTAGGTGCCTGCATGGACGGCTTTTTGTTCGGCGCGTGTTGTCAATTGCCAACGAAGGATGTCCAGAGTACGTCGATTAATAGTGAAAAATTGCCGAGCACGCTGGATCATCAGGAGATCGATCACGTGCCTTCGTTACCGATTTTATTAAACGCCGATGGTACACCAATCGGTATAAATCTCGCTGACGTAACAGGAACCACCAAGTACAACGTGCATAGCTCGACGAACAATTTGTCAAATTCACCTGGTATTTATACGAAAATAACAACGCTAACGCCCGAGCCGACGACGTCCGATTCGGGTGGATCTCAGATTGTGAATTTGAGCGAGCTTGAGACTGACTTTCCGGCTCTTCTTGGCCAGCAAGAGATCCTCGACGATCTTAGACTACCGGGACTCATAACGCACGCGAACAATGACATCCAAGATCATCAAGATCACAGCCCGGTTAATCCCGTGACGACTTTGCTCAGTCCTGATCAAATATTGCAAATAGCCGATCCAGTTGATCAACTGCCAGCCCTCTTCGCCCAGGGTCTTAGCAAGAACAATCACACCGGAGCTGAGACGATACTGTTGAACGTGAATGGCACTGTACTCGACGAGAACAACAATCCGGATGATCTTTTCAAGCCCCAACGCGTGAAGAATGGAACGAGCAATGATGCCATCTCGGAGTCGAATTTTCATCAGACGAGTCCAACGTCGCAAACGTCTACGGTCAGATACTCGCAGAACGAAGAGGATTCATCGACTCATACGACCGTTCATCAATACGCCAATTTCAACGGTCTAACAGCCACGACGATCGAGTACACTGATCGCCATTCTACCGCCCCAAGGATACCGATCAAAAGTTCCAGCCTCTCCAATCAAAACGACCTGAAACCTGTTGGTGCAGTGACTACACCAATTTCAACGACCCGGGATGATGACGATCTCGTGCGAGTACCAACTATCACGTATGACGCGCAATCCGGAAATAAAAAACACGACGAGCTCGATCGCGAAGAGATCGCTATCAATCATATAATATCGATACTGAACGCAACGACACCAAGCGTCCCTACGAGAGTAACGCAGCAAGTGGCAAACGGTCCTTCATCGATACAAACTTGGCTGAGCCTCGACGAAACCTCGAAGCCTCCACCATCAAGATTTACCAAACCACCATCAACAAGCGAAACGTTTCCTTACACTTTTTATCATCCGGGAAGACCTACCACGTATTATCAGTACGACACGCATTCCACACCATCTTCGAACGGCGCCTCGTCTTATACCAATCATCAATCGTCGTTCTCATCAACCTCCTCAGGCCCATCGTCCAGACCCTACACTTCTCAGAAACTCGCTATTACACCGAGTTACGGAAATTCCAACAGTTACGCTCACAGCACTCCACCAACGATCAATCCACCGGCTCCCACGGTCATAGTACTCGGTCCATTGGGCACGGAATACACGACGATAACGACGCAAAAGCCCGCGACGAGAAAACCAACGAGAGGCTCCATAAGACCGAGCCTTGTGACGAAATCGCCGAGCATCGGTACCACTATAACGCACAACATCAGCACCGTGATATCGACGAGCAGCAGCAACGCGGTAGCGAGCAACAATCACGTTGTCTCGACAAGTTACATAAGTGTCAATCTCAAGGATAGCACCAGTCCAAAGCCAGTCGAATCCTCGACTAGTGAGAGAGTCGATACCACCGATGCTTCAACAGCCACGAAGAGGCCATCGACGATTTGGACAACCCTTTCTTCATGGTCGAGCAAGCCGAGCTTTCAACTCAAGCCCTCCCAGAACAACATTGTCTTCCCGGAAACCTCACAAAAGCCAATAGAATCGATATTCTTCAAAGAAACCACCACACCATCTTTCAACACTCCGTCAATTACGAAAACGACTGTCGTAACTCAAGCCTCGACGATTTGCGACGATGAGACACCGGCACCTGACGATCTCATCAATTTTCCACCCGTTAGAAATCCAAACTTGACTCAACAGGAGAAACCAACTTTGGTGGAGGGTTTCAACAATACTGACTTTTCGGAACTCGATTATCTAAACAATAACGACATTCCCACGCCGAGTTTCATCGAGGACGATGTTCTCAACAACAAGGTTAATGTTTTCGTGAATAAAATTGTCGAGTCGTTGGGCGACAATTTCCAGGAGCTCAAGGACGTCGTTTACGCGAAGAAAAACGTCACGTTGCCGGTACCCCAAGCGAGCAATAATCCGACCAAACGACCACCCACCAAAAAACCCGTTGCCAAACCAACGGGGAAACCGTCGACCGGCAAACCTGGCACTGTCACCACATTCAGACCAGGAACGAAAAAACCTACGAAACCAAACGATACGGCGCAAAGACCGGTTAACAAACCAACCGCGGATAAACCGGTCAACAAACCAACGAAGATCGTAACACCGAAACCAAAACCTTCAGGTATTTCTGGCCAAACAACCAAGAAGCCCGTCACCAATGTGTCGAAGAGACCCAAACCTGCGAAAAAAGCTACCACCACTTCCACCACTACAACCACCACGACAACCCCTCAGCCCGTGGCTGTCAACACGGAGTCACCTGTCCTCCAATCTACCCAAGTGTCCACCGAGGTGCAGGACGATGAACTGGACTCTCGTAAAGGTAACTTAAGGTATTCCTTTCGCGGCGGGCCGTATTTTGTGGAAGCGTAAAGCAGGGCCCTTTTTAATCATGAATACATTACAGTGACACTTAAGGGATCATGACAGTGTAACGGGTCGAAAAATAGCTGATTTTCGCAATTTTTTTTCTTCGATGGTTAAAATACGCTAATCAGTCTGATTTTTTTCTGCCAAATCAAAGCACTCATGAAGAACAGAAAATAAATTTTTAAGCGTTTAATTTTATTTTTTACATTTTAACCGTTGAAAATGTCTTCGAAAAAAAGGAGTCCTCACTGTGTACACGGTTGTGGCCGTAAATATTATCTGAAACAAAATTTGTAAAAATATTATTAATCAGTATCAAAGCCGCTATCTTCCTATGGAGGTTTTTTTTATCAAAATTCACAAAATGGTGGCGGTTTGAAAAAAAAAGTATCGAATTAGCCTATTTTTTCGACAGTTTTTCGTTAAAAAATATATGAAGATTTAAAAAAATAAAAAAAAAGCTTTCATTGCAAGATAAAGAATAGCGTAAAGAATGTTGTGTCACAATTTGAGACGGACAGCTTGAAAACTCTTCCTTTGAGAGTGTACACCATTTTGAAAAACGGCATTTCGAGAAAAACGCATTTAAATTTTCGAGTGCGGAAGCCGCTGTGCGGATTTCGCCCCAAAAATTGAACAGCATCTTTATAACCTTCTATGGGATTATGCAAACAAAAAAATTGATTTTTTGAAAATTTTACACTGTGATGATCCCTTAATAAAGTTCAATTATTATACCTAGCGATGAACTGGAATGAATAAATTTCACAGACATTTTTGTAGATTTGGACAATACTGGGATGTATTTTTACGCAATTGTAGATGATAATTAGTTTATTGTTATATATTCGGGTTCGTGAAAAAAATACCTTAATCCTGGATCTCATCAGCTATCTATTCACCTCACTATGATTGCTGTGATGTAGATTCGCTCGGAGCTTTCGTCACACCTTGTCTTTTGCCAGCTGCGTATAATAAAGATAATGAAATGAAATAAAATTGCTATATCTTTGTTAATTGTTATAAAAAATAAAATTAAAAAAAATACTTTCGCTATAAAAACCGCACATGATCTCAACAATGAAAGAAAAAAATCATTTTATAACCTAATTGCATGCTTTGATGACATTTTGATTGCGGGTCTTGAGACTCTCGTTGTCCAATTTAGACGCCAATTCAAGGCGATGGATAGCGTATGATCTGACTGATCTGAGATTGTCCATTTTGACATCAGTAATTTGCAAAACTGGTTGCCTCTTAGCGATGACTTTTCCCTCGTTTCTTGGAAATCCTGCATTATTTTTTTTTTTCGAGAAATAGCCAATATGGTAGACGCTAACAAATAATCATCAGCAGAGTAGCTAAAAGTAAAAAAATCACGAAGTGTGAAAATGAATGCGACGAGTATAAGAAAGTGAATTGAAAGAACGTTGTCTTGATACAATTGAAACAACAGAATGTGGCGTACGGCCGTTATTCAAAAGTGGAAGAATTGTCGGCGGCAAGGGGGCAACCTTTGGACAATGGCCATGGCAGGTACTCGTGAGAGAGGCTACGTGGCTCGGGCTCTTCACGAAGAACAAATGCGGCGGCGTTCTTATAACGAACAATTACGTAATAACCGCGGCACATTGTCAACCAGGGTGAGTTTTTGTTATAAAGAATATCTCGAAATACCGATAAACACGAAACAATAGAAATTGTGTCTCGATTCTCGTATTTTTTTTAACGTCTTTAGCAGACATTTTGGCATTCGGTTAAATATCTATCAGCCATCGCTTAAGGCGAAGCAGAAGGTTTACCACGTGACATATGAGTGCAAGAGAGATAGCTAAAATTTTCGAACCGAGATTTCTCAAAGATGGATAATTTTTAGGGCAAAAGAAAATCGTCAAGCTATCTGTCAGGATATTCTCCAGAGCCTGATGCTTTGTTTCTCCTCAAAAACCTTAACCATTTATGAGAAAACTGGGTTGGAAAATTTGTGAAGTTATGTTGACCTTGTACATGCCCTTAAATAGTTTCGTTGTTTTGGCGCTTTTATTTTCCCTAAGTTCGAAATTGTTGAATAGTTTATCGCATATCTCGAGACGAGAGAATTACAAATGATTATTCCAACATATTGGACAGACGAAATTTCGCGTTTGTCCACGAGTGTTATAATTCGTATTCATTGACGACGAAAACATGCGCGTTCCTTTTGTCCAGTTTTCTTGCGACTCTGGTAGCGGTCTTCGGAGAGTTTGACATTTCCGGCGAGCTCGAATCCAAGCGCAGCATAACGAGAAACGTTCGAAGAGTTATCGTCAATCGTGGCTACAATCCTGCCACTTTCGAGAACGATCTTGCCCTCCTCGAGCTCGAAAAACCAGTGCAGTTCGATTCTCATATCGTGCCGATCTGCATGCCCGACGACGATGCCGATTTTACCGGACGATTGGCAACGGTCACCGGATGGGGACGCGTCAAGTACAGTGAGTTTCTCGCCAAAATGTTTTCTTTTTCTTTTCAATCTATACTCTCTCTCTCTCTCTCTCTCTCTCTCTCTCTCTCTCTCTCTCTCTCTCTCTCCTTTTTCTGTTCATTTTATCTTTAATTATTCTCCGTGTTTAACTGCAATGGAGGAATATTGGGTCTATGCATAATTCCGTAACGAAAATCGTGTAAATTTCAAACGCAAAATATTTACTAAAAATAAGGCGATTTTAATCAACTAAGAATGTTTTATTCTGTTTAATGACTTTCTGCCGTGTCTCCGCGAGCTTTATTAACCCTTTTTCATAGAAGTCCTGAGATCTTTGGGCAAACAAGTTACCCAAGTGGTTTTTGAGGACGTCCAGGGAACTAAAGGTTTCATTGTTCAAACTGTTCTGTAGCGCCCGAAACAAGTAATAGTCTGAAGGTGAAAGGTCCGAATTATACGGTGGATGCACCGAAACATCCCACCCAAGCCACAATAACTTTTGCCGGGTCATCAGAGAAAGTGCGGTATAGCGTTGTCCTGGTAAACCGCCACTACGCCCCATTCTGTTCACCAATTTGGGCCGCTTCTGATCGATTGCTTCCCGTACAGAAACATTATCATGGATACAGTCTGATTCCGACTAGGATCCTGGTTTCTCAATTGGAATTCAGTCGGATATCGGATCGGATCCGGGAGCGAAATATAACGCTCGCAAATTGGATTCCAGCCAGAATCTTAATCCGGAACTATTGAAGACTCTAGTCAGAATCCAAATTGAAACTTTGCATAGGGTACAGGCTAGAATCCCGAAGTTCTAGAACAAGATCTAGTTCGATATCAAATCGGATCCTAGGGATGAATGGTAAAAATCACCAGGAGATACCGAACCGTATCAACTGGAGGAGCTGGACGTTTTCTGAAATCATTTATTCAAGGATCTGAAAAAGATTAGGTAAAAATTGGTGCTACGATATAACTGTTGAAACTTATATATTTTAATAACAGAATTTCGAAAAAAAACAATATATAGACCTTGAAAGACTTATATTTCCTCGCGGAATGTGATATAGGTTATTTATTCTACGTAATTATATTTAAATTAAATGGAGATCGTTCGAACTAAGAAAATGTCTATATAATTTTCTAAGAAAAATGTATTTAATACGTATTTGAAATACGTATTTTAAATTCTTGCCACCACGTCTCCGCCTTGTGCTACGTAATGGGCGCCATCTGGATTCCGATGAGGATACCCCTTCTAGGGAAACCGTATCATACCCTGAACGGGATCCGATCGGCACTTAGGTATCCTGGTCGGTATAACTTCAGATTAGGTTAGGTATAACTTAGGTCGAATGAACCGTTTTGTTGGCTAGCAGCAATTCATAATAAACGATTCTTTTCCAATCTCACCAGATACAGAGCATGATCAACATCTTTTAACAGTTATACTGTAGCGCCAATTCTTACCTAATCTTTTTCAGATCCTTGAATGAATGATTTCAGAAAACGTCCAGTGTCTCCAGTTAATACGGACCGGTATCTCCTGGTGATTTTTACATTCATCCCTGGGATCTGATTCGATATCAAACTAGATCTTGCTCTAGAAGTTCGGGATTCTACCTTCCTATGCAATGTTTCTATTTGAATTCTGACTAGAGTCCTTAATAGACCAAGATTAGGATCCTGGCTGGAATCCAATTTGCGAGCGTTACATTTCGCTTTTGGATCCGATCCGATATCCGACTGGATCTCGATTGAAAAACCAGGATCCTAGTCCGAATCGGACAGTATCCATGACTAATATTTCTGCACGGGTTTTTGCCTTTTCGGAAATAAAAAAGCAGAATGCATAGAAAATACAGGTTTTTTTTTCCTTTCACGTTCAAAATATAACTAAGCTTCCTATAGATCACGGATCTCGATGGATACTTTTTTCAAGTGTTGGCACAAGTTTCAGCTTTCAGGTACGAGGGTGTATTTTTCGTAATTATTTTCAAGCAAACGATGAATGGAATTTTTTATTAATACTCATAGTCAATATATACATATAGAAGACTGTATACAAATTTTTGTACTCGAATCTAAAGTATAGTTTGAGGTGTACGCCGCTTCCAAGAGGACACTCCGATAGAATTGCCGCTCGGCGGTTGACAGCGATTAAGCCATACGGTTCATCTGAAAAATAAAATAAAAATATATTTAGAAACTAGACATATAGGTTTACAGCATCACGTGGGGGAATTTCGATATCTAAAAAAAAAATGGCGGACCAGCGAATTTTATTTCCGATTTTCATGGAAAATTTTCATCGTTCATAAAAAAAAAATAGAAGGGGGCCCTTTATAAAAAAAATCCCTACGCGGTGCCATAGAGACTGGATTTTCGAACAGTCTAAGACTTGGCGCATGCAAATCGGATGAATAGTTTTTTTTAATATGTTGTCAACCAGGTTGAAAAATGTAGTTTCAAGAAAAACGCGTTCAAAGTTTTGCTGAAGGATAATTCAACATACAAACTAAATTTATTATTTGTCTCTTTTTTTTTTGTTCCTCACCGTTAGTCAGCTATTCCTGGACCATACAACAGCTCCTCAGCATCCAGAGACTTATCATTTTTTTCAGGTTTTGCACGCAGACGACCCTCATGCGTGCTTTTTTCGGCTTCGTGCTCGGCTTCGCATATTCGCTTCTCGTCGATGTTTTGACAATATTGGTAGAGTGTTTCACTAATTTTTATGTTTAACATCTCCACTACATTTATGAGGCCAATATGACCATTGTTAGAAAGTATTGAAGCAATATTAGCGGCAGTTTCAACTGTGGGTCTGCCGCTCCACGATGTCTTTGACGCAAATTTCCATATAACAGAGTTCAAACACTCGTTGTTATTCTGGTGAAAAGCGCCTAAACATCGTTGAAAAAGCTCGTCTTTACTAAGGTCCACGTATATCGGTTTTATTGCCGCACATCTGCAGCTCGGTGCGGTCGTGCGCTTCGAACGGTTTCACATAAAATGCTGTATCTCCGCCAATTTTAGAAATTTCTTTAAAAAATTTGGTGAGAGCATTCTTAACAAATGTATCTTTCAGAAAATGAAAAAAATAAATGGCCACAAAAAATGTTTTACCGTGATGTGGGGCCTTAATATACGACACTTTGTATGATTGACGCATGTGCGAGCGGGGAAACTGTGAACGACACCTGCCGAAATTTCGCTACGGAATTATGCATAAATCCATTGATTTTGATGTTCAACATGACGTACAAAAAATCTCGAAGAACATATTTTCTGCTTTTATGCTTTGATCTTTAATCCTCAGTCTGCTGATCAACATCTTCATATTACCGATGTTAACTTTGTTTCAATTGTTTTTTTTTTTTGCCTCAGACGGTGGAACGCCATCGGTCCTCCAGGAAGTTCAGGTGCCCATTATAAAGAACTCCGTGTGCCAGGACATGTTCCGTACCGCAGGACACTCGAAGCTCATACTAGACAGTTTTCTCTGCGCTGGTTACGCCAGCGGTCAAAAAGATTCGTGCGAGGTAATTTTTCATTTATTTACTTATCTATCTATTTTATTTATTCATTCATCGTATTGACATATTTATTTTATTTATTCATATATTAACGCAAACAAATATAAAAATATGCAAATCGACCGCTCCTCCAAATCATTTTAATGATTATTTTCTCCCTCGTGTAAAATCAAGTTCAAATTCACTTCGGAATATTCGATTCGACTTATGCACTTCACAGTTTCCGCTTCATTAAAACTTCAAAACTGCTGTCCGGAAATTGTCGACCATGTTTGATGCCTCTCGCCTCTCTACCCCTTCGATCGAACCATCCCCCGAATTCCGGTTTGTTAAAGGGGAAGTTTCAGTACCGTACGCACATCGAGAACGATGGCCGGGCCATCATCTGCACGCCCCCCCCCCCCCCCCCCCATGTAACGCGTGGGGGTGGGGTGCATTTTTTCCATCGACCCATATTTCAAAAATAACTTTTGCAATGTTTATTTTTCCATTTATTTTGCAAGAAAGTCCATCCGGGTAATTCGCTTTTAGAGCTATTGCAAAAAAAAAAAAATTGTTCAAGAGAATGATGCGAAGTACAAGTTCATCGTGTCACTGTTAAAAAAAAATGCCACTGTTTCAGGGCGACAGCGGTGGTCCGCTGATGATGGAGGGTCCGGATGGCAGATGGATACTCGTCGGTACTGTCTCTCACGGTATCAAATGCGCCGCTCCTTATCTACCCGGAGTTTACATGAAAACGACTTTTTTCAAGCCGTGGCTTCACAGCGTCACCGGAGTATAAAATTTCCTCAAAGCAAAAGCGTGCAAGAATTTCGAAAAAATGGCCACCGGAAGCTTTCGTGTTTGACGATAATTTGAAAAAATAAGGATTTCAATCTATGAATAAATGAATAGCCGGGCCATCCTGTATATAAATGTACAAAGTTTAATGGAAAACAGCAAAAAAAAAAAAGAAAAAGACACGAGTCTACGTAAATTACGATGCGTCGAAGCATAGTGTCGGATTTCGTGTAAATAATAATCCTACGATGCTACAGACAATATTTATAATATTTATATATATATATAACATAAAAATATAAAAATTATTTATGTATACAGATTAAGATCGATCGTAATCAATTTAGGTGTCTATTATTTATTATTTATCGCTTCGAGAATGTATTATTTATTAAACTTATTTTTATACGATCAAAGTAACATGAACGTTATTATATTTATCGTTATTCCTGTCATCCTCATATTATTTTTCATTTTACTCCAAACGTTCCTTTGTATGCCCTCCTGGTATTTTACAATCGCATCCCTTTCACCTTTGCCCCATATATTTACGCCCTGCTCTATATCCAGTTCCAGCGAGAACCAGAAGAGCGCCTGCAGCCACTCTTTTTTCAATGCACTGCTGTATCGCATTTGCACGAGGTCAGACAAAAGAAATCATTAGCTGTGCAACGTCCGGTTGTGCACAAAAACTCACACAATTTCGTGAATATTCATAAACGGATTTGCATAAGATTTTATATTATTTTCTTGTGGTGAGAGTCTTGGGATACCGAGGTCAGGATTTTACGTACAATTAACCCTAGAACTCATGTATCATTTTTTCTACCTTCTTGCCTTCTACAAACAAACCCAAACAAACTCATGACAGACATATACCCACCCTACCTGTTTCTTGCAAGCCCAATCGCTCCATTGAGCAGTAAAGAGAAACATCACTACACGAATCTCTTCATTTTTCGATGAGGAAGAGAATGGTGTAAAGCAAATGCGGTTTTATTAAAATTTATTTAATGAAAAACCCGTTCGAACGCCGATAAGGGCCGAAAAGCAGAAAAATTGCAATTTATAATTGAAAAAATATATTTCTTTATCTCAATTAAGGAGATTGGAGCAGTCTGTTGAATCAAATGACTATTTATGATTTTTTTTTCAATAAACCTATAATAAATGCATACAAGGTATAAATTTATTTTACAGATGATGAGTTTTCATAAAATATATTATTGAAAGGCAAAATTATGCATTTTTATGTTTTTATTACGTGAAAAAGAAAAAAATGTTGTGTTACTACCAACTTGAAAAAGTATAACATTATTAATTATTATGAAAGAGTCGTAATCTTTTATTAGATTAAAAGGATTGAAAAGATAAATAATATTAAAAAGATTAAAAAGATTCGTAATCTTTTATCAAACATTGATGGTCCACAATTGAATATATATATATTATATTAGATGAAGTAAAACGTTCTGAGTGTTTTTTCGCTTTATTTCGACGATGAAATTAACATAGTTAGGATTATCCGATTGAGATCAAATATGCGCCGTTTTGTTCGATAACTTTTGTCCAATTTGAAGGCAATTTCATAATTCCGTGATTGAAGAAGTCCTCGCCCCTATTGGTAAAAAACTTGACGAGCTCATTTTCACAAGCCTCTCTTGAGGCCAGTTTTGTACCATCGAGAAAATTTCGCAAATGCTTGAAAAGGTGATAATCGCTTGGTGCCAGGTCTGGACTGTACGGCGGGTGCAATAGAACCTCCCATCCAAGCTGTCGGAGCTTCGATGGAAGGTTCCTATTAGCCAATTCTGGCTGCTTCTGGTCGATCGCCTGCTTCAATCTGATCAGTTGTTGACGGTAGAGGTCCGAATTGCGTGTTTGGCCAGATGGGAGCAGCTCATAGTGGATGACTCCTTTCCAATCCCACCAAACACACAGCAAAACCTTCTTGGTCGTTAATCCGGACTTGGCGTTCGTTTGGGCCGGCTCACCGCGATTGGACCACGATCTTTTTCGGCTGTTGTTCTCATATGTGACCCATTTTTCATCGCCAGTCACCATCCGCTTAAAAAATGGGTCGATTTCGTTACGTTTCAGCAAAGAATCGCAAGCATCAATTCGGTCCAAAAGGTTCTTTTGAGTCAATTCGTGTGGCGCCCATACATCGAACTTCTTCTTGAGACCAGCCTTATGCAAATGATTTCAAACGGTTTTCTGGCTAATCTCCAGTTCCTGGGCAATGGAATAAGTGCTCACATGCCGGTCCGACTCGACGATTTCCATGATTTTATCGACATTTTCGACGCTTGGCCTACCAGAGCGTGCCTCATCTTCGACGTCCATATTACCAGAACGGAATCGTTGGAACCACCTCTTTGCTGTTGCATTCGATACTGTATTGAGTCCATAAACAGCACAATTTTTTTTGGCCGCCTGCTCTGTCTTTTCACCTTGGTCGTAGTGGTACTGAAGAATGTATCGAATTTTCTCTTTTTTTACGTCCATTTTGGAACGCTGTAACACACAACTGGCTTCACCAAACACAAAACTGTCAAAGAACTTTTTTTGAAGCGTAATGTCACCTTTAAATCGACGTGTAGTATGACCCGATGCGATGTATACATCGTGAGATATGACTCACTAAAGATATCTAGCGGAAAACGCTCAGAACTTTTTACTTGGCCAATAGGAAGGGTGTTGTGTTCCATCAAGACAACGCCAGACCGCACACATCTTTAACGTCGCGCCAGAAGCTCCGAGAGCTTGGATGGGAGGTTCTATCGCACCCGCCGTATAATCCAGACCTGGCGCCAAGCGATTATCACCTTTTCAAGCAATTGCAAAATTTTCTTGATGGTACAAAACTGGCCTCAAGAGATGCTTGTGAAAATGAGCTGCTCATGTTTTTTACCAATAGGGACGAGGACTTCGGCAATCGCGGAATTATGAAATTGCCTTCAAAATGGACAAAAGTTATCGAATAAAACGGCCCATATTTGATCTAAATCGGATAATCCTAGCTATGTTAATTTCATCGTCGAAATAGAGCGAAAAAACGCTCAGAACTTTTTACTTTATCTAATATTATACTTTCGGAATATGTGAAAAGAAAATCCATCTTTTGAACATTGTAAAGGGATCCCCCCCTTAAAAATCAAGACCCTAGGCCACCGCTATAAAAAAAAATGCTTTTGGAAAATTTGAAGCTTATGCAGGATCCTCAATCGCTCGGTGGGTTCGGAGGTTAAGCGTCACACGTCATAAGCTTTTGTCCCGGGATTTACCTGCTAGCACATATATATATATCCGCTTCGGAACACCTCGGCAAAGTGTATATAGAGATATAGTAGGAAAACGCGAGCGCGAACAACGATGAAAGCAGCGACACTCGCTGGATCAATACGAAAGTGCGCTGGAGAACCGAGAAACAGGGGAGTGCGAGAGACAATGAGATGAAAGGATAATTGCATCGAGACTCATTGTGGAGAAGTGAAAAATGGATAAACGACAGAGATGCGGGAGGGGCGAGGGAAAGTGAGTGAAACGGCGATAAGAGGATAATGTAACACCCACGCAATTCTCAATTGTACTCATTCGCCTTCTACGCGAATGAAGATCGTGAGTTTTTTTTTCTCTGATCCAATATCACCTCCTCGTCAAATTATTCGATCATAAACCAATCAATTTGCCCTCTTCCATTCAATGTAACTACGGTAAAGGACGAAAACCCAAACAAATTATTGCGCACTAGGAGAAAATTCGAAAGCTTTTTCTTCCCTTGTGACCCCTGCCGCAAGAATTTTGTTCACCCTTCTCGCATCGTCGACGAATCGCTCAGGGAAATAGCTTCAACGTCATAGCAAATGATTACCGATCACGAGCATCCTGCGTGGGAAGATACGAAATGGAGAGGAGACCGAGACATCCGGGGTAAGAATACAGCGCCGAGAAGGACAGAGGATCGAAACATTTGCGAGAGGATCAGGGAAAAAAAGAGAGAGAGGGCGAGAGAGAGAGAGAGAGAGAGAGAGAGAGAGGGATGAAAGGTGATGGCGAGAGATGACGATCTTGAGAATCGCATGCGCACTTTGAGTTTTGCGCCTGATCAGTCCGCGTTTGGGGTTAACGGAGGGGGCTTTTTTCAATCCCTTCCCCTCTCGGAGGGGCTCATCCGGTGACGGTATAGATTGCCGGGCCGAGTTCCTCTTTGCCTCAGTCAAGTCCTGCACAAGGTAGCGTTTAGTCGCAAAGACTCCTTGAACAAGTGATTATCATCCTTTGTACACATATATATATATATTTATATATATATAAACAAACATCAATCTTCCATCGCTAGTTTCGTAATATATATATATATATACATTCTGACGTATATACATTTATTTATTTATTTATTAATACTCAACACAGGCTGGAAGAGGACTCGTGCGCAATACGTAAGAAAATTTTCATTGCCTTCGTTGAAATTCGCGACCAGTGATACACACATTTGTCCTCTTTTTTTATTTGATTTTTATTGTAGAATATACCAAAGAATATTATAAATTGCAAACGAATTTGAAATAAAAACTGCACGTTTTCAGGTGTTTTTTAAAAATGTTTCTGCATGAGATACGAAATGATTAATAAATCATTTTCCGTGTCACGACACTTGATCGAGGATTCGTCTTGGTACTCGTCACGAGCGATTTTTTTCTGTACTTACATTGCAGGAAGTTGCCCAAATACGCGGGAGAAATTAATTCAGACACGAGACAGTGCATTGGTGAGATTTGTACCGAGGATGAAATTTCACGCAAGTGTGATTGTCACGCTGGTGATGGTGGCGAGTATGGAGCGGAGCACCGTGGACGCATGGGGTGGATTGTTCAATCGTTTCACGCCGGAAATGCTTTCAAATCTTGGATACGGAGGCCACGGGGGCAATTACGTCAACAGGCAGTCGTATCTTCAGGTAAATATTAAACCCCGTTTTCATCTTTTATCAGCAAAACAGATTTATTTTCCTACAGTGGGTAAAAAAAGTATTTGCACACCTCGTATTTTTCAAATTATCCTTCGAAAAAAAAACAAAATGCTATAGCATTTAATTTTAAATTAAAAGCATAAAATGCTAAAGCATTTTATTTTAAATTAAAATCATAAAATGTTAAAGCATTTTATTTTTAATTAAAAGCTTAAAATCCTAAAGCTTTTGATTTTTAATCAAAAGCATAAAATGCTAAAGCTTTTTATTTTTAATTGAAATGATAAAATGTACTTTATTTTTAATAAAAAGCTTAAAATCCTAAAGCTTTTTATTTTTAATCAAAAGCATAAAATCCTAAAGCATTTTATTTTTAATTACGAGCATAAAATGCTAAAGCATTTTTTTTCGAAAATTTTCTTCGAACATTTTATTTCTCTGCAAAAAAAAACCAAAGTATTTAATTTTTTCCGCAGGATAATTTAAAGAACACGAGGTGTGCAAATACTTTTTTTTTATCCACTGTATGTGCCTTCGTATTGCCTGCGGGCTTTTACGATCTCTGCCATTGTACCTTTACCCCGTGACTTCACTGTAGTCCAGTTCCTTAAAGATACCCCCCCCCCCAGAATCTTCCTTTGAGCGACTCTTTCCTAACGCACCTATCTACCCCATTTTTCACGAGGGCACAGGGAAACTGAAGAAAACCCGTGCCGATAACGGCGGCTGGTTTTTCATTGAGTCATCCAAGACTCAGTAAAAATTTCCATCCGTCTTGGCACTCGGCAAGCCAGTAAACCGCTGGCCGATCACCCATCCAAGAATCCCACCGCGCACTCACTTCCGCCGGTCTCAATCATCGATACGTTCTTCCGGTATCTTATTGTTGCAATCTCAATACTAATTTACTGTATCGTATACTATTCAATTGTTTCAATGCTTCTTTCCTTTGCTTTGACTTCGGAAAAATGTCGTTTTTCATATTCAATGGAATTTTTATTCGACACTATTGTCGAGTCGGTAAAAAACAACAAAAAAAAAAAAGAGGAAGTGGCGGTGTTTCCTCGTCGCTGATTCATCGCCTTCACTATACGTAACACGTACGACGTCATTCACCCAATTATCTCGGTAGAATGGCGCACGCTTTGTACACCTGTGTAACGAAGGCGAGGCTAGGGGGAGGGGAAGGGCCGGAGGCGGGGGCAGGATCGATATCGCGTTTTCCATTTTGTCACTATAACTATGTATGTGCATAGCAAAAGTTTAACTGCGCGCCAAGCCCAACTTTTTCTTCTTTCCCCCTTTATTATCCTTATGTTTCACCTGCTTCGTAAACTCGAACGGAAGAATGAGAAAAATAAATTAAATTCGCGACGTTTAAAGGGGTGAACACATAAAACGTCGTACAGCCCCTTAAGTCTTACCTGGAAAATTATTGCATTCCGATGCATTTTTGTTTTGTCTTGCCTCAAACCTTTCTTAAACACGCAACACCTTTTCGTTGAATAATAATGTACTCGAACGAACGATATTTCTTTTGCAAAAAGGCTCACTTCGATTGTTAAGGGAAGTTTACCATTAAGAGGCATGGAAAATGCATGAACTTCGGGAATTCTTTTTAAATATAAAATAAATACTTTTGGAAATCGGTTTTAAAGTATTTTATTCTTTTATCAATGGAGAGTAAATTTCAATTTTATTTATTTAATAAAAATCCAAAATGACGGCTTCAGCTCTCGTCGAATAAAGCCATGCACGGCGTGTTTTGGTTTGCGCCGGGCGCTCCACAGCCTTGCCAGTTCATCAGAAACAAAAATGGGTTAAAAATGATTAAACTAGACTAAATTTGGGGGAGCTTATCGTTTTTCGTTTTCTGAAAAATCTCTCAATAAGAAAATGGCAGCCGTTTGAAAAAAAAAAACATATTTTTGACCGGTTTTTTTTTGCTTCAATGGACGAAAAAACAAAATTCTAAATCAATTTTTGACAAAAATCGCTTCCTGGTGGCCCTTAAAATTGAATTTCTTTTCAACGGCGCAGAAATTCATGTGAATCGATTCATTCAGAAAATGAATCGGTTTCCAGAAAAACGCATTTAAAGTTTAACGTGCAGGCTGTAAATTCTCAGATACTTCAGATATGAAAATATCCTTTTATACCACGTGTTCTAAAAACTTTAAGGATGCAAATTGTGTTTTAAAAAAATCGAATTTTTCATTGCCAGGAACGGTAACCTGCCCTTAAGGCCTAACACCACTGTAAAGGCCTTAAAAAAAGCGTTTTTTTGACAACTTTTTTCGGACGGAAGGAAAGGTTATACAATAATAATATTCGAGGAGGTTATTAAGCATATATTTAAGTATGCAAAAAAAAAATGTTAAGAAAAATATTTTAAAAATGGCGACATCAGAGCCATTCTCCCGAGGCGAGTTGACTTTGCGGCGCTCTGCGGCACGCAGCATAACCGGTGTAAATTTGATTCTGGAAAAAAAAACTACTTAATCTTGATGTTCATAGCTAGAGAAATACGTATGGGGTTTTAAAAATATTGATTTTTGTGAGATTGGCGAGTATTTGAATGAAAACTTTCAATTTTCGACAACAATAATGGGCTATCTTTTGTCAATAAAAAATGTTTAAATTAACTTATCGAAAATCCCCTACGTCTTTCTCTTCGAAATGTTGTTACAAAGATACGATTGAATATTCAAAGGAAAAAAATTGTTTAATTTAGGCTGCGTGCCGTTTTGAAAAATCTTGTTACGAGAAAAACGCGTTTGACATTTCGAAATGTCGTTTTGGAGCAGTCCGACGAGCTAGTGCGGGAGGTCGAAATTTCGATTAAAAAAAATTCTTTCAGGGAAAAAAAGTTTTTGCCTAATTTTCTAGAGGGTTCAAAGCATCTTTCAAGCAAAAAAATCGATTTTTTGAAAATTGTACAGTGGTTTTCGCCCTTAAAGAAACGATGAAATTCAAGTTCGAAGCGATCGAGGGAAAAAAAATCAAGTTCACGCGGTTAAAAATAATAAAAATTAACATTTCAGTGGCTAATTAAAAATAAATTCAACGTATAAAATGGCGAAAAGGAATATTTTAATTCGAGTCGTACAAATTTGGTCGTCAATTTTTGTTCGAATACATAAAATACATACTGCCAATACGAAAAACGAATACTGTCAAAATAAATCTGGCTGTAAATAAAGAAACAAAAAAATTGATAAATGTCGAATACAAAAAAAAAAGCATAAAAAAGAAAGGAATATTTTTATTTGGATCAAATTCGTACAAATTTGGAGAGTGAATTTTTGGTAAGGTGGCATTTGTCACAAATTTGTTATCACAAAAAAGTAACTTTCTAGTGAATCTTTTATTTGTCATTCCATTTTCGAGGCCGACAAATTTTCGAATCGTGCTATCCTACCCAAATTTCGTTTACACAAAATAAATTTTATAACAAATGACTGATGAATCGTCACGATGGATTCCGTGACAGCGCCCATTGACGGGTAATTACGCAAATTCGTACGGGGACACGCTTGAGACCGCTTTATCGGACGATCCTTGCTACCTGAAGAAATGCACGGCGAACGACGATTGCTGTCCGGGCTCGGTGTGCGTCGACGTCGACGGAGGTGAGTGGACGTCATACACCAATCGATAGACGTATCGATCAACTTTGTAAATATATATTATGAAAAAGTTCTTTTTTCAATGTGTGTTTTTTTTTTCTTTGTCGATTAATTCTCCACAGTGATCGGCTCGTGTTTATTCGCCTTTGGACGGAAGCAGGGTGAGCTTTGCGGTAGGGACAGCGACTGCGAGACCGGGCTCATGTGCTCCGAAGTTGCGGGCGGTGAGACGAGGTCCTGCCAACCTCCGCTCACGTCGAACAAACAATATAGTCAGTATCATTGATAGCAACAATATTGCATGTTAAATTACAATTCATTAAATAAATTATATAAATACTATTAATTTATAATTATATATTATTTATATTAATTCTATAAATATACTAACAATTGAGACATTTTTTTATGTGCTATTGAGTTTATAGCACTAATATTGAATATTCAATTTAATAAAAAATATATTAATACTATCAATATATTAATCTATATACAGGGTGTTTGGCGCATGGAACGACACAATTTTTTGGGGGTTTGGGAGAGGTCACTAGCTATTTTTTTCACCCTTAGATCCTATGTCCTAATTGTCACCGTAATTGAGATATTTTTTTTTTTTCATTTTTTTTTAATTACCCGAAATTTTGCCTTAAATCGTCATAATTTTTTTGTTTGTGGTTGTATCACGAAATAACTTTTGTTGTATTCTGCAATGCATTTTTGCTATAAATAAATCATTATTTGATACAAGTGGTTTCAAGAAAACGACTCATGAGCTTCCAAAGTCTTAAAAATGTGTAAATGTATGAAAAATATCAACTTCTAAATGCATTATAAAAAAAAAAACTAAAAGCTATTTTGAACTTAGCTCTGTTTCAAAACATTCTCTAGTTTGTACCCTTTCCAACGGTATGCTACATGTCATAGAAATCATTCATAATGTGGTCAAAATAAGAGATACTAGTTTGCCAGGGTCAGGGTTGAGTAAAGACTTTTTATGTTTCCGATGTTTTTATTAAACTTGAGTTATAAATTTTGCTCAAATTTACCTCCTTTACTCCGTACGCATGCAACAAAAGTTATTTCCTGCTATTACAACCACAAGCAAAAAAGTTATGACGATTTAAAGGCGAAATTTCGGGTAATTAAAAAAAAAGAAAAGAAATCATATCTTAATTACCATGACACTTAGGACATAGGGTTTAAGGATTAAAAAATCAGCAAATAACCCCTCCAATCCCTAAAAAATAATTGTGTCGGTCCATGGCCTACACACCCTGTGTACAGAAGGCAAAGTCCTGACTGACTGACTCATCATTGCTCAGCCTAAACCGTTAAATGTATAAACGTGAAATTTTAAGGACATGTTGATTTTATTATGTTGAAGGGATTTTATTTAAGAAGGGATTTTTCAAAATGGAAATTAAAAAAAAATCTGGTCGGATGTTCTTGAAATTTGATATTCGTGCTTCTTGACACATTAATGAAACACGTATTTCAGCGTTTATAGAAATCCAACCCCTAAGGGCAGAAGGGGGTGGCAAAGATTGTATGTAAAATTTAAAAAATTGGGTCAAATTTACTTGAAACTTTGTATGACTGCTCCTAGGCACAATTAATGAAATTTCAGCGTTTTTGCAAATTCAATCCTTAAGGCGAAAAGGGGGTAGCAAAGTTTGTATGGTAAAAGATAAAGATAAACTGAATGACTGACTGACTGACATAGAGACAACGCACAGCTTAAACCGCTGAAGATAGAAACATGAATTTTGGAGAATATGTTCCTCGCAAGGTGTGAATGTGCTTTAAGCAAGGATTTTTCGAAAGTCAATTCAAAGGGGGTGAAATGGGGTGCAAAAATTTGTATGAAAAATTGTAGTCCTTGTGTCTATCAACTTGAAACTCCGTACAAATATTCTTTAAAACAAATAATAAAACGCATATTTTAGGATTTTTTAAATACAACCCCTCGATAAGGGGTAGAACTGTTAATGAAGTTTCTATGGGCCAAATTCGACGGGGCTGAAGCCGCGGGCGGAAGCTAGTCATTCTTAAATTTTCTATGTACTAATTAAATTTATTTTAATGCTTTCTTTCGGCTCTCAGATTAATAGATTCATTAAATTCAATATAAAATAAAAAATTGCAAAATTATCATTTTGTAATTTTTTATTTTCTAATTTCTGTATTACTATTATTATTATTATCGGAGATTATCGCTTTCGTCATTGGCTTTCAAAACATCCAATCTATTGAATCCAATAGATAATTTATTAAATGTTTAATGTAATAAATAATATATTAATACTATTAACATACTAATAATTTATAAAATTTTGATGTACTGATTCCATGAAATTTAACCCTTCCTTTTGGCGTTCAGAATTAAAGATTAATGGATTAATTTAATTTAATATAAAATAAAAAATGACGAAACTATAATTGAGTATTTTAAAAAATTTTAATTTATTATTATTGTTATTAATATTATTATTATTATTGGCGATCGCCACAGCTGTCGTTTACTTTTTGTCCTTGGTCCCCAACTATCGTTCAATGATTTATGATAATTTCGCGAGACATTAGAAAAAATGAGCATTATGTCCATCCGTGCGGACACGCGAATATCAATCTTCGTAGACTTCGTGCCTGTGTAGATGCCTGTATATCAATGGATTGTACCTAGAGGATTAAGAGAGTAATGCCCGGGACACGGAATGAAATTTAAGAGAGTGCACCTGTCGGTGAACCGAGACTCGCACGATTTCTCCACTCTGCACGCGAAACCCTCGAGACCTTTTCCTTTATTATTCGCCATTCTGGTAATAGCGAGTAACGGCGAGTGAATGAAATCGCAATTGAAAATCTTCGTGACGAGTAGAGAAAAAAAAAGTTACGTGGGGAGGTAGTATATGAGTATATATTGGCTGGACGAATGAAAGTGCCGTTAGAGAAAAAGCTGATTCATCGTATTTATTGTTCACATTAACGAGAGCTTGAGGCTCGTACAGCAGGTCGGCTTTCAATATTTTTTTCTGATGAGAATGTTCGGATGACCAGATCGGCATTTTATACACAATTGATACATAGTCTGGCAGAGATTGAGTTTTTTTTTAGTTCAGACATCTTCATAAACATGTCATTATTATTTGAACAAAGTGGAAAAGTTTAAAAAGTGAAAAATGTACTTTTAATATAATAATAAAACTATCGTAGGCTCGGATACTTTTTTGGTATTTTTTAAATTACAAAATGCTAAGTACTAGAATCGTTCGGTTTTCGATGAAAAAAAAATAACTATAATCATTTGTTATCGACAAATGGATAAACATATGAAAAAAGTCATTCGGTCATACGATAGAAAATGTTATAAAGTCTGTCCGCATTTTAGGTGAATCGAACGAATAGATTTTGCGATACGACTTATTTTTTCTATTATTTTTATTATTATACTTGTTTTTTTTACACGAGATCATTATAATAGGACCACCTAAAATAACTTTTGCATATAATGCTTGAGATTTTTATACATTGTTGGAGCCATTAAAAAAATACGATACATTTTTTTTCCAAAGGTAAATGTGAGGCCTTTAATCGTAATATTTTTTTGTTAAAACTTAGCTAACTTGTCTTGAAATTTCACCAGTATACTAGCATGTTATTTTACTTGATCGTAGAAAAAAAAACAGATAATCTTCATCCCTTCGTGGTCACACCTTCAAATTCAATCGCGGTGGTCACGCTTGGGTCGATTCTACCCAGCCAGTTTTCAAAAAAGTATTGTGACCAAACTATCCGTCCGAAGTGGTCCAAAAAATTACGAAACATGCTTTAAACTTTTTAGATGATGTACAAAAAATTTATTTATAAGAAATAAAATGGCGACATGTTTAAAAAAAATCATAAAGAGGTGAAAACGCAAAAGACACTTTTTCGCTAAAAAAAAATCATAGTTCTGTGATTTTTCAACATTTTTGCCTAAAATTTGGACGTGATACTCCTTAGATATGCTACTTTTGGGAAAAAATATTAGCATACTGTGAGTTCCAAAAAAAGGTATTTATTCCGACATGTAAAGAGGGTAAATTTGATGGTATGAGGATAATTCAAACTCCAGGTAAGATAGTGAATGCAGTCCCATTCGAAGCCCGGAACTATTATATATTTATGCCAAAAATTGATCGATAGATCGATTTTACCCAGGATGACCACGAAGGGTTAAATATTTCACTTCGTGAAAAAAATACCTTAATTTTTTGAGTGCCTTCTTATTTTTCAAATCATTCTTTAATTTCCAGGCGAAGAGTGCAACATGTCAAGCGAGTGCGACATCAGTCGTGGTCTCTGCTGTCAATTGCAGCGACGTCACAGGCAATCGACGCGAAAGGTTTGCTCGTACTTCAAGGATCCGCTAGTCTGCATCGGTCCAGTCGCTACCGACCAGATAAAGTCCGTGGTCCAGTACACTTCCGGTGAGAAACGAATCACCGGTCAGCAGGGCAATCGTATTTTATTCAAGCGCGGTCTCTTCGTCTAGACGAACGAATGAAAAAAAAAAAAAAAAAACCAAAAATCCTCCGACCTCGTTCTCCAACTTCCTCCCTCTTCCTCGCAACAATCGAGGAGAACGTTGTACGGGGAATCTTTGTAGAAAGAATCAAACTCAACTTTAACTGTCGTAAAAGTAATCTAGATCGTAAGCGTACGCGTGGATCGTCGTTCTCGGTCAATTGAAACTCCCGTTCTTTTCCTCAACTTCTCATTCTCGTTTAATCTTCAAATCTATCTTTCATTTTTTTCGTTTTTTTGTTTTTTTTTTTTCGTTTCAATACTACGAGTATCGACGATCGATATGGAAACGTTTCTGTACGGAATTATTCCGTAAGACCGTCCCCCGGAGGCCGGAAGCTCAAGCAGCGAACGAAAGTTTGGCGAAAATCAATTCGAGGATGTTGAGTAAAAAAAAAAGTGAGCTCGGAAAGAAGCAAAAGAAAAAACGGAACGCTCTTCAAAATTTGTTGTCTCCGAATCGAGTCAAGCAGCTTCCAATTTCCCCACTCGACAATTACGACTGAATAATACAACACATATCAACGTAACGCTATGTTTAGTCTTTAATGAAGATAAAGCGGTTGGTTTCATGATATACATTCTTATTGTCATTTTTATTAATTTTTTTATTATCAATATTATTATTTTTGTACTGTTTATATTTTATTGTTATTATTGCTGTTGTAAATTTTATTATTATTATTATTCTTATTATTGTCATTGTTGCTATCATTATTTATCATTATTCTCATTATTATTATTCGATAAAAATTATTACGACTGTTAAGTATATGAGTCTAATTGAGGGAATTACAATGCACAAATTGATAATACGTTAAAACAGTCTCGAAAGGACATTAGATACTCGAGAGAGAGAGAGAGAGAGAGAGAGAGAGAGAGAGAGAGAGAGAGGGATAATAAAAGTTTCCCTTTGGTGCTTCGTCATACGCGCCAACGCGCGAATGCGAGAATAAAATACATGAATAGATATATTCAAATTTATTAGGATATTAGCGGGGGCAATGATTAGAAATAAGAAAGAAAAGCGAAAATTTGTCGCTGAATCTTCGATATTTTCCAGATTTTCGCTCTCTCTCTCTCTGTCTCCCCCTCTCTCTTTCTCTCTTTTTTTTCCTACGAGATGTTAATGAAACTTTACAAAAGTCGTGTATAGACGAAGCCAATGAAAAGTGTGCAGAAATCCAAAAGAAAAAGAATAAAATGAAAACATATCACACGCGAATGCCTAAAAGCATTGGAGGGAGAGCTTGAACTATGAATGTTATTGCGAGATATTCTATTGAAATTATATTTTTATCTTCGATTCAATATATATATATATATACACTCATAAGCTCTATATATATTCGCATAGTATTCATATACTTTCTTGAAGCATATATACAGGGTGTCCCTCTTATCTCTGCCACCCGAAATAACTCGGTAATTATCAACATCACAAACAAATATTCCAGACAAAAGTTGTACGGTGTGAAGGGGGCCATCAAATGCGACGAATTTTTTTTATTTCGGTGGAGGCGCTGACGCACAGTGAAGTTCACCTCCACTTTTTAAAATGGAATGGTACATTTTTTTTTCAACCATCTTGTGGAGCACCTCAAGCCGCATAAAAAATATTAGGGGGTCAAAGTCGTTCAAGGTCATTCAAGAACACTTATTAAAATGAAATACAAATCTAAATATCTCGGATCACTACCAAATATTTTGTAATGATCCGAGATATTTAGATTTGTATTTCATTTTAATAAGTGTTCTTGAATGACCTTGAACGACTTTGACCCCCTAAGGTTTTTTATGCGGCTTGAGGTGCTCTACAAGATGGTTGAAAAAAAATGTACCTTTCCATTTAAAAAAGTGGAGGTGACCTTCACTGTGCTCCAGCGCCTCCAACGAAATAAAAAAAATTGGTCGCACCTGATGGTCCCCTTCATACTGTACAACTTTTGTCTGGAACATTTTTTTGTGACGTCGATAATTACCGAGTTATTTCGAGTGGCAGAGATAAGAGGGACACCCTGTATATATATATGCAAACATATACATTATAAAATTAAATTATACACATCTAACTCCATACTATACATATATATTTATGATGATTATTATATTACGCATGTAATACACGGCGCAATTATTATACGTGTGGTTAATATTGCACGAAACGTCAAGTTGAAGGGTACACTACTATGTGACGTTGCACTTCAAAGCGATATATATAAATACATGTACAAGGCTGCAAAAACGATCTACGTTTCGTTCTTGAGATCGCCAGTCGCGCAGATATGAAACTTGACAAAGCATTTGTTTTCTTTTTGTTTTTTTTTTTTCGTATTTTCAATATCTACGTCGAAGTGGCGGATAAAAAAAAATTATCGACGAATGTAGGTGAGATAGGAACGAAGTGGAAAGCCTCGTATACGCGAACGCTTTGTTTGCCGCCCTTTGGCCTATGTATTTATTGCGGGGCGTTTGCGATTTGACCTTCGCGCGACCTTGAGAACGCATTTATAGGTCTCCATCATCGTTTCGAGCCACCCTATCCTTTGCCTAGGTGAAGGTCGTACCCCCCCTTCCCCTCTATGGCAAATCTCTTTCTCTCATTCCCCCTGTTCTCAATTTATTCCTGTTGTTTATCGGGGATTTCCGGTAGAAAAACAATTGTTTCGGCCGGTGAAATCCGCGAACATACGTTCGGTTCTATTTGTATTGTTTTTTTTAAATTTTTATTATTGATTTAGAATTCTCCACTGGGAGTAGCTTCTTATTATCGATTCTTGTTTTTTTTCATTCAATAAAGACACTTTGGAACGATAGAACTGAATTTCCAGGATGTCGAACTCAATGGTATTGCTGTCGCGAATAATTAATTAGCGTATGTTGCGCGGTGAGAATTTTAAGAAGGCCGCAAGAAGAAGAAACGCAATGGAGGCGATGATCCTTTATCTATTCAGACGCACAGATACGAAGCTCCTCACGCGAAATACATATCGCGGTAGAAAGTAAGAACTATACAATAAGAAGCGTCATTTGGGGAGGCCTGTATAAAATTTTACGAGCAAAGGCGAAGCGATGAGCGATACGGCGCGCGCGTCCTTCCAAAATCAAATGATTTATCCTTTTTTTTTTCCTCCGAGAAACATGCAGTTTTTAATCCGCCAAGAATTCTTTTGTTTCATGTGAGTGAAGTGTGTGCACTCTGCAAATAAATTCGATGTGTATTCCTCATCTTTCGAATTATATATATATATATAGGGTGGCCCGAAAAGTAACTTCCAGAAAGAAAGAAAGTCCAGATGCCTCGTGTTAACACCTATCCGAATCACCCCCGTCTATATTCTACGATCTTTTTCTCTTTTCGAGAAAAAGAGCATTTTTTTTTTTTTCTTTAGTGTATATACTTTGCTTGCTTTTTATTACTCGCGCTATCGTTACGAGATGCACTGTTGAGCAAAAAATAAATAACCAACTGTAAATGCCTTAGATTCCGATCAAAATTTAAAAAAATAGGTTTGAGAGTCTAAATGACTTCCAATTGCTTTCAAAAACTACGAGGTGGAAAGTACATACACTAAAGAGAAAAAAAACCTATGCTACATAAAAAAAACTAGAACAAAAAATTAGAAAATGCTCTTTTGTTGGTAACTAAAAAATCTACAGATATTACACAAAGTGCAACTATTTCATTGCATTGAAAATGTAACCAGACTTTTCGGGTGATAAAAAAAGGTATATGCAAATAATATGAGGTGCTCTGACTCTCTCACTCTCTTCTCACATTCTCACTCTCGCGGTCTATCACACACATGCTCACGTTCTCGGATTCTCACTCTCTCACTATCCACCAAACCCAAACAAACCCGAACAAACCCAAACAAGCACAAACGACCTCAAACAAACCCAACCAAACCCAAACGCATCCAAACGAACCCAAACAAACCCAGACAAGCACAGACGAACCCAAACAAACCCAAACAAGTACAAACAAACCTAAACAAATCCGAACGAACCCAAACAAACGCAAACTCAAACCCTAACCCAAACCCGCCAACAGTGTAATGTACACACCAAAATTAAAACTTACAACTTGTAACCACAAATGACTACCTGTAATGCAGCATTTTTCAACAAATCATAGGCATTTAGGATGTCACAGCTCCCCCCACCCTGCTACAACACAGCGGCAGTGGAGTGTGGGTAGCGTTAGTTTCGTGTGACATCTCGCTAAATCAGACCCCCTATACAAATCTTTAAAAGCATTTTCAGTGCTAAAAAAATCCTAGAACACAGATGGCGGCGATTCGGATAGGTATTATTACGAGGCAACTAAATTTTCCTTTCAGACGTCACTATACGGGCCACCTTGTATATTTATATATATGTATATTGTAACAATGAAAGTGGTAAAGAAAAACAAAAACGAAAGATGACAAAAGTGTTTTCGTGATCCAAAAATGTTTGCCTCTAGGCTCCGAGTCGAAAGTACCTTTACCGGGTAGCATTCTAGTATAGATATATGTATATATAAGTATATATACATATATATATATATACGGACAAACATATCAATCTACTTGGCGAAACTACTATGTGTACGACTTATAAGTGTATAATTGTTCACGATTGTAAAGTGTCAACAGAACAACTTGAAAAAAAAGAAAAAAAAAAGAGAAAAAATAAATAGTTCGACGTGAAATACATAACGGTACAAGAGAAAAATAAGTTTTTATTTATCGCAGTCGCCGAATCCTTCGATCGCCAGATCCTTAGATCGCAGTCAAATTGATTTTTTCGTTTCTTGTTTGTCGATATAATTGAAGCGAGCGAACATCATTGAAAATACCAAACATTTTTATATCGATCGTGTGTGTGTGTGTGTGTGTGTGAGGCAAATGAATTTGTTTTGAAAACCGGAAGTATCGAAGTGCCTCTGCTGGCAAGGAGAAGAACTTTGCTGCGAAGGGGCGAAAAGAGGGAGCCACTTGACGAAAGAAACAAGCGAGCGCTTTCCACTTTTCGCCCGACAACCGAACGACACGGAGCAGCTTCAAGATGGTGGCGACTTTCGAGAAGTGAAACGGTTCGCGAGAATCTTTCGAAAGAAAAACGAGAATTACATAAGAACGGCCGTAGGGTGACGGTGCGGAAGAACATTGGAGTGGAATAGTAACGCGAAGAGTCGATACGATGGCGGCGATTCCGGGATCCATTGCTTTCGACGAGTACGGCCGGCCGTTTATCATACTTCGCGATCAGGAGAAGCAGAAACGGCTCACCGGCAACGATGCGATCAAGGTAAGCAAATCTTAACGTTTTTTTTTTTCACGACGAATATCGAATCGTAATCTTCGAATTAAAAATTGCCCGTATCTTTTTTTTTTTGCATCTTTCTCTTCTTTTGATTACATTCTACGGTAAAATACGCCTTACATTTCTTTTATCCCGTGGACCGCCACGTGAGTCAGTAACAATGGCGGCTCATTCCTCCATTGAAATTATCGAAGAAAAAAGTCGTGGATATTTTCTCGACATCCATGAAATCGCGATAAAATCGTCTAAAATCGCAATAAATTCTCTCATGATTCGTCAATTATTTTCTCCCGAATTTGTACGACGCTTCAACGCCTCGAGTCATTTGTAAAGATCCGTGTTGTCCGTGAACGTGTGGGTGTAACGCGTGTGTGAAGGGACTAACCCCGAGGTACGCTCGCATTGTGCCCATAAAAGGAATGCCGAAGCACGAGCCTCGAAGTTTTTCAACTTCTCGTCATCTCACCCTTACTCATTTGACACAAAAAATCTCATCACACATCCGACAATAAAAAAATATGATATACTATTGTAAATTGTAAAATGTTTTTTACTTCATTTTATTAAAAATATAATTTCTTCCGCGTGATAAAATGGAAATGAAATATTGATCGGAAATATGTTCAATATATTTACCGATAGAAGAAAATATCACGAAACTATAAAAGTGTTCGTATTTATGAGACATTACATTGCAAAATAAGTTGTATATTAGGTCGTTACATATAAAAACGTCCACATTTGAACAAAGGAAAAATAGTCGTGGAGTAGCAAATCGACAAACTGATTTATCCGAAGTACTCTCCATTGGAACAGACGAACTTGATTCATCTCTAGGCCAATGACGGGATTCCACGCAGGAATCTGCGTTCTTTGAAGGCAATCCAGTCGTCTAACAATCTTCTTACTCCTTACGAGATGGAGTGGAGAGTCTGCACGTTGTGATGCAAAATCAACCGGTCATGGCGATTCTTCCATTATGGTTCCTTCTTATGCCGAGTTTGCTTCATTACGGCCTTAGGCCACTCTAGGATTCTACAAAAATCGATTTTTTTTTTGTTAAAAATGTACCTTAGTATCTATTCCAAAAACTTATATTCCAAAAGATTGTGGGTGTGAAAAACCTCTAAGTACTCGATTTTTGAATTCTAGCGCAACCCCTCTTGATTCGTGTCGTGACTTTCTACTGACTTTAAACGCGTTTATCTTAAAACTATATTTTTCATGTCGGCCGGACTCATAACTCAAACAAATTTCAACTGATTCACTTAAAAGATTAACTGTATATTTAAAAATATATTTTCTGCGGCACTAAGTAGGATTTTTTTTGTTATATTGCATAGTTCCTTTTTTATAAACAATTTTCTAACGATTTTCTCATGGCATTTTATACTTTTTGTTTTAGAAATGCACCATTTTGACAAAAAACAAAAAATGCTACGTAATTTTATAGCTATTCTTCTATATAATCGAAGAAACTTTAGTGTCTCATCGTAACTCAAAAATTATAGGAGCTGTTGGTACGGCCATTGACCTTCCAGAAATAAAGGCGTCACCGGAAAAATGCTGCACAGTCACCATTTTGACTTGTATCGCGGTGAAAAAATAATTGTGTATACTCAATTACGTGTATAATAAAACCACTATTTTGTAATTCCGATTTATTTTATGGTTTCACTGAAAAAAAATCATAAAATATGCCCTTTTTTTTTGCCTCAAGAGTGGCCTAAGGTCTTAAATTAGTTGCAGTCGCTAACGATTCCCAATGATGGTTTTAGATGGTTTTGGCAGCTGGTAATACACATTCTGATACTATGTTGTGAAACTCATTCTTTTCTGGACATTTAATGCGTCCTAAATTAATCTCTCTGCGATATCAAAAGCTCGGCGAGGGCAGCGCATTTGACCAGATATGACCGTACCGGACGAATTTAGGTTTGGAAGCGTGTCGTCTTGTTGAAGGCAGTATATGTTACATTGTGTAACGTCATCAATGTCAACTCATCGCAGCAAAATATTATGTGAACCAATGAATATTGCGAAAATTTTCAGGTTTTACAGTTGATAAACGTAATTATTATTTACATACATGTTTATTCGAAAGAATTAGATTTATCAGGAAATTAATGTTTCGTTGTTTAACAATCCTATTAACCTCCTGACACCCAATGTTCTTCGGCAAGGACAAATTTGCACGTGAAAGATGTAGCTTGCAACCTTTAGCAACTATATTCAGAAAATCTACCATAACGACTAGTTAAATTTTTAATAACATTAATTAATTTCATTAATTTTATTTAATAATTCATTATTTAATTACATTATTTACTTAATTTATTAACAATTCATTTAATTATTAATTAATATTCACGCGAATATTTTTAAACAATAACTTTAACGCGTCTCACAAATGTCACTTGCAGCGTTTGAGCGAAGCTCCATGAATCTATCATTGTGTGCATTGTCAACTGTTGATTCAAGAAATCTACTGCCAGCGGGCGTTTCCACATGCAACATATATCGAATATGAAACATTTATTGGAGATTCATCTATTTATTCTTTCACTACATAATTTTTCGTTCGCAGTCTCACATCTATGCGGCTCGGTCCATCGCTAACACTCTCAGAACGTCCCTCGGGCCGAAAGGCCTCGACAAGCTGATGGTCAGCTCTGACGGTGACGTAATGGTCACCAACGACGGCGCCACGATCCTCAAGAACATGGACGTGGATCACGAAATCGCTAAGCTCATGGTACAACTGTCGCAGTCTCAGGACGACGAAATCGGCGATGGCACTACCGGAGTCGTGGTACTCGCGGGAGCACTCATGGAACAGGCGGAACGTTTATTGGACAAAGGTATTCATCCTATCAGAATAGCTGATGGCTTCGAGTTGGCTGCTCAATGCGCCAACAAACATCTCGACAGCATCGCCGAATCGTTTCCCATTGATCCTAAGGATTTGCAACCACTGATTAGGACCGCCATGACGACGCTTGGCTCGAAAATGTAAGAAATTTAATACACATTTTGATTATTTAGTGTTTGATTTATTTATTTACATTCGTCAATGAAATAGACTAAATATACTAAATATCTAAACTAGCTAAATGTAAATAATAAAATCACTACATATCTTGAAAAATAAAGGTCTTTGCAAAATAAATAAACTCTATGAACTGAATAAATTAAATATGCTAATAAATAAAATAAAATCAATAAGCTTATTTAACTCAATGAAGCAAAAAAAAACTAAAAAATGTGTCTTAATTGATCTTTATTTAAATAAAATTGAGTTTATTTAATTGATTTAATCAAATTTAATTCATTTTATTTATATTTCTAAAAAGAATGAATAATTTAAACAAACGGAATAAAATAAATAAAACGAATTAAAAAAAGTTATCGATATTGATTGATTTTTCTATTTTTTTTTAATTTTTTTTTATTACGGGTCCCAGTATCAACAAATGCCACAAGCAGATGGCCGAGATCGCTGTCAATGCCGTAATGGCCGTGGCCGATCTCGAGAAACGCGACGTCAATTTCGAGCTCATCAAGATCGAGGGAAAAGTCGGAGGACGCCTCGAGGACACGGTACTCGTGCGTGGTGTCGTTGTCGACAAGGACTTCAGTCATCCGCAAATGCCCAAGGTAATATTGCACGCCTGGCAAAAATTTGAAGAAAAAAAATAATAAAATAAACGCATTTAGCGTTGCAAAGAGAATTGCAGCCGGTGCTCACAATGCGCCGAACTGACCAGACACTTTGCTACAAAAAATTTCAAGCAGTAAAGATTCTCCATATTATGATACGTTTTTACAAACGTCCCAAACGAATCCCAACTGCTACATTAATTTAGGGGTTTACCTTTAGTGCGATCGAAAAACGACGCAATTTTGACCATTTTTATGGAGACACAAGCGTTTTTCATAACAAACCGGTCATTTCATCTCGTGGTGGGTTCATTGAAGTTTAATAACGAAAAAATGTGAAATTCGTTCCATACCGTACGCGAACATTTCGCATTGAGGCGGGCAACCACTTTAGGAGACCGAAAATTAGATGATTTTTTGGATTTTTTATATGTGAAAAAAACGGAAATTTCCGCAACTCTGACAATAATTTATTTATATTTTCATACATCTCTGGTAATTTTTTCAAGTTATTTCATGCATTAATTAAGGTGTAATCCGCTGTGTCCCTTGGCGTGTCCTCATCGTTGTTGTCGATTTGCGGGAATTGTGCAGCTCGCAATTCGCATCTGAAAAAGTCCAACAAATTTTTATACATTCTTGAGATGTTTTTTTAAGAACATGAACCTAAATTTTGAAAAAAAAAATCGAGAATTGAATGTTGGAACGTGTTTGAAAAAAAATGATCGATTTTTAGCATTTTTTTCCCCGGCATTTTGCAATAATAAATATGTTTTCAGCAATCTAATCTTTCCAACTTTAGGTTCATGTTTTGATAAATTATATTATGTAAACGTGTTCCAAATTTGAAGATGATTCATCAATTAGTTTTTGAGTTATGATTTCCGGAAATCAAAAAAATTCCGTTTCGAGAAAAACACGTTTGAAAACCCAAACAAACTACCTAACTCAGCGCTCGTGGATACCGGCGCCCGCTTAGGAATCGAGCGGAGAGTCATTATCATTTATATACATACCGTTAAAAGGAATACGAATATCGTTTTGAAATTTTCAGGGTGTATTCTTAAGATATTTTGCTAACGATTTATGAAATTAAAAAAAAAATGATTTTTATAAGCATCTAAAGTGGGTGCCCGCCTTTAAGAACAATTTCTTTGGACTCGCATCAGAGATCGATACCCCGTAACCTTAGAAAGAAAAAATTGTGGAGAATATCACGCTGACCGATCGATCATTCACGTTCTTTAGAAACTGGAGAACGTTAAACTGGCGATTTTGACGTGTCCGTTCGAGCCACCGAAGCCAAAGACCAAGCACAAGCTCGACGTTACGTCGGTTGAGGATTACAAAAAGTTGCGGGAATACGAGCATGAAAAATTCACCGAAATGGTGGACCAGGTTAAGGCGGCCGGTGCTACATTGGCGATTTGTCAGTGGGGCTTCGACGACGAGGCTAATCATCTGTTACTGCAGAAAGGATTGCCGGCTGTTAGATGGGTCGGTGGACCGGAAATCGAGGTGATTTTACGTTATTCTCTTTGCACTTTTCCACCGGAATATACGTGCCAGTGTGGCTCGTGATGACTGCCCAATGATGACGAATTGCAACGGAGGAAGGCAAGACTCGCTGATGTCACCGAGCACGATCTCTGTACGACCGAACAATTGCATCGGGGCTCGAATCCCAGAAGCTCGAGCTCCGATGGTATTGCGAGGATCGAGGGAACGTCTCGTTGATGGAACGCGTTTATTGCGGAGGTTCCAATGACCAATGATTATGAGAGCTGAGGGCGTTTTTTTTTGTTAATAAGGAAAAAAAATTGCAAACCACCACAAGGATGATCGACTAAAATTTTTCTGTTCCCTCAGCTTATCGCGATTGCGACCGGTGGTCGTATCGTTCCCCGCTTCGAAGAATTGACGCCCGACAAACTCGGATACGCCGGTATCGTGAGAGAACTCTCGTTCGGCACCACGAAAGATCGCATGCTCGTTATCGAAGAGTGCAAAAACTCGCGCGCCGTGACTATCTTCATTCGAGGCGGAAACAAAATGGTAAGATTGAAGAAAACAAAAAAAAATATGTGTACTCCAACGAAAAGTAATTATGTCACCTTTTGTTTTTTTATTGTCTACTCGGCCTCCTTTTACAGAGTGTCTACATACCTGAAAAGTCTTAAATGTCATGAAATTACACTCGACCCTGAAAAAGTCATGAAATATCATGAAAAATTACCAGTCCACCTGATTTTTTTAAGATATCTGCAGCGTTCATTATCATGGTCGATTTTTGTATTAAGTTATCCAAAATGATTTCAAATTCTCGCGAGTTTGCGGCAATCTACAGTATTAGTAAAAAAAAAAAAAGATAGAAAAAAATGATTCGTTATCTCAACATAGTTTTTCTTTGTTATTCGTGTAAAGCGACTAGATATTACTCGAGGTTCCTAAATGTATTTAATACTTTTCCAGATGTTTCCAAAATATATTTCTTTTTACAGCAAACTTGAAATGATGTTTGTCTCACATTTTTTTACTACACATGGAATTGTACAGTTTTATGACTTCGTTTACTTTCGTATACTTTTTATTCGCATACAACACACATCTGTTTCCGACAGCGGAATATAAATATAAAAATTTAGAACATTAGTCGGACTAAAGAATTATAAGGTGTACTTTTATACCAGAAAGTCATACTAAAAGTCATGAAAAAATCCCTATTCCTTGCCTTTAAAAATCCTCAAATGTCATGAAATTTCAGTTCTGATCAAAACTAGACACCCTGTTTTACCAAGCTCTAAAATAATTGAAGTAGAGCCCACGAAACTAACAAAGAAAAGTCAAACGCTTATTCGTAATTTATCAAGAGTGACAAATTTTACGATTAAACTCACGTAGCCCACTCGGACTTCTTCAGATCTCTAATTGTTCGTATTTTTTTAAATTGCACTACCGTTACTTCGTCAGTGTGGGTGCGTTCGACTTGGCGCTGTGCGCGCATTGATGACGTGACGGTTGGCATCATTATCGCTGCCATATTCTGCTCATGAATACTTCTTCATCATCTCATAGTATTTAGCAATGAAAAAAAAATTTGATCTTTTATTCGAATTCCAGATCGTCGAAGAGGCGAAACGTTCGCTCCACGATGCACTCTGCGCGGTACGTAATCTCGTGACCGACGAGAGGATCGTTTACGGCGGTGGAGCCGCCGAGATATCGTGCGCCTTGGCATGCACGGCACACGCGGACAGTATAAGTTCTTTGGAGCAATACGCGTTCCGCGCGTTCGCGGACGCCCTCGAGGCCATACCAATGGCATTGGCCGAGAACGCTGGACTGTCGTCGGTCGACGCGCTCGCCGAGACGAAGGCTCTCCAATTGTCGGAGAAGAATCCGGCTCTGGGAATCGATTGCATGAATCGGGGAACGACAGACATGAAAGTGCAGAACGTAATTGAGTCTCTCAAGAGCAAGACTCAACAGATATTGTTGGCAACGCAGTTGGTCAAAATGATATTGAAGATCGACGATATTCGATCTCCGGCCGATCCTGGTGATTACGCCTAAAACGATAATATTACGTACTTTTCTCAAACACTTCGGTTATGAATTAACAAAGTATTTGCAAAAATAAAGCTAAAAACGTCGATCAAACGTACCTTTTAAAACGCTGATGCTTTCCGTTGCGCGCTTGGTTCGCCTGAGTTATTAATGTTTTTAAAAATTATTATGCAAAAGGAAAAAAGTCACGCGTGTTGTCACTGTCGAGTCGAAAAATCGTAATTTTCGACGTTAACCCTCGTTTCACGATTATTCATCGTGAGTATCTCATTGCGTAGAATTCAGCAAAGCATTTGTATGTCATCGAAAGCGTTGTCGCTAATACGTCCCTCGCAACGTTTAATTTATAAGATATTAAGACGAAAAAAAAAACCTCATTTGTAATACCAAGATACGGAGTATTTCTTTTTTGCGCGCGTCTCTTACCCACACGATCCCGAGGAGTGCTCGAGACTGTAAAGTCTTGAGTCTTTCGGCGTCATACGAGCGCTACCGCGATTTCAATAAATCCAAATCGACGAAGAATAGCCTTCTTTCTTCTCTTCAACGATACTTTATTACATTTTTTTAGGAACAAATAAATTGCCACATGGTTTTTTCTAGATGGATGCGTTGCGGGAATGGTTTATCTTTTTCTCTCTTACTTTTGTGACGCAGTCCAAGCCCGGTTTCCATCTGAACGTAGAATTACGTTGTCGCGTTTTAAGATATATATATCTTACGAACGAACTCGTCATCGAATGCAATTTTACCCGGATGTCGAATTCGCCATTCCCGGGGTAACGGAGTGTTTTTTTTTTCAACCTAATTTTATTCCTTCAATGGGACGTTCCGGTCTTGAACTTGAAAATAGAATTTTACTACGATTTTGCTTTGATGTTTGAAGAATGTGTGATTGAAAGTGAAGTATTAGATTGCGAGCTGTAGAGAAATCTGAGACCTCGGAGGAAAAGGAGCAGGAAATTTAACGATCGATTCATTGCCAAATTGATCACCAATCATGAATTAGTAGTTGAGATAAACCCTAATTCAGTGGAGGAAGTTGAAGTTTTGAAGTGGAATCAAGGTTTAAACTTTTCTGGATGAAGTACAAACCCAAACAATCCGTACTGTGATGCAAAAATAATTGTGTTGCTGCATCTTTAACACGCGATACCTCCACTCCTAAAAGTTATGCATGTATTATGAATTTTTGTTGGACCGTGAGTGAAATTGTTCGCTGAGAGTATGCACAAAATGCAAATTGCCGCCGCTGAACGAGAAGGCTTCAAGACCATCTTAAAAGCCATGAAAATTTGGACCATCTTATGCAACAATTTAAACGCGTTGATCACGAAATGTCATTTTTCATACTGGTTTCGACAAACATTTCTGAAACTCATGAAATTGGATGACTTCATTTTTTTAATAAAAGATTATACTTTTTGTCGGGTTGTGAATCTCTAATATATTAAGTTTATCCAAATTTACTTTTTTTTTAAGGATGTTTAACTTCGAAATGTCAGAAAAATAGATTTTTTTTTCTTTCTTGGGTTCACTTCAATATTTTATAGAGCCTGAAGATTTTTCTGAATTTTTTAATCCAGATCAATAGCTGGAAAGCTAGACGTGCCACCATCGAAAGATAATTTCCAAGGCTCGCTGTAAAACGCACCACTAAATCAATATATACGCGTATCGAATAATTACAGCATTTTTGTTTAAAGTATAAATAACAAAATACGAAAGATTCTTATCTTGATTATTTTTTTGTATACACCAAGTCCTAGAAATGTCCTCTTTTACCATTCATGGCCGGAACCTCCCTTTCATTCATTCAAATGGCACAAACTCGACTCGCTACATAAATCTGAAAAACCCACATAACACAACAATGTAATATATATATATGTATATATATAACTTTTATCTCTTCTGTCTCTCTGTCTCCGTCTCTTTCGTGGAGCAAAAGTTTGGATGCTCCATTTTCTTTTTTTTCTTTCATTGCGCTTTTGTATAACAAAATATACTATCCGGTCATCGTAACACTATTATCAATACTCTCGCCATTTCTCATGCACATTCTTTTTATACACACCCTTTACGTTTATCCAACCAACATCCGGCAAAAATAATTGTATTCAATCATTAGAACGTGCCTCTTTAAATAACCGATACACATATGTACGATAAGGTATATAAAAAAAATGTCATCTCTTCTCCAAACAATATCATTAGGTTTAAAAAAAAATGCATACCCAACTTGAGGTAACTCAATTTTAAGTGGTAGCGCTCGATGTTTTTCCCATTTTATTTACACAGAAAAATCCGTGCTTTACGTTCGAACTTAAGTTACTTAGAGGTGTAAACTCGAGTTGAAAAAGTTCCAATTTGGGATGATTATTTTTTCATACGTAATAATATTGTTTGAAACGGTACGGGTTGATTATTTTTTTTAACGCACGCTAATGTACTTGTATATGAAGGTGTTTAAAGAAAAATGTATCTAGCTAATTTTCCGAAAAGAAAAACTGTTTCCTTCATACAAAGCATTTCCTAAATCCGAGTGATTATTAAACGTTACAAAGATACCTCAGCAACGTATATTTTATCAAGCAGCTTTCCCTTATCACAATTCGAAAATAATTTATGAACAACAAAAAGCAAACTATACAATAACACAAAAACCTATGTCTTTTCTGCAAACACCTCAATATACTTACAAGTGACATGTCTCCATGAAAATAAATATAACCACTCTGCGATCTAGGCCAAATTTAACCCAGCTTCAGCAGCGTTCCGAATTTTTGCTCTCCCCGGGTCGCGCGTACATGCGCCAATTTACAATTTATTATCTTTTTCTCCCGCAAAAAAAACCATTCGATTCTTTCGGGTCACACCCGCATCGTGGCGAAATAAGATAAGAATTAAATATACATCGACATATATATATATATATATATATATATATTTGTGTGTGTGTGTGTTACAGTTGAAACCCGTTTTAGTTTAAATACCTTTTACTTAGTTAAAAATAGTTCTGACTAAATACCGTCTGACAACTAGTTTTTCCTAGTGAAAACGAGGAACCGAAACAAATCTGATTTGGAAAGGGTTCGGAAATTCATTTCATTAGAACTAGTCTTGGATCTGTTTGGGTTTGTTAGAACTAGTTTTCTCTTGTTACGACAAGTTTTAACTGACATTCAAATTTATTTGTCAGTCAATTATAGTTATTACTAGGAAAAACGTATTTGTAACGAAGGCGTTCAGTAAGAGCTAGTTTTTGATAAGGAAAACGGCTGTTACCTGTAATATAAATATGTATATATATATATATATATATATACACATATATATATATATATATGTAGCAGGGATAGGCGATTCGTAGATTGCGTCTTCAAGTAACGTCCTCCACTCGTGTTTGTCTCGATAATACCGATGATGAAAAGTCCGACGATTATCTAAGCCAATATTGGGTATTGGACTTCCGCTACAGACTTGTGGAATGCTCGCGTATGCATGATATCAAGGTATTTTACTAACGGGCTCGCTCGACCGGGCGATTTCGTTCATCTTCACTTTCTGTTTTTTTTATACATTTTTTTTTTTTCATGTAACTACAGAGCTCATTTTCAATTCAGTACTTTTTTTCTTTCACTTGGACGTGTTAAATAATATATACATATATATATATATATATATATATATATATATATATATTCTTTCTACATTACTTCATTTATATATATCCTAAGGTCTATACTTTAATAGCGAACGCATTTTTTTTTATTTCCCACCTTTTTTGCCGACCCAAAAGCCATAAATAGAGCCATTCTTCTTTACCTCGAATACGGATTTAACTTGTAACTAAATACTGCCTGATTATGCACTCTGGATAAATATAAATTACTCGCGTAAAAAAAAATATACAAAACGTGGTAACGCGTGATACACACATATATATATATATATATATATATATGTGTATATATGCGTATATGTATCTATCTGAATAATCGGCAACGAAAATTGCTTATCCAACTGCTTAATGTAAATATTCACACGCCCTCGGGCGTAAATACACCTACTGCATTATTCTTCATTTTATATCGCTATATCCATTTCTTTTTTCTCCTTCGATCAAAGGAATTTTCAGCTCTAAAGAATTTTTACTATTGTCGTGATGGACGATGATCGTGAACGCAAACGCCCGTATTTAACCGTCTAATTATATACGTTTTTTTTTCCTTCCGTTTGTTCATTCGTTCGTTAACACCCGAACATCCGTTTTTCCTGTTTATACCTTCTTGAGCATAGGTAGATTCAAGACTTCCGGTACTTCGATGTCTTCCAAGCGAATATTAGACGGATTGAAAGGAAATCTTACGGGGAAAGAATACTTCAGGTCCATCAGTAGCTGCAAATAAAAAGATGCATGTTCAATAGGATGTTTTTAAGGGCATGTACAAGGTCAACATAACCTCACAAACTTCCAAACCTAATTTTGTCATAGATGGTTGAGATTTTTTCGGAAAAACAAAGCAACAGGCTCTGGAGAATTTCATCTCTGTTATAAATATTATTCATCTGTGAGAAATCTGTCTTCGCAAATTTCAGCTGCCTCCCCGGGGTCAAAATGACGCTAAGCGCAACTCTAAGCCAAAATTACTATAAGTTGTTGGTGGCCACTTTTTTCATGATTATCGTTCACTCACTTTATTTCACTCCGAAACGGCTCTTCGGATATAAGAATAAATACCTTTTTTGAAACACCCACTATGGAGCTATTTTTTCCTAAAACTATCATATCCCAAGAGTATCAACCTAAAATTTTAGGAAAGAAAATTGAAAATTGCTAGAGTTATGATTTTTTCAAAATAAAATGTGAACTTTTTTTACGCATTCACCCCTTGCTGATTTTTTCCGCCATTTTAAAATTCGATTAAAATATAATACCGAGAATGCCAAATTCTAGCATGTTCAAACTAATATCCTGAATTTTCATGAGTCATTCGGAGCTATACGATCAACGCGGCAATCGTTTGAAGATGGTTGGGGTCATTGCGACTCCCTGTGACCAGCGTGTTATAGTCTGAACGTGTGACCGTGAAAGATTAAACCCGTTTTTCCGCCGATAAAAAAAAAACGTAACTAATAGTTTTGGTAAATATCTATAAAAGGGATTTTTTTTCTTTTTTTTTCTGAAAAACAAAATCGAACCCCTATTTGGGCGTATTTTGACCTCCTAATCAAGAATACGCTATTTAAAATGGTCGTTTTTTTTTAATTGATCATGGTACAAAGCAAAGAATACCAAACATAGAAGCAAAAATACCAAACAAACTCTAAATGTCGAACGTACGTGGCGCGAAGTTCGTGCGAACATTCTACGATATGGGACACGCGAGACACATTTGGACGGCTACTCGACGGAGTTTTTTTTCAAACGCCACGTTCCATTCAATGATCAATGATCGACGTTCTTCAATAGTTTTGCTAAATTCTTTGGAACCTACTGGACTGATAATAAAATCTTTTCAGTACTGTTTCGTTAAGTTTCCACTATTATCACTCTTGTACCACGATAGCTGTGGTGAGGGACATTTTTTTTTTAGACAAAGCTATAAAGAGGACGACAAAATACGCCGAAAAAGTGGTTTAATTTTTCTTTTTCAAAACCGGCCCTTTTTCTAGTGTTGTACCCGCAAATTTGCGCAATACAACGAAGCGATCGATCGATCGAGGTTGCCCAACGGCATTCCAGGCCGTTAACTGCCCTCCTTGCGAAAAAGTAACACCTTCGTCAAAATGTAAATGCCAAAAAGGCACGTTGCGACACATCCTGACCATCGCATGATGTTTGATCTAAGACAAATTGCGACAAACAGAGTTGACAATTAAGTGAAGTTACCAGGGAAGAGTTCAGTCCTGATGTACGACCGACACACTGTAAATTCAATTTTAAGACCAACCCAGATAAGTAAACTCATATGCCTATTGAACGAATTTGAGTTCCAACCATCAATTTCGCAACGATTCTAAAAATACCTATCCGAGGTTCTCGAGCCAAAGATACAACACTAGATATTCACCATAGTTTTTAACGCTCTACCGTATACATGAGTTTCAACAAAATCGAAAGCGAACACCAAAGTGATGTTCCTTGTCAGTGAAAATATAGCCGCTTTTTATCGACGCAAGTTTTCCAGTTTACCTGATCGTGAAAGCCCTCAGGTGGATACGGGGGAAGATTGGAAAAAGAATAAGAAAAGTTGACTCACCTGATCATTGTTCTCGCGACGTTCCTCCAGCTTTTCCTGCACCTTGCGTATGAAGGAGACAGGGACTCGCGTCTCAAATTCATCCGCGGGTGTGTAGAGATTGAGAATCTTTACGATTTGATTGGCGGCCAATCTGTTGCACATTTCGCACACAGAATTGACATCCTCGTCATTCTTGCGGGCTTGCAAGAGTTGAGCGGCCTGGACGATGGGCTGAAGTGCCTCGACGCTCGATGCCAGCTGCATGTCTCTCGCCCATTGCTCCAAATAGCTCAGATTGTATCTTATCTGCATTCCCTTGGTCCAATGGCAAAGCTCGTTTCTCAGCAGCAAATTGTTGAGTGCACTTGCGCACATGAAGTAGAACAATTGTTTGAACAATTGGGATATGATTTCGGCGTCAACGTCGTGATAGCGAAGTGTGCTGTGGACAGCGTTCAGCTCGTCCACGAGTTTGTTCAACTTTTGCTGTGTTGACTTTCTCTCCTCGCCCACTGACGAGGATCTCGCTCTTCCGGCCTCTTTCGAGTTCAGGCCTGAGATCGCCTCGTGCTCGAGAAGCGCCGGTACCGTCAACGCCTGTATTCTCTCCTTCAGATGCGTCACGATATTGTTGAAGATCCAGAGCGCCACGTTACTCAGGACGACACGATAGTCGCCAAGATCGAAGTTCCTCAGGCATTGCTCGTTCTGCCTCGGTGTGTTCTCGATTTGGAAAGGCTTGTCGCCCGAGTACTGCTTCATGTTGTGCGACAACCTCAGCGTATTGCACAGCCACAGTACAGCCGAGTCGAAATCGTCACGCTTCTTTATCACTCGCTTCACCGCGTTCAGGTAACAGGTCAACAGAGAGCGCACCTTGTCGTCGTCGTTTATACAGTCGGTGTGACGTATGCACATGAACAGTATGTAGGCCGGCAGACCCGGTAGCAGGGACAGAGCTACCCTTGGCTTCAGATCTGTTCAGAGATTGGTCGTCGAGAAAAAAAAAATGGTGAATCAACAATTGTTATCGTTACGGTGCAGATAAATACGGAAGACAAAATAATGACGATTCATCCAAAAATAAACTTCATTAAAATTGGTTCGTTCGAAAACGGAAATAAATGGCGTAATAGTACGAACAACTTAGAAAGAAATAAAGCTAAACTAAACTTATAAAAATTATGGAAATAAACAATATAAAAGATGATAATTAAATATTAATAACAAAACTCAAACAGCGAAATCGCACAAATAGCGCATTGAGATACGAAATTTCAAAATTTGATCATGCCACGCTCATCGCTCAGATAACGTTGGTTCAGCGAAATGGTGGAAATGATGCGTTAAGCATTGCGCCACTATATTCGGGTTTTTGCGTTTTGGTGCTTTTAGAAAGCTTTAAGAAACAAAACTTGTCCACAAAACAAAACAACAAGCGTCCAAAGTGGAAGAACTCGATATTTCTTGGAAAGAATTCGGAGTTTTGGCGTTTTCAACGCTTTTCGCTGATTGAGGATTCATTGAAAAAAAACAAAAAAAATTACCGATAACGAGATGTCTTATGATGACATTGATATCGCCCTTCTTGAACTCGAACATGCCCTCGTAGTCGCGTTCTTTTTTACGAATAGCCGGCATGTAATTTCCGCTCTCCGAGTGAGTCGTCGTCGAGACAATGCCCGAATCGTTTGCCGACTCTGTGCCATCTGGTACTGCGATAGAAATTTTCGTTTTCATTAACTTCAAAATGGCAATATTTGTCGTACACATATGCATAAGTGCAATATCGTGTTACAAAGTGGAATATGATTCGGTGAGTTTCATGGTCGGCAGTTGCATGATAATGAGGCTTGATTTTATGGCAATGAAATTCTCGTGAGAAACTGCTATGTGCTGATGACGATTAAACGTTTTTTTTTTCTTACGACCATCCTCGATATGACATTTAAAATTCTCCCGTAGACTTTGGCACATTTCCCGAGTGCGCAGTGTACAACGAGAATTTGAATTTCATTTCGAGTCAGAAAAACTCACCGGCACCCTTGTGCATCATATGCGTCATGTAGGGACGATCACGATATTCCCGATTTTCATCATGATCGACTTTTGCAAGCGTGGCAGAACAACAAACTCGTTTACCAATCGAATTACTCGGCAAAATAGTCTTGCTTCGATCGAACAAATATTTTCGTTTATGTACTTACGGCCTGCTTCTTTTAGTCGCTTCGCCAAAATTTTGCACTGCTTCTTCAGCCTTCGACAATCGTCTGCAACCTTGTCGAACTTCTCTTGCAATTCCTAGGTGCGAAAATATCGAAAAATCATTCTTTTTTTTCTATCGCAGTAGACGATAAATCGATGGAGACTTTTTGGAAATTTTTTGAAATGGGAATCTTATTGTTATTTTCAAGCGAATGAATTGAATAGCAAAATCCGAAACTGCAAATCATTTATGAAAACATATTATTATCGAAAATATATTTTTTATCAATATATATATTTTTAAATAACCGATATTTGAAATACGCATCATAGAAATAAATGTGTTAAAGCTGGCCAGTCGTAAACCCACCAAATTTTCCGACGTCAATCTCGCGATCTCGTGCTGCATGTAAGCCTCGTTCTGCGTCTGCGGTGCTTTGCTCAAGTTCACCGAGAGTAATTTTTGTTGCTTGAGAATTTCCTCCTGGAGTCTGTCGATTTCGCCGCGCCACTCGTTCCTCTGAGTTCGCCAGCCTTTTTCCTTGCTCTGCAGCTCGTCCTCGAGTTGCCTTCGTGATCAAGAGCGCAAGAGTATTTTTATGTATTTTCTTTTGTTCCTATTTCTTTTAATCGTCTCGAAAAGCGTTTCAACTCGAATTGAAAAGTTTTGGCAAATTATCTCGGCATCGAACTTTACGAGAAACGATTTTCCAAATAATGCTCGCGCGTTGGGTTTTATCTCTCGACTACAATTTTCAACGAAAAAAGGATGATGTAAATAATATATTAAAATTAACAGGGCTAAGGTATCTGCTCAACTCACTCTCTCGAGGCCCTTCGTTTCGTTTTAAGTCTACTGATTAAGACGAATTGGCATGCATAAATGGTAGAAAGAAAACAACAACAGTCGGATTAGAAAATCATCACGATGTTGGGACTTACGAGGCAAATTACTTCGATATTACTCATTTTTCTTTTTATCTTTTTCATAGCTTCCACCCGCGGCTTCGCTCGCGTGAAATTTGGCTTCACGCTATTAGGGCTTCAGGGCAGGGATATTTCTGATCAGATTACATTCAAATCGAAAAAAAAGACAAAATAATGATGATACTATGTTTTCAAGTAGATAAATGCGGCGAATCAGATTTTCCCATAGAAAATTCATCACCAGTTGTACCCCTTATTAGGGTTTGTTTTAAAAAAACCTAAAATATGCGTTTTATTTGATTTATTTCGAAGAATATTTATACCGAGTTTCAAGTTCATGCACGCAAGAAAAACAATTTTCCATACAAACTTTTACATCCCATTTCATCCTTATAGGGGTTGTTTTTTTTTTAATCCTTTCTTAGTACACCTCTACGCCCTTTAAGGAAAATGTCTTCCGAATTTCATTGATATAATTCTTCTAAGGAGCATATCTTCCAAATTTCATGTTTCTATTTGCAGCGGTTTAGGCTGTGCGTTGTCTATTTATCAGCCAGTCACGGAACTGTTTTATATGCCTAGATATAAATGAGAAAAGGTGATTTTGCAGACAATCGACTTCGAGAACGATCCTCATAGCAGCCAACTGCCATCATACTCAAGATTGTGTCAACCCCAATGTCATCAAAATCACGTTTGGATGAAATTAAGCATATCTACATAAAGATAATTTTATAAAACATTCTGGCCCAAGGATCAACAACGGGCTTACAAAAAAAAAAGTCGGACCATTCTCAAAAGAGCCAGATTTACTGTTCGCCAAGGTAACACAGATATAACGGGTTCAAAGTATACTCTCCCCATGTACATATGTATATATGAATTTTTATACAGCTGTCGGCTAATATTTTCCTACCTGTTGATTTTCTTCTGGGCCTCGAAAGCCAGCACCAGTTCACCATCCTCGTTGACGATGTCGACATCGCGACCATAGTTTGAACCGAGACTCTTCATTCTTCTCGTGTGGTCGGCTAAAACGGTATGCAGCTGTATACACTCCTCCCTTCTGCGTTCCAGCTCTTCCTGGAGAGCGTCGAATTGTCCTTCGGAAATAAAAGGTACAATGAAGTAAAAACATTACATTGCTTTCTCGATTTCTCTTTCATCCTCCAAGGAGAGAGAGACAAAGGGCTTCTCGAATAATTGTTACCGATTTTGTTTTTTAACGTAGACACGTCTCATGAAAATTCAACTTCGAAGTTTGGATATGTTGCACTACAATGTTTTCGAGGACAAAAATTTGATGCGAGCAACTTAGGATAGTGTCTTATGGAAATTCGTGAATGTTGCCGCAGTCGATATTTCTTGCTGACATATTGATTGTGCTTGTTGACCATAAAACTCCACCACAATTTACGAGTCTTTGTGGAGTCTTCAATTGCGTGAATTTCGTAAAACGCTTGACCTTCCTTAAATTAAATATCGAACGAATTATCTCACCCATAAGTTGATGCTGAGCACTCGATACACTGGACTCGGCTACAGTTTTCCTGAGCACTCCCAAATCGTGCTTCAACTGTGAATTCTCCATCTCGAGTTCCTGGAGCTGCGCAGGAGAAAAAAAAAGTTTGTCATTATTGCAAAGCGACTGGAAGAAAATGTCTGTGCCTTCGTAGAATATTTACGAGTGGAAAATAATTTGGCGCTGTTATTTCTCTTTGGTTTGTAGAATAATGTACAGTACGGGTTTGTTCGAGTTTGTTTGCGTGGCATCTGCGTGTGATTTACCCTGAAGCTGTCCTGCGTCATGGAGTATTCCTCGGGACTGTGGCGTTCCAAGTCCTCCACCATCCTCACGAGCCTTCCGTTGGCCTTCTCGACGTCCTTGAGCTTTTGCTGAAGCTTCAGTACCAAGCCAACGTCGACCGGAGGCGGCTGTTGCGTAGGGCCATTAGTCTCCGGTGGCGATTTACCGGCTGACTGAACTTCACCGTCCGGCGGACTTTCCGATCGTTGCTGATTCCAGTCGATCGTCTCGACCCTCGAGTACGGGGTCGACGAGGACGCGGTCGATCGCACGGATCCGTATCCAAAATCCTTCAACGAACACGTAAATTATAATGAAACGAGTGCACTGCAACGATTTTTAAGGAGAGAGAGAGAAAGAGAGGAAATCTACTCACGATATTGTGATCGTCAGGCGGAAGTTCCGTGGAAACGATTTGTCCACTTCCGCTGGACGCGTTGCTCAACGACCTCGAGTGTCCGGGCACGTGCAACGCTAATTTTCTCTCCAAAACTTCCACGTGTTCCTCGAGATCGTGATAATCCTTGAGCAATCGTTGATAAGCGTCGCGATCCTGATCCTGATCGAGCAACAAAAGATCCTTCTCCTGTTCCAGGCGATTCTTTAGATTTTCCTCGGCACCGCGTCGATCGACGTTCAATTTTTCACTCGCCATCGACAATTCTTTGCGCAGACGCTCGTTCTCCTCGCGCAACTTTTCGTTCTCATTCCCCTTCAAATTGTCCTGTTTTTCTTGCTCGTGCAACAAATCCATTTTTTCGTCCCTCTCTTGCTTTAGGTTCTCCTTCATTTTTTCCAATTCCTTGTCTCTCTCGAGTACGACGATGTTCAGTTTCTTGTTATCCGCTTCCACCGACTTTAATAACTCGACCTTCGACTTCAAATCGACCACTTCGCTCTGCACCGTTTTCAAATACTGATTCTCCTTCAACTGTAAATTTCAATGGATTTTTTAAGGCAGTATTCTAGTCTAGAAATTTGAAAAAATCGTTTTTTTTTTGCTTTTTTTAAGTATAGACTCTTAAGAATGTGTCCTCAAAAGGAAATTTCTAAATTCCCAATATTTACAACGTTATAGGGATTCGAATATGGTCGGATTGAAAGGCCGCACCGGCGCGAATCGGACAGTCAGAAAATTCTAAGGAAACTAAAGCTGCTGGCTGGTAAGAATAAGCTTCAGACAATCATTATTTCGATGTCGAGGAAGGCACATTTTACGAGACAGCTATGGCCGATTGATACAACGTAAGTATAACATACCATTATACCACTTGGATAGTTGCGGTTGTCTGAAACTGTACTCAAAACTTTGAACGTGTTTTTCTCGAAACTACTTTTTTCAAACTAGTTGACATAAAATCTCGAGTTCTAGTCAACCGATTGACTTCAAATTTGGTGTGGACCTTCACTATATATCCTTCTATCGTCCCTACCTCGAGCATTGCGAAACTATTATTATAACCATTTAAAAGAAAATTAAATACTTTGAAATAAAGAGGGCGAAAAATTATGTTTTTTTTAGACCGTAACGATTGATTTTTTTTTCTCTTTGATACCTGCCATAATGACATTCTTGTTGATCAAGACAATCGGTTTTATTTCTTCTTCAGATGAATGGGAGCTTTGAATCATGTCAACCGCCTTAACCCAGTTTCACAGCCATATTTAGAGGCCCACAACTTTTTTAACTTTTATTTTTTTGTACCCAAATTTTTTTTCCATCAGTTCTTGAAACATCAATAAAAGCACTTAAAAAAATGGATAACAGAAATATTTTTTGTTTGATTTTATCAAGCCCGAATAAACACCCGAAATGTAGGCCGCTAAACTATAATACTGCCTCAACATCTTTTGCTGCCCCTGTGGTCTTAGTTTAGTTCTGGTGCAGTGAGAATGAATACTTGATCGTTGAATGTAATTATTACGTGGGAATGAATGTTTAATTATGACGTGTGGAGTAATGTTCAATTGCGAATGTAACGAGGCCGCGTTTGGGCCAGATAATTATATACGAAAAAAAATGTATCGAAAATAAGAAAAATTCTAGCCAACGACTTCAGGTTACTTTGAAGAAACTCTTATCGTGACAGATTTAATCGAATTTAATAGCGCGCATCGAACTCATTGCTTATATACGCCGGCAGACAAATCAACACAATAATATCTTTTTTTCCATTTCACGTGCACTATTGTTGGTTGATTTACGCAAGTATTCAGATAAAGATCACTTACGATCTCGTTTATTCGATGTTGCATAGAGATGATTTTCTTTTCGAGACCCATGTTGAGGCTCTTGACATGTTCGACGCTTCTAGCCTCGGCCTTCAATCTTCGGAAGATACGCCTTGCCAGGAACTTCCTGACGCAGCACTGGACGATTGTGATGTCGTTGATTTTCTTGCGACAAGCACGACGCACGAGGTAACCCCTGACGAACCGTTGTATCGTCATTATCGCGCGTTCGTCTCTCATCTTCTCGTATCTCTTTCGGGCCATCAATCCACGGCCGTAAGTCTGGAGTCCAACGACGGTGCGTTTGATGCGTTTGAAGCGTGTTCTTTCGAGCCAACCCTTGACGCACGATTGAATTTTCACGGCAGCCCTTTCCCTGCGTATACCCTGGGCCTTTCTTCGGGCCAGGCAACCTCTCGCGTGTCTTTGAAGACCCAATACGGCCCGTCGAATCTTGCCGTATCTCGTACGACATATCCAGCCCCGTACCATCTTTTGTATGATGACGCAGGCGTCTCGTTGCCTGTCACCTCGCAACTTCTCCAAATAAGCGACCTGGCCCGCACGGAAGAGTACCTTCGTTTTGCCGAACTTGAATTTGTCGTCGTCCTTTATGTACGTAGCGAGTATACGTCGACAGGTCTCGCGAAGATCGTTATGACGTATGTCCTTGAATTTGCAAAGGCAACGGAAGCGCTGAAAGAAGTCCCCGTACGTGCGTTGGCTGGGAAATCCAGCGGCCGATATTCTTATCGTCTCCAGGACACCGCAAGCTCGCAATTGTTGAACCGCCCTCGTTGGATTGTACTCGAAGGACTCCTTCGTGTCGTTTGGCTTTATGCAACGCACATAATGAGGCGTCGTGGCGTTCAGTGTCGACATTAGCATGTTGAGCGAATCCCGAAATTGAGAGCCAACCTGTCCGATTCGAGGGCACAAGAAAAAAAACGTAGCAATTTTGTTTTACTCGTTTACGCTCCATGATTTAGCTATTATCTTTCTTTGCAAAAAGAAAACCACCATAGGCAAGGATTTTCAGAAGTGACCGTTTTTCGAAAATTCTTGCCGATCGTGAACATTTTTTCTCTGTCAGGCATCGTCTGAGAAATTTAAAAAAATATATTTTCTCTACAAAGAGCTGGCATTTAAAATTTTTTTTTTTAAATTTTTCCCTATGCTGAATTAGCTATTACCTTTCTTTACAAGAAATTTTTATTTTTCAGTCGATCCCGGGTAGAGGAAAAAATTCCGTCATCGGCAAGGATGTCCAAAAGAGAGTCCTACTAGACGACTTACATATCCGCCATTAAAAAAAAATCATTCGTTTTCTTTTTAATTTTTTCATAAAACTATAATATATCTGTGAAACAAAAAATATTTTATATATTCAATAGTCGCGTAACAAAAAATGTTATTTTTATACCTATGTTTTCCGAGCGCCAAGGTGGTAGAACACCTTGAGTTATTACAATAGTAGTATACGTTCAATCAATAATGAGAGGAAAATGTCTGAAGCATTCAGCGCATTTCAAGAAATTTGGAATTTACCAATTGATAGACAGTTAAATAGCGAAACGCGAGTTTTTTGCAGCGGAAACGATTTGCAAACAGTAATAATTTTGTCGATTATGCAGTACCGGAACACAAGCGGTAAAAACGGATTATAATTCGGCTTTTTTACTTTTTATCAGATTTCTTTCAGCCCTGACATATAAAAGAAAGGTTTAATAATACTTCTTCCTTTCGTACCGTTTTTTTGTTTTGCTTCGGCGTACTGATTATAGGTTTTTGAGCTGAGATCTTAATCTTCGTGTGCGGCACAGCCAACTTTGGATCTTCGTCGCTGAATAATTTCTTCAAAAGTTTATTCTGCGAAAAGAATACATGTAGTTAAAAAAATGTCTTAACAAATACGTGATATTTGACAGGGGAATGTATGATTTTATGTGTACAAATAATAGCAATAAAAACGGCAAGGTTAATATTTACGATGAACACTGCACAGATTTTTATTAACGAATACACTTACGTTTCCACTTCTGAGCACTTCGATCTGTTCCTCCATCACGGTATCGCGATTTTTCTCGAGGAAGCCTGTCGTTTGATATTGCACGAGGTCGGCAAAGTGGTGAATCAGAAATGCGGAAGTGTCGAACCTCGGTTTCTCAAAGTGTTTGGATTTTATGCATTTCGCGTAGAGCTTCTCCGCCCAAGAGCCGTCAGATCCTTTGGGCATCTGGCCATTTTTTTAATTCCCAATTTTCATAAACGACGCATGAATTAATTGGACATTATCAATAATAATAACAATAATAATGAGAATGATAATGATGCTCATAATTATAATGATGACGACCAACGAATGAAGGAACAATGCAAAATTATTTAACTTCAATTGTTTTTTATTGATTTTTTCTTGAGGGGGGAGGGGCGGCTCACTGGGCTTTCGAGGTGGGGAGGGGGTTGGGCCTTGCCCAATCCAGCCGCCCTCCTGGTTACGCCAATGCAAGTGTTCCTTTATCATTGGTATTATCATTATTGTCTTACCCGACATTCCTCGTCCAAAAGATCAAGAATTCCGAGTTTCGTTTCGATGAGATCGATGCACGGTTGATTGTCGTAAAAATCAATGAACGTCCATTCGATTTCTTCCTTGAGATACTCCTCCTGTTCGAGCTTGAAGACGTGCTGATTGAATTGTTGCTGGAGCTTCTCGTTCGCGTAATTAATGCAAAATTGCTCGAACGAATTGATCTCGAATGTCTCGAAGCCGTATATATCGAGAACGCCAATGAAGCACTGCGATTTGCTCTGAGTCTGCAACGAGTTGTTTATACCGAGTACGATGAAATTGAACAACTCGGCATAAATGTGCTTCGCGAGGGCATCACGCGCCCCGTAAGCTTGCTCGACGTTCATCGGTTTCAATATGACGTCTCTCATCGAGACAATTTTTCTGTTACACAGCCACTTTCTCATCGCGTGCGCGTTGATACCCAATAACGTCGAGAACGCCTGAAGGTGTTTGTCCGAGGACTGCGCATGAAAACGAGAATAATTATTTCGTTGCTTGAACGGGTACACTTGATCAAGGAGGCTGCATTTGAAAAATTTGCGTGAAACTGCTTCGTTTTTCGAACTCGAAAATGATGGAGAGGAATTTACTGAAATTTCGAAGCTGATGTTATCGGACGTGTATGCGTTTGAAAAAAAAATTGATTAATTCATTTACCGAAGTGAAAACAAGGAATTATACTTTTGCGGACCACCGTAAAAAGTACAGTAAATAAATATTTTTATTGGATTTAAATTCGTTTACTCGTTAGTTTATTATTTCCATGAAAATTGATTTAATGTCGATAATTGCATTCTAAAGGAGGCACAATTGAGGAAACGAAAAGTGTCTTACGGAAATGTGACAGCCCTCGGAATCGTTACCAGCCATGTCCTGAACATCGTAATTCGTTATGTCGACATTTCCGAGATGTAAAATAGCGGCCAAAATGCGAAACAAATCGTCCTGATGTCTGGAATTGAAGCCGAGCCTGTTGAGCGCTGCCATTGTCTCGTCGAAGCACTTGACATCGTCGACACCTTTGATAACGGAACTGTTACCCTGATTTAGATAATGAAAATTGTCCTGGTCCTCGAGACACAATTCTTTGAAACAGTTTTGATTGTGCTCCTCGTAATGCTTCGCGGCCGAGCACATTTGGTAAAATATATGATAATTTCTCTCTTCATTGGCCTGGCGGAAAGAGAAAAGGAATAACATCGAATGAATCGTAACAAATTGAGCCTAGCCATTGAGGATATTTCCACGGATATACTCACTTGGAAAACCACTCTCGACTTTTCCAACAGGTACGTTCTCATACTAGCTCCGATCAGATGATAAGTCTTGTTGAAGTGTATCTCGATGAATTTACCGAATCTCGATGAATTGTCGTTTCTCGTTGTTTTTGCGTTTCCGAAAGCCTCCATCAATGGCGAGGATGCCAATACTTTTTTCTCGACTTGGGTCTCGGTCGACGAGCCACCCACCGTCGCGAAATATCTCATAGCGTATTTGGCCGATACGGTTTTACCGGCTCCCGATTCACCCGACACGATAATCGACTGATCGTGACTTTCTCTAAAAATCAATTTTCATCGTCACTCACTCCAGTCGTAGCGATTCACAATTTCAATTACAGCCCGTTTGACTAAAGCGGTGTACGACTACATTTTTTTTTCCTGAAAACCGTTAGAGGGTAGATTCGAACGCGAGCAGGTAGCGAGACTTTCCCACCAAGATGCTTCGTACATAAAGCGTATATAAAAACTATCTGGACAGATTAAACTCATATGGAGGTCTTTGTCACTAGATTATGCCATGAAATTAGTGGAAATTATGCCTCGGACATGCCAGGCGCTTATTAATAGTGGAGGCGACTGGACCACTCATTAATAACTAGCCTTTGCCCACGACTTCGTCCGCGTGGACTTTAGCATTCGATTCAGAAAGGAAATAAACAAAGAGAGAAAAAAGTAAGAAAGAAAGAAAGAAGATAGAGTGTCATATTTTCCAGACACCGTGGTAGACTGACTGACTGATGTGAGGCTTGGTTATTGATGATAATATCTATCTATATATAATATAAAAGCGAAATACCACTGGCAGACTGACTGATTGACTGATTAATCACGAAGTCTCAGAAACTGTAAAGCCTACTTGTAAAATCTAAAGGCAGGTAAGTTTTTTTTATAGGTTATAGACATTCGCTAAGAAAGATTTTTCCGAAAGAATTTAGGGGGTGAAATGTGAATGTGAAAAGGAGGGGGGGGGGGGGGGGGTGAACGTTTGTATAAAAGTTCTATGTTTTCGAACCTAGAGACACGAGAATCTGGATTTGGGTTAATTATTTCAATCTTCTATATTATTTTATATATACACTACCGGCGAAAAGTTTCCGGACAAAAATTTAAAATAGTTCCGGAACAATTTTTTATGCCATTTCGCTGATAGTTGAATATAAATGGATTTAATAAACGGCATTTTGAAGGGAAGTAATTCACTTTCATTCCGATTTTTTAAAACATTTTTTACTATTTTTTTTACGACTAGTATCCTTTTTCGAAAACGACCATTTTTCGCTTTTTTGCTCCTTTTCTGGTGGACCCCGTTTACAGAAAAAAAAAATGTTATGTATTTCTTTGACCGGAATTATAAAGAAGGAAGCTGAAGCTTCAATTTTGTTCTTTCTTAAAGCTTCCTACGATTGATTTTTCTAAAGATAGTTTGATTTTTTTAAAAAAGAGACAATTTGAAAAATAACGTTCAACGCGAAAACGACAAGGATTCAAGGAAAACCTTAAGATAGTAAAAAGTTGAATTGGTTTTCGTTGAGTTCGCGAGAATTTTTTCACATTTTTTTTCGATTTTTTTTTCATCTATTTTCGGTAAAAAATCAGATGATTTAATTACCGTAACTCGAGAACTAAGGGGTTTGTGGTAAAATTTCAAGAGAGGTGGTTCAATTTTAAAAGAAGTTGTTGAGAAGTTCAAGTTGTAGTGTGTGTGTGTGTGTGTGTATTTCTGTTTCACTGCCTCCTCCTAAATAGTTTTTGAGTTTTAGTGTACACGCTCTTGTCAAACAGCCTGTATAACGTCAGCCGATTCTCCGATCCATCAAAATTCAAGCTAATCGATAAAACGTTCGTTCCTTTAGGAAAAAATCCTAACAACGATCAATCCTCCCAGTCCAACGACTACTCCTTCGTTTCACCTATAATCTTCTTACCTTTCGAGTTTCGTATAAGCTTCCTCGGCAACGGCAAATATATGGGGCTCGAGATCGCCCATGGCTTGACCCCTGTACGCCCATATCGTGTCGTTTCCATAAATCGGCAATTCGTCGTAAGGATTGAAGGCGACGAGGACTATGCCGCAATACGTGTAGATCGAGTGTCTTTGAAATCTTATCTGAAGATTGTACAGGACAGCTGGCTCGTGAAGAAACGAGAGGGACGTTAAATTGTTCTCTCCAATCAGTATATCCGGATTCTTCAGAGGTGGAAGATCCGCGTCCGTCTTTATCTCCAATACTTTGTTCTGATTCGACTCGTCGGTCCGTACGGTCAAGCTCTTCTGATTGGCTTTGTAATCCTCCAGGAGTATCGCACCCTCCCATATTTTTGACGGATGGGGTACCCATACTTTTCCACCCTGAAACAAACACGCAGAAAGTCCACATTGGAAAAATCACGTAAAATTCAGTATATCGTAACACACAAAGACAGAGGAAAAATTTAATTCATTCTATGTGAAAAATCCTCTACAATTTGAAAATTAAACGGTACAGGTAGGCTCGGGTTCGTAGCTCGTAATAATGACCGGGTTTATCGCGATTGTTCGTTCTTGACGACATTTCAATTTTTTTTTTCTCGTAAAAATTACAGCTCACTCGAGAATGACGCGACGACGTGCGGTGAGGGGCCTTCGCCGCTCCTTGTAACGGTACCAATTGTATGTATAAATGTAAAGGAACATCACGGTCAAAGGGTGTCGTACGTGTGACGTGTGGTCAACGGTATATGCGAATGCGGGTTACGATTAAGTATAAAGCCGACAACCTTTTGGAACTGTCGAAATTTTTCCATTAAACTTCATTTAGGCAAATCATAATATGATATTATTTTAATAATAACGATAAAATCAGATATATTTTTTTTGAATTTATAGAAATAATCAAAATGGTAATAGCAAAATAGTAAACAATTGTTATTGCTATTATTATTTTCATTATTTCTATAAATTAAAAAAATATATGTGATTTTCTCATTCTTATTATTATAACATCAATTATAATTACTATTATAATATTAATATTTAATTATGAATAATTATATTTCACTATTATATAATATTTAAAAAAATATAATATAATATCAATTATAATTAATCAAATCTCAATGATAGACCCTTGTCTGAATTTCTAATTCTAAAGTAGTACGCACAACGTAATAAAGTAATTAATCGTCGTGAATATATTATTTTATCCAGAAAAAAAAATCCAACGTATTAATCGCCGTAAATTGTTTCGATTACTATTGAACGTACCCATTAATGTTTGTACGTGTGGCATATTTGCATATAAATTTATGCTCACGATGTCAATAGGACAACAGGAATGTAACAACTGCGACAAAACTTGAACACGAGAGAATGAAAAAAAAATCTTCACAAACTCGTCAACTTACGTAAATGTATGTTGTTCGTCGCAGCAAAATGTACGATCATGATTTCGTAACGTACTTTGATATTAGTATCTCGTCGTATTCTCATAAGGAATCACTTTTTATCTTTTGATCCCGTACGATGATTTTTTTTTGTTGACGAAAAATTCTCTTTTTAAGAATATTTGTTAAGACGAGAAATTGATTTTATTCGATTGGCTCGATAATTCGTACATCGCTGGTCGTCGGGGTAAGAAGGAAAAAAAAATAACTTATGACTATTTTATCACAACGTTAATTTAAATCCTTCAGAAATCTCTTCCATCGCACTTAATTAATTGCATGGCTATTTAACGCTAGGTCGCGATTCACCACGCTCAATTAAATCGTCCGTCACTCCTTCATGCAGCGAACCGCGCACTTATCGCGTGGAGGAGATGATTAGAGATGAGACCGTGAATTAAACTTCCGCGATCGCACACTCTAAACATGCCCAATCAAACTAAAATCTGGATCGTAAATTTAAAAAAAAACGTAGCCAAATGTCAGTGTGAAAATAATTTTTTTCCTCAAACAGGACATTACACGGAAGTGGAATCAACGAAGATTTTTTTTTCGGATTTGCCGACACTCGCGTATCGTTCGTCAACCATGCGGCTTTACGCGTTCAACGCTTTTTTTTTTCTTCTCCGACATACCTCGGAGGTATAACATTGGTCGACAAGTGAGAGAAAAGTGGTCGATCGACTTGCTCGCCCTCGATCAACCAATCTTGTTCCACCGCGGCGAGACGATTACCCTTTATCAAGATTCTCTTTCTTTCTCCATGGTCGCCTGTATACCCGCGATACGATTTATTTACACACGGAACGAATTTTCGCACGTCAGATACACGCACTTGCCCGTAACACACGTAGTCGTATCAACGTGTCGAATTATTCGTTAATGCCCGAAGGACTATTATCGCCGTTATTATTGATCGTTAGTATCGTCAATTGATTTTTTGTACGGGGCTGATATGATTCATTTACATTTAATAAAATATGCTTGTTCTGTATTGTTCATTGTGGAATTATTCTTGTTTGGAACTTGTCATATTTTCACATTTAAATACAAAGTGTGTAAATTAAGTAATGAGACTGGCAACGTAGCTTTCCATCTGGCAACACTTGGAACGCGGGATTTGGAGGTACGGCAGGTGAACATGTGATACGCCTTCAGTACAGGTTGGAAATCGCTAGAGTCATTTGGTTGTCCGTAGCGATTTTTTTCTAATGCGTTCGAAAAATAGGTGACATCAATTTCGAGCAACGGTGTGCTATCAGGTTTTGCTTCAAACTTAGGCACAGTACACGGAGAGAATTAAAAAGTAATTTTTGTCGTGAATTTCACGGTAAAAATTACCGTGATATATTTCAATGTGGTGACAAGTGAGAAAAGCATAATAATTCGTATGCGACAAGTTTTTTTTTAACCCACTTTACAGAAAATTTCAAATACGTAGCTAAAATTTTACTATACAAGAAGGGTAGCGCGCACGATAATTTTTACCGAGAGCACAATACATTTTCCTATAACACTCATTAAATTTTATAATAAATCTTAAAATAACTGTTATAAAGACGATACTTTTTTATAGACATTTTCGAAAGGCATAAAATAATAAAATGCACAGTAAAATTTCGCTGATATATATTTTTTAAATTTAAGTTTTGCGTATTTTGTTACATATGAAAATTTACTAGAAAATCTGGTAAAATTTTCTATCTGAAGAAGAAATTTTATTTTATTTTCGTGAAAATCTGTGTTTTACTCAGTAATAATAAGCGAAGTTTCAGGGTTGTCGTCTGGTTACCGTTACTGCACGGTAATTTCTAACATTTAATTCTCTCCGTGTAGTAGGCCGTGAGTGAACAAAAAAAAATGTTGATTTAAATAAATCCTATTTAAATTATATCTTTTTTTTTGCAGTGTACACCCGTAACTCAACGCGCTTCGTTACGCTGCATCGTAACGCCAATAATAGCGAAATAATTTTTTTCGAATTTTCTCCAACGTGCACGCAGTACGGATTATTATGTCGATCGTGCAAAATATATTCGTTATGGAATTATTCGCTTGGTTACGGGTCCGTCAAACGTAATGGCGGGTTAAAACATTCATATTTTAACCCGCCATTACGCTATTTTATATTTTTTTACATTTATTTCTCTCGTCGTTTCGTAATTTCCAGGCGTACGGTATAAATTACGCTATTGAGCGATGAGGTGGGTGGTCGCGATTGAATTCTCATTACGAAACACTCTTATGCATACGCTTTCGTATTCTACGGAGATTTTTTCAATTCCCGTTCGCCATTTATCGAGCAAAAGGGCCAACGAGTCGCGTTTCGCACGATCTGGAATCGTTTGTCTCCTGTAAAGTAACGCCCATGCTTTTTCGTACTTGATTGATGTTTACGTGGTCGACAATTGTGCCAGTGTACACTCGCACGTTCGTGCGAGTTCCGGAGGCAGCGATTTCTCAAAGTAGCCTCACGCAAGGATGAGTCGAACGTAGTTTACGTAATTACTTTATTTTTATACGTCTTACATGCACAATTTGATTGATCATTCGGCGTTTCCGAAAATTGATCATTCGGCGTTTCCGAAAATGAGTGCTCTCGGTAAAAATTATCCTGCGCGCTACCCTTCTTGTATAGTAAAATTTTCGCTAGGTATTTGAAATTTTCTGTAACGTGAGTTAAAAAAAACTTGTCGCATACGAATTATTATGCTTTTCTCACTTGTCACCACATTGAAATATATCACGGTAATTTTTACCGTGAAATTCACGACAAAAATTACTTTTTAATTCTCTCCGTGTACGACCCTATTTGTTTTAAATATTTTTTTGTTCAAGTTATTCTTTTTAAATATTAGATATATTTAAATTAAATAAAAAAAAGATAAAACACGCTATATCGCATAAATACGAGAAAGGAAGGTTCATGACATAAAAGTGCGGTGAAAAAAAGTGTAATTATTATTATTTTTTTCACTAATAAGGCTGTTATTTGAAGAAAAAAAAAAGATATCGACGTGCCTTTTATTAACAGGCACGACTATTTATGTATAGAAAGACTAACCATTTTTCTCAACTGCAGAATGTTACAACAATCTTCTAATGAAAACAAAGCCATGAGATTTTTGAGAGACTGAATCGTGTACTATTTTTCCGTCTCTCTCTTTTGTCTTATACTACCAGATGAAACCAAATCACAATTTTATTAGGAATAAATAAAATATTTAGTTAGACGAGATTAATTATATTCTTCTTTTGAATAAATAAATATATTTAAAATTAATAATTTTAATAATGGAATGCAATAGGAACAATTTGATTTTACGAAAAATCTAGTTAATTCAATTTAAAAAAAAAATCAAATAGACGCATCTATTTAATATCAAAAGAATTTTTCTGTCAGTGTAATCATCGTACGAAATATGTGCGAAACGATGTGATGTACACGAAAATTTAAGCATCTTTCAGCTACGCGCGTTGTATATGTTTATTCACGAGCTCAGTAACAATGAAGCGAGAGAAGACTTTCGCTTGGGATGAACGAGGCCGTGTCGCAACTGTTTACAAATATACAACGGCAGGCGTATTCCAATTCTAGTTTCCTGAGTGCCAACGTATACCCTTGCGGGTTTTTACGTATTACCCTTCCCAATTGAACCCTTTCCTATCACGCGCTAGCCGCGCTTCGCTGATCTAACCTAACTTCCGTTACGTCCACAGCCATCTTAAGGATTTTCGACACCGTTGCTTGGCTGCAAGAGAGGGGATAAATGTACAATGAGCTTTCGGTATGCTGCCAACTTCTTGCGAATAAAATTTCATGTGAAAATCAATAATTATTGAGCGATTTCCAACTCATAATATTGTTGAAAAATATTTCCGAGACTGGGAAATACCATTAAGGTAGTAGTCTCGCCAAGGCATTTTTCTATAGATTTTTTCTATAGACCTGCAAAATTTCAAAACGGTTCACCGTTCCGTTTTCAAGATATTGGCAATCAAAGATTTCATGGTTTTAGATGTATTCACATGAAAGGCAGTGGAAAATTTCATATTTCACGCAATAACTTCGAAACTCTTTTATCTCCAGATCTCCTATCTTCTATCTACAGATTTTTTTTATTCACAATTATAGAGGAACATATGACGAATGGGTAAAAAAAATCATGAATTTTGACCGTCTAGTTTCAGAGATACAGCAATTTAAATAAAGCAATATCTAGCGACGCTAGCGCCACGAAGCGACTGGAGCAGACTAGAACTAGATTACAGTATTGTGTGTATATCAGTATACGCAGAGTATCTACGTATTAGTAGCCGGAATGGATAGTCCGATACAAAAGTGAGAGATAGGTAAACATTATATTAGGCGTTTTCATCATTACTTTATAAATTTTTACATCCCGATAAGATGTACAACCTACATTGTAAGAATATTTCGCAATATTTCGAAGCTTTCATAGATTGAGCGAAGAATAAACTTTTCAACGTGACTGTGGTGACACTTCTACCTTAATAGTTATCATTTTTTTGCAATTAAAGGGTAACGCCACTCTAGGATTTTGGGAAAATCGATTTTTTTTTGGCTTAAACAATACTTTAGGCCTCTTTAGCATCATCGTGGATGGCCAAATGTATGGTGCAGGCATCGCAGATCAGAGGTAAAAAAAAAATTTCAAGGATTTAAGTGCACGTAAAACTTTAAACGCGTTTTTCTCGAAACCATTTTTTTTCAAACTGGGAGGACAGATTACTTGAACACCGTTTCATGGGTCGATTTGGAATTTTAGGAGTAACTTCACAATTACCTTCTCTATGGGAGTACGTAGCCGTTTTTAATTTAATGTAAACTTTTTTTTATAAACAATTTACTGCTTATTTTTTGGCCAAAAATCGTTTTTTTTTTTCAAAAGTGCACCGTTTCTACAAAATTTGATTAAAAAAAAACCCCTACGTACTCCTATAACCAATGTTATATAGATTGTAAAATTTTTTGGTTTTTTGTTCATATACTTTACGAGAAATCCGTCCTCCCGTGAAGGAGTTAAAAAGAAGGCGATTTCAAAGATTGGCTCCGTCGCCGCCATTGAGCATCAGAATGATAAGATTTTTTTTTTTCATACTTCAATATGTGTTAAATAAACCCGCTGAAACGAAATTCTATTTCTTTTTCCATACTCCAAAAATAAATCATCATAGCTAGGCCTTTTTTTCGGCCGCTAGAGTGGTGTTACCCCTTAAATATGGAATGGAGTTGGAACTTTATTAAAAAAAAAATAACCGACAGACTTGACAACAGCGATGACGCATTGGAACCCTAACAGGAAGTAGGGACAAGTATCGGAATCCAATTGTATTCCTACAACAATTTCTGCACGGTTCTAGCTCTTTTTCTCCTTCCTCCAAATAGACAAAATCTCTTGATGAAAAAAAAACCAATTGATTGAAAAGTTGTGAAAATATGAATGGAAATCAACCGACAGTGGTGGGCGCGCGGTCGGTGTGCGGGCTTGGCGGTCACTGAAGTTAAGCAGCATTGGAGGCTGTCAATACTTGGAGCGGTGACCGCTTGCCCGTGCACTGGTTTGCGCGTCAACCTCTGAGCGGGAGGCAGTTTGTCTGAGTTTCTGATGGTAATACAACTGAAACTCAGCCAAATATAGCCGCCTGTATCGGCCCAGGTTTTCCTTAGTTTCCCTGGGCCCTCGTGCAAATGCGATACAGTAGTGCATTAGGAAAGAGTGGCTGCGGTCAACACTCTGGGGGGGGGAACTCTGGAAGGATTGTGAATGTCGGAAGGAATGGAAGGAATAAAGGCGGGGATGGTAAAAGGGGAAGGACCCCGTACCTCTGAGGAATAAAAAAAAAAATATATGAATGGAAATCGGTGCAAAGATATTGAAGGAAGCATCTACACGGAAACGTTACTACTAAACACTCATTTTACTTTGGAATAACCTGTGCAACCGGTCAATTTTTCGATTTTCTTCGCGACTGCACAGACAAGATATAATCTTAATCCAGCTGATACGAGTGCAAGGACCGATTCGATAAAAAATGACAAACTCGATTCGCCAGCTTCTCGTCCCGACCTTCCGCACTTTATCTCGATCGACTTTGACTCTTTTTTTTTCCGAATAAGTCGAGCACGTCTTCCTGTCTATCGTTGAGAATAATAATTTCTCTTTTCTTTACCTACCTACGGGTACGCGCGTGTGTGTGTATCTGTGTGGAATATACACGGGGCATTCCCGAAGAAACATTTTTCCCAAGCTTTCTAGACGATAGCCCAGCCTCAAGGTACGCGCTGCCGAAGAGCAATTATTGTTACTGTAATGCCTGGTGTGTGTGCGTGTGTATGTATATATATATATATATATATACACATATATATATAATCGGAAGGGGAAAGAAAAGTCTGACGAGCACGACGTGCATTCGTTCCCACGCGATATGCGCCCTTTATAAGAATAAAAAGACACTACATTAAAGCAAAGTTACTAGACGTTGATTGAAACACACGTGAGTCCAGGCGTTCAAACGAATACGATGGAATTGGCAGTCAGCGGCATTGCATAAAACTACTTCAAGTTTTTCTCAAAGTCTTGTCCATCTTAATCCCTCTGCGGTGAGAAAAAAAACGAAAAAGGTCTGAGTCCCCGTAATAAAATCATAGAGAAATAAAAAAATGACAAGAATTGTGGGCAAATTAACTAATCATTTGTTCGTAATGATTTGAAAATTGTAGATAAAGAAAACGTAAGAATAAAATGAAATATAGGAAGATTTTGGAAAATAATTGTTAATAATCATTATTAATACTTGTTAATTTATTATTATTAGTTAAGGTATTTATAATTGTCAATAATCATAATAATACATTATAATAGTACTGGGCCATTTACGTTGATACATGGTCAATAATAATAATAAACTAGTGTGGTATTCAATAAATCGATTGCAATTCCATTCGATCTTTGGCTCGTTTTCCAATCTTTTACTGGCAGATCCTCGAAGAGCTCACGCATGACTGACGCCCCGAATCACTGGACTTACGATGCCCATCGAAGCGTCGCCAGGTAACGAAAAATACACGAGCATTTCTTTTCATACGCTAAAGAGCCCATGATACTGTGATTGGAAAAAAAATGCATATGAAACTTGTGCAATTTGTTAAAAACGATTTCTCGTTACTGCACTGACAGAAAAATTCTTTTGATATTAACTAGATGCATCTATTTGATTTTCGTTTATTTTAATTAACTGGATTTTTTGTGAAATCAAATTTTTCCTATTGCATTCCATTATTAAAATTATTTATTTTAAATATATTTATTTATTCGTATCAAGAACTATTTAGTGTCGTCTAATAACTAAATATTTTATTTATTCCTAATAAATCTGTGATTTGGTACATGATTGAAAGAAATGGAAAAATGGTACACGATTCAGTCTCTAAAAAATCTCATGGCTTTGTTTTCATTAGGAGACTGTTGTAACATTCTGCAGTGGAGGGAAATGGTTCGTCTGTCTATACATAAATAGCCACGCCTGTCAATAAAAGGCACGACGATATGTTTCTTTTTTTGTCCAATTAACAGCCTTGTTAGTGAAAAAAAAACAATAATTTAACATTTTTTCACCGTACTTTTATGTTATGAACGTATATTCCTTTCTCGTATTCGTGCGATATATGGTGTCTTATCATTATTTATTTAATTTGAATCCAATTTTTATTCATTTAAGGCCTTAAGCCACTCTAGAGGCAAAAAGGGCATATTTTGTGATTTTTTTTTCAGCGAAACCATAAAATAAATCGGAATTACAAAATGGGGGTTTTATTATATACGTAATTGACTATACAAAATCATTTTTTCACAGCGATACATGTCAAAATGGCGACTGTGCAGCATTTTTCCGATGACGCCTTTATTTCTGGAAGGTCAACGGCCGGACCAACAGCTCCTATAATTTTTGAGCTATGATGAGACACTAAAGTTTTTGGCTCTACTGCTCTACTGCTAAAAAAGAACTGCTAAAAATTCTACTGCTAAAATTCTACTGCTAAACGGGCTCTACTGCTAAAAGCTCTACTGCTAAAATTGTACTGCTAAAAGCTCTAGTGCTAAATGGGCTCTAGTGCTAAAACTGGGCTGCTAAATAGACTCTAGTGCTAAAAGCAGCACTGCTAAAGAGTCTCAACTGCTAAAACGCAAAAGGGTATGTTTTTGAAAGGTTTTATTGGAAATCATTGAAAATCATCGAAAAGTTAATAGAACATTGAAAACAAAGGGAAAATGACATGAACTTTTCTCAGAAAAATTCAAAAAAAATTTCTCAGAAAAATTCCAGAAAAATTCCAAAAAACACGCACACCTGCGGTGCTCCTGAGCCTGCGCAAGCGGCGAGGAAGGAGATCATGGCAGAAATTAAGGAGAAGGCCGCGACGACTAGTAACAATCGTCGTACAGTAAAACCTTCCGCCGAGTGCAGCACAATGGCGCCGAAAGCAAGGTAAGTTTTCTCACAAAAGTTCCAAAAAACCGCAAAAAGTACAGTATAACCTCCATCAGTGGGACTCATATGAGCCCTCTGTCAGAAGCTAGTTTTAGCAGTCCAGTTTTAGCAGTAGAGCCTTTAGCAGTACTTTTTTAGCAGTGCTTTTTTAGCAGTAGAACCCGACCACGAAGTTTTTTCGATTATATATAAGAATAGCTATAGAAGTGCGTAGGATTTTTTTGATATATTGTTTTTTCGTCAAAATGGCACATTTCTAAAACAAAAAGTATGAAACGTCATGAGAAAATTGTCGTAAAATTGTTTATAAAAAAGGAACTATGCAATATAATAAAAAAATCCTATGTAGTGCTTCAAAAAATGGAATTCTAAATATACAGTTAAAATTTCAAGTGAATCGGTTGAAATTTGTTTGAGTTTGTATGGGTTTGTTTGGGTTTGTTTGGTTATGAGTCCGGCCGACTTGAAAAATATATCTTTTGGAATATAATTTTATAGGTACTAAGGTACATTTTTAACAAAAAAAAATCGATTTTTGCAAAATCCTAGAGTAGCCTAAGTCCTTAATTTGAATATATATAATATTTAAAAAGAATAGCTTGAACAAATTAAAAAAATATATTTGAAAAAAGTAGGATCGTAGTAGGCCGCGAGATAAGGAAAAAATCTATTTGATTTAAATGGATCCCATTTAAATTTTTTTTTTTTTTTTTTTCAGTGTGAAGTCGACGAGCGTTCTCGTGTATAGAGAAGTAAAATCTTCAAGATTGCCGGAAATATCGAGGACTCGATAGACCAAAGATTGCCAGTACAATAATCGCAGCTAGTGTTTTCATTCATTTAATTTTATTGAATAAAGAAACCGAAAGACCGAGAATAAATAGTTTAATTCTTCTGTGTGAAGTACAATATATCGTTGCTCGCGACGGGATCAATGCGAACCCGCGAAACCGACGAGTTCGCGCTGCCTTTTCTCGTACATCTATGCTTTGCCAACCGACCAACGATCTAAGGCTTCCCCCTCATTCACGCGATGTATTCGCCTCAACTCAACTGTCGTCCCCTCGAGCTCGCATACACGGACCCCTGTCGGTATGTGCTTCGCAGACTAGCTAACCTCTTCTACGATTGTGCAGCGGAGAAAAAGAGACGAGAACTTTAGGTAGAAATCACGAATAGGGAAATTCGAAATAAAGAGAGCTCGGCAGATTAAGTTACGGTGCATAGATATTCAATTTGCTGAAAAAGTTCTGCAAAGATTCTTAGGCAGTGAAAATTCTATTGCGACGAGTTTTTCCTAGCAGAATGCCATTTTTGTTGATTTATCGTCTTGAATTCTGCGTAGGAAATCAAAATGCATGTTCTAATGATGAAGAATATTCTCGCGAGGGGAATGAATTTCCAAATTCGTTGCCGAGTCTACGCAGACTTGGCAAAAGTCGAAAAATTCGGGAACACTCTTAACGATAACCTGGATTGTATCCTGACAAAATGATGTTGAAATTTGCGTCGTTGGAATAAAACGATATTTTTTCTTAATTTTTCATTTCTCTAATTTTTATCATTATCCAAGCGCTTTTTTCCAAATTGAGGTAGAACATCTCGAATTTTTAATTAATCCAATTTACACACTCTTATTTATTAATTTTTAATCAATAAGACATTTTTTTGCTAATTCCGCACATTATATTCCATTAATTAAAAATGATCTTTTAACTAATTCAATTAACAGATTTTTCTCTATTCATTTTGAATTAATAAGACTTTTTTGCAAAGTAAGGTAAAAAATATCAGCAAAAAAAAAACGTAAGAACGTTCGAGCGATTTTCACGGCCAAAAAAATTGAAGCCATTAAATTTATTAATTTTCATTGCATTCCAACGATGCAAACTTCAATGTCATCTGGCCAAAAGATTGAAATCAACTAGTTGCGTTTATTTAAACCTTTTTTTATATTTGAATTACTTGAAATATTTGTAAAACCAATATTTTTCAATTCTATTATTGCAGAGATTTAATTACAAGATATTCATTAATTGAAATCAAGATCTATTGAACACTGTTGAGTAATCAAAATGTCGATGCTGGATATCAATTTTGGAATTTGGTATTGTTTGCTCACAAATATATTTAGCTGTATAGACTGCGTCTATTTAGATTTTTTTTTATTTATTTAGTCTCAACCGCCAGAAATACGATTGTCATTCGACTTTTACCCCCCCCCCCCCCCCCCGCCGATAAGGGTGAGTTCCAGGAGATTAAAATCGTTGTTAATTTTTTTGTGGCTTTCCTTAGGCACTAGAAATATACAGCGCAAATAGAAAAATTGAGAATGTCTTGACTATCCGAGATATTAATTTTTTCACTTTCAACGCCTTAAAAACGGTAGATTCTGGCCCAACATTTTTTTAATGCTTTGTATGGTATCTGCTGATATTCGAGAGCACCGAATTAGATAAGAGTTTTTTTTTTTAATATTTTGAAAATTACAAAATCTCTTTGCAGTCGAACGATGCAAACTTCAGACTCATGAATTAACTAGAAAATTAATAGACCTAATAGTGCGCTCGGTGGTGGAGGGTGGCGCACGATTGCTAGTTTTCAATTATTATTACGCTTCGTTGTGTTTCCTGTTCTGTGAGTATCTTCCGACGAGACACCATATCATTCCACCAAATTTGAGTGGGCACACGGGCAATGTGAGAATTGTTATCGCTGACGTACGAATTCACCGCCAATGCGGAAAGAGACAGAGAGAGAGAGAAAAAGAGAGAGAGAGAGAGAGAGAGAGAGAGAGAGAGAGAGAGAGAGAGAGAGAGAGAGAGAGAGAGAGAGAGAGAGAGAGAGAGAGAGAGAGAGAGAGAGGACAAGTGATAGAAAGAAACAGCGATATGCTCGGCACAATATCTTATCAGCACAGCAAGGCCTTCCATACGATGAGTCAACACTACGAGAAAAATATATACCGCGGTTCGTACACACACTTCGTACTTTCCTGAGTCAGTATCAAACACTTCGCATAATTATATATCAGCAATATACCGACATTCCCATGACGTTGAAATTTTCATCGTTGGAACGTAACGATATTTTTTTTTTCTTAATTTTTTTAATCCGTTGTGTCCCAAAATTCACGCAAAAAGTAATTTTAATAGAAAACACAGGTCTTTAATTAAAAATTGTAAATTTTTGTATTGATTCATAAAGTATACAGTATAGGGTTATGTATGAAATAGCATATGCATTTGTTTCTCAACAATCACTCGTGTATTTTCTGAACCCTAAATGCGACAATTTTGTCGATTAACAAGGCCATCAAGATGAAAATGAGCCTCATCGCTGAAGATGATTTTGTTCAAAGAAATCAGCATCCACTTGTTGTTGTTTCATAATCCATTGAACGAATTCTCTTTGCTGTGCGTGCTCAGTAGGCTTCAGTTCTTGAGTCAATTGAACTTTATAAGCATGAAGATGCAAATCTTTCGTGAGAATGCGCTGTAGAGAGCTTCTCGAAGTGCCCAATTCTTGACCACGTTGCTGAATTGATGTTTCTGGACTCTCAGCACCACTCTCACGCACTGCTTCGATGTTTTGTGTTGAACGACTTGTTGAAGGACGGCGAGAGTGTCTAAGAACACCGATTCATCCCGTCTTCCTGAATTTTTAAATTAATCTCTTCACAGTTGATGAAGTTAAATCACTATTCCGACCATATATTGTACGAAAATTGCCAACTGTAACTGCCGAACCGTCATTATTTTAAAAATATTGCTCAACAATGAAAACGCGTTGTTCTTTCGTGTAGCTCTCCATTTTTAATAACCCTGAACTGTCAGCAGCCACGCTGTCTTTTTTTCGTTGGCAACACTTTCCCGCACAAATGACGCCAAATTCAAATCTTACGTGAATTTTGCAACACCCTTTTTTTTCTTATTGCCCAAAAGGTTTTTTTTTGTTGTAAATTGTGGTCGGGAATCGCTAATGAGAATACGTGAAAATATTCCAGTGATTTTCATAGCCTGATACGGTGAAAAAGTAATGTTATCAATTGAAAAGAATGAATTTTTCGTTGCGGTCCAACGATGCAAACATCGAGATCATATATTCTCGTTCCAATTGCATCGAGTTACATCGATCACGTACATCCGAACCATTTGGTTCTCTCGATATGTAACGAAACCGCAAGAATCGCGACATTCCGTACGAGCTTTTGAAACATGAATTATCAATGCGTGGAGGATTATGAGTTTATTCGTGCATGATGTTGATTCGTGTTATTCGCTAATCGTTGATCGATGAAATTCCCTCGGTACGGGAATTCGGTACGCCCCGTTTATCGTCGCTGCGTCATTCCGTGTGTCGCTAGGAAATGGAAACGCGTATGTACGAAAATTGTTCTTGCATGTTTTCATTATTTGGGCAGATCTTTTTTTCGTCTTTGTAAACTTTAAGTTTTCTTTAAATCTGTAATCATTAAATTTTCGCTTTAATAAGTTTATGAGGTTGACGTTTACATCGTTGAAGAACAATGAAAATTCATTTTTTTTTTTTGGTCACTCGATCAAATTGCTTTTGGCAGATTTCAGCTATAAAAATTCCTCAACCGATTTACTGAGATGCTTATTTAGAATGAGATTGAAGTTTGCATCGTTGGGATGCAACGAAATTTCCTTATTATTATTATTATACAGTCGAACCTCGATATAACGAAGATTTGTCCATTCCCTTCCGAAAGACACCCGAAACCTTGATACAACGAAGAAAAACTATAGATATAAGGAATTTATTTTCAGGGCCCTTAATCTCTATGCCAGACATTTTTGTGAACAAAACCTCTGTACAACGAAGCGTTCGGTAAACGAACTCCCTTTACTTTCGTTCCCTTCTCCCTCTCTCTGCTTCTACGGAACCTGTCTAGACTTGGAAAGTTAAAAAATTAAACAAAATATTTGTTTAATTTTTAAATAATCTGCTTTTAAAAATAATACTTTATATACATTATGCTCTATTTACTAGTTGATTATAAACATTTCTCTAATTTAAACTTTTCTTTCGTAAAAAATTATCCCTATATTTATAGTACTAATATTGGGAGTACAAATAAATATCCGCCGTTTGACAAAAGATGGCCTCACCAGGAGGCTATGGTTGAAATTGTCAGATGTAAAACGTCATATTGTAAGGTTGGACATCTGGCAAGATCGTAACCTTGAAATATTAGCGATTTTGTATCAGCATCACATAATTTTTTTCGTGTGAAAATCTCAAGTTTTGAGCCGAATAAGCGTCATTTGCGGGAACTTTTGATTTACTTCTTTAATTTGAAGAAATCTGCAGCTGAGGCGCATCGATTGCTTGTAGAAGCATATGGTGAGGCTGCTTCAAGTGAGCGAAGTTGTCGTGAGTGGTTTCAAAAGTTTAAGAACGGTGAGTTTGACGTCGAAGACAAAGAACGTAGCGGAAGGCCGAAAGTGTACAAAGACGCGGAATTGGAAGCATTATTGGAGGGCGATACGTGCCAAACGCAAGAAGAATTTGCACTTACATTAGGAGTGACTCAACAAGCAATTCCACATCGTTTAAAATCGTTGGGAATGATTCAAAAGCAAGGAAATTGAGTTCCATGTGAACTGAAGCCGAGAAACGTTGAACGCCGATTTTGCACATGTGAAATGCTGTTTGCCAGGCATAAGCGAAAGCGTTTTTTGCATCGTATAGTCACTGGTGACGAAAAATGGATCCACTATGATAACCCAAAGAAGAGCAAATCATGGGGACCACCTGGCCATGCTTCAACATCGACAGCCAAGCCGAATATTCATGGAAAAAAAACTCGTGTATTTGGTGGGATCAGCTTGGTGTTGTGTATTATGAATTGCTCAAACCGAACGAAACCATTACTGGGGCTATCTACCGAACACAATTGATGAGATTGAGCCGAGCACTCAAGGAAAAACGTGCCCACTACTACTCCAGATACGACAAAATTATTCTCCTGCATGATAATGCTCGTCCACATGTTACGGCGACGGTCAAAACCTACTTGGAAACACTCAATTGGGAAGTTATGCCTCACCCGCCGTATTCACCAGACATCGCTCCCTCTGACTATCATTTATTTCGATCGATGATGCACGGCCTGTCTGAGCAACACTTCACATCATATGAAGATACCAAAAATTGGGTCGATTTGTGGATAGCCTCAAAAGATGAAGCATTCTTCCGACGTGGTATCCACATGCTGCCAGAAAGACGGCAAAAAGTAGTGGCTAGCGATGGACAATACTTTGAACAAAACATAAAGTACCATTCTTTCACAATAAATGCGCAATTTTTGCCAAAAAACGGCGCAGACTTATTTGCACTCCCAATATATATTCTTGTTTAAGAAAGAAAGGTTTAAATTAGAGCAATTTTTCTTTGTCCTTTTTATTAAAACCTCAATTCAACGAATTTTTCGGAGTATGACCTCGGTATGACGAAACCTCAATATGACGAACTTTTTTGCTCTTCTCTAGAGATTCGTTATATCGAGGTTCGACTGTACCACGTATTTTTTTTCAGAAATTTCAATGTCAGATCGCTGACTAACCGTATCGAAGTTTGCATCGTTCGGATGCAATGATAATTCGTAATTTTTCAATAATTCAATTTTTTTGGCAGACCGTAACTACGAAATGCCCTCATCAAATTTTTCACCTGCTCAATTGGACATCTTCAATGTAAATGAGAAAACAAAATTTTGTAAAATAATAAAAGGATAGAGATCGCAATATGAGAAAAAAAAAACTTTCGTTGCATTCCAACGATGCAAACTTCAATGGGATTATTTAGAGATCGAGACTCTAAATCTGCAAAAAAAAAAGATTTCGTACAATAATAGAAATAAGGAAATAAAAATATATGCAACGATTCGTAATTCAACGTCATCAAAATTTTGCGCACCGCGAGGAGCCCTAAGGATTCCTCGATTCCTGAGAGCTCCGCCTTTATTCGCAAGAATCGCATGACTATGTACGCATTCCAAATTCACATCAGGGTCCAAATGTACCATAAAATTCTTTATATATCGATCGCAATTTTTGCCAAAAACGGCGCAATTTTTGCCAAAAAACGGCGGAGACTTATTTGCACTCCCAATATATATTCTTGTTTAAGAAAGAAAGGTTTAAATTAGAGCAATTTTTCTTTGTCCTTTTTATTAAAACCTCAATTCAACGAATTTTTCGGAGTATGACCTCGGTATGACGAAACCTCAATATGACGAACTTTTTTGCTCTTCTCTAGAGATTCGTTATATCGAGGTTCGACTGTACCACGTATTTTTTTTCAGAAATTTCAATGTCAGATCGCTGACTAACCGTATCGAAGTTTGCATCGTTCGGATGCAATGATAATTCGTAATTTTTCAATAATTCAATTTTTTGGCAGACCGTAACTACGAAATGCCCTCATCAAATTTTTCACCTGCTCATTTGGACATCTTCAATGTAAATAAGAAAACAAAATTTTGTAAAATAATAAAAGGATAGAGATCGCAATATGAGAAAAAAAAAACTTTCGTTGCATTCCAACGATGCAAACTTCAATGGGATTATTTAGAGATCGAGACTCTAAATCTGCAAAAAAAAAGATTTCGTACAATAATAGAAATAAGGAAATAAAAATATATGCAACGATTCGTAATTCAACGTCATCAAAATTTTGCGCACCGCGAGGAGCCCTAAGGATTCCTCGATTCCTGAGAGCTCCGCCTTTATTCGCAAGAATCGCATGACTATGTACGCATTCCAAATTCACATCAGGGTCCAAATGTACCATAAAATTCTTTATATATCGATCGCACGTCGGGATCCGTACGAAACGGGAGGTGCTCACTTGTACGTATACGTAGACGAGAGCAGTGTACGTGAGCCAAGATATAATTGTAAAAGGACGCCTGTGGACGCCCCCAAGGCTCTCCTCGTGCGCTCGCAGGCTAACGGGGTCAAGTTTTCACAACGTGGCAAAGATGTATTATACTAACATAATACGCACGTTCGTACTTACGTACGGTAAATTCTCTTTTTTTTTTGTGTGACGCTTGCCCGAAAATTACGATACAATTTGTACGCTGGTATTCAACTTCGTTCGAAGTCAAAAGCTCGCTCAATCGTGGGAATTCCACGGAATGGAAGGTCCCGGAATAAATCCACTGCGTATAGAATTTAACGATTCGTTCATTGACGATTTTTCATCGTCTCTCATTTTTATTCATTTTTTATCGCTCGGAGAAATTTTCTTCGCAACCATTGCTTTGCTTAACTCAATCAAGCCCAAAATTTCATGATGAATGTTTAATTTTTTGTCGATTTGCCTCTCAATCGATATAATTTAGTTGCGATGTGCTCTCCAGTTATGGCATAATTTGGATTCGCCATTTTCTTTAAATGTACATTTATTTTTTTAAATGTACATTTATTTCTTAAAATGTACATGAATTTCTTTCAATGTAAATTAATTTCTTTAAACGTACATTTATTTCTCTAAATGTACAAGAATTTCTTTCAATGTAAATTAATTTACTTTAATTGCATAATAATTCCTCCCGATGCACTTTTTTTACGTACATTTATTTCTCTAAATATACATGGATTTCTTTCAATGTAAATTAATTTACTTTAATTGTACAATAATTTCTTGAAATGTACATTTATTTCTTAAAATGTACATGAATTTCTTTCAATGTAAATTAATTTCTTTCAATGTAAATTAATTTCTTTAAATGTGAATTAATTTCTTTAAACGTACATTTATTTCTCTAAATGTACATGAATTTCTTTCAATGTAAATGAATTTACTTTAATTGCATAATAATTCCTCCCGATGCACTTTTTTTACGTACATTTATTTCTCTAAATATACATGGATTTCTTTCAATGTGAATTAATTTACTTTAATTGTACAATAATTTCTTGAAATGTACATTTATTTCTTGAAATGTACATGAATCTCTTTAAATCTAAATTAATTTCTTTGAATGTACATAAATTTCTTCAAAAATACCTTAATTTCTTAAAGTGTACATTAATTTCTTTAAATGTACACTAATTTTTTAAAATGAACATTAAATTCTTTAAACGTACATTAATGTCCTCAAGTGTACATTTATGTCCTCAAGTGTACACTTATGTCATCAAATGTACATTTATTTCTTTCACTGTACATGAATTTCGTCAAATTGACATTTATTTCATCAAATGTACATTAATTTCTTCCACCGTACATGAATTTCGTCAAATTGACATTTATTTCATCAAATATACATTAATTTCTTCCACTGTACATGAATTTCTTTAAATGGGCATTCATTTCCTTAAATATACATTAATTTCTGCAAATGTACATTTTTTTTAAATTATACATCAGTCAATAAATAATCAATAACCGAACGAATCAATAAGTCATGAGTTTATATTCTAATAACTTTTTTTTCCATATATTTAATCAATCAATTGAAATGAATGTCGACTTTATTTCTCAAACACAACGCGATATTTGATTTATAGCTACGCCGGGGAGCAAAAATTCTGCCCGCGCGAATTCCTCGTCAGAAACAACATTCCAAGCGGCGAGATGAAATATATTTGAGTGCCTATAGAGCGAAAGTCCCCTGAGGCAGTCAGAGGTCTGGGAGAACTCTTCGTTTGTTCATTTTCGTCGTCTTCGACATAGTGAGCGAGCGCGCGCGAGCGCACGTCGACACGAAAAAAGTCAAGGGAAAGAGAAAGAAAGAGAAAGGGTTCGATGACTGAGGCCCAGAACCGTAAAAATCTCTCGCCGTTCAACAACGGTGTATATAAGTCGAGTTAAAGTGCCCAGGTACGCGAGCTCGATGGTCCACGCAGCCTCTCGCGTTGCTTTGTTAACCGATCACATTCGCCTAGCGATCCTTTCGGGCCTTTTTTTCTTCCTCGTCGTCTAACCGATCTCTACTGTCGTCTCGTTGTACACACGTGTATTTACTTTATTCCTGCACGTTAATACGGAATTTCGATACTATCCGTGCGAATCGTCTCGAATCTAAATGTAAACACTTTCGGGGGGAAAAAATTTCATGCGACGATTTAGAGGAAGGTGGAGCACAGTGTGTCACTTTTTTTTATCGAATTTTTACTCTTACCAAAGTAGTCTGATTAGAAAAGAAAAAGGTCATCAGTAATTTTATAGACCTTTGGGCGTACAATAAAGCTACCATATTTTTTGCAAAAAGATTAAAAATCCTAAAATAATGGGTTCAAAGAAAATTTGCGGATTGGCTCATTGTGCTTCACGAGTGGGGTACAATGTGTCAGATAGGTGGGTGCAGTGTGTCAAGTGCTGCGAAACGTAGGGTACAACGAGCTGGTTGAAACTCTTATATTTTCTCATAGATAACAGACTTTCATACATACCGATAATTTCACCACGGGTATTATTTGCCAATAACATTGGGAGTCGACTCATTGTGCTCGACAACTCGATGAAACATTGTGCTCCACACAATTGTCCCCAATATTTGACGTTTTCCCGGCAAGCGGAATTTTTTTTTTCGAGGCTCAAATTAATTTTGTACTTTTAATAATTCTTCGTGAGCTGCTATTGACTTTATTTTAGGCCAGCCGAAACTTAATATAAATCACGGACCAACACCCGTGTTGCCCGTGACAACATTGCGCTTCTTCGGAGCGTCGTCACTTCTTTGTTTCCTCATTGGGAGTCAACTCATTTTGCCCCACCACTCGGTGACATATTGTACCCACTAGTAAAATATTTGATTATTGATGAAAATAACTATTAATTAAACGACGAATGAAGGAACACAAGTCACTGAGCGCATCATAAATAATAAAAATATCGATTAGAACCGAAAACCGGAGCCGCTACGTAAATTGTTGTTATATTTTACGTTTTCCCGCCGAGCAAAATATTTATTTTCCAAGCCTCAAATCAATTTTTAATTTTCAATAATCCTTTGTGAGCTGCTATCGACTTTCTTTTAGGCTTGACGAAACCTAATATAAATCGCAGTCCAACACATAAAATTTCGTAACTTACGAGCTACGAACCTCCGAGAAACCGCATGTGGCTCACTGTGCCCCGTGACACATTGTGCCCCACTCTCTCCTACTAGCTTTCGAGAAAATCTGACACGAAAGATATAAAAAATTGTCAACAAATATTAATATACCCTAAACAAGAAAATATATAATAGAATGATTTAAAAAAAAAGCAATAAACATTCAAAAATAAATGCTCGTTAATTGAAATATGTGATTACAGTTATTATTTTTATAGGAATTCTCGTAACGTGTAAATATTATTGTTTTCTCTTACTCTCTCGTCGAAATTTCGATCGTTGTTAATCGTCGCTAAGTCTGACACGCCGACATCAAAAATACATTGGAATTCCGATAACTCCGATCAATTTAATCCGTGACGTTAATCGATCGGACCAACGCAATGTCCAAGTGACATCAACAATCAGAAATCCCCAGGAAACATCAAATAATTCACTAGTCAATGTCGATACACTTTTGATTTCTGAAGTAAAACGTTGGATTTCTCATTAAACACTTCGATCCTTCAATATTTCGCGCAAATATAAATATGATTTTTGTGACTTTCGAGAGTAGATAATTAGATAGGTAGTTTCGAACGATTTGTAAATATTTCATTGACACGTGGGCCAAGGGAGCGGTACGAGTCAACCCTTGTTGAACCTTCGGCCTCGTTCGACGGCCAGAAACACACACGCGAGGAAGAAACCCTGGAACGAGTGGTGGCAAAGCTCATATGACCTCGGGCAACCCTAGCTCGCATGACCGAGTCGCGATAAATCAGAAATACACGCGTCTCTCTCGCAGGTTATAACCGTGTGAAAGGTCCACGAGCGCTGTGGCGCAGTCTTTTCCGCGAGAAAGGCGAAGCGGAGCCGGTTTTATCGCATCGCTAGGTTATTATCCCAGGCTCGCTCGATCCAACTAACTTTTTTTTTTTTTCAAAAACATTCGTGGAAATTCTTTTTTAACGCGAAACAAAAACAACAAGACTTCGCTAAAGATAATACATTGCAGGATGGTCGAAGATAAAGAAGATGCTTCTATATTCGCGACGAATTGTGAACGAATTGAACACGTTCTTTATCGTGCTATGATAAATTTTGTACGCCCTGGTTTTCGCGCGCTTTTTTCCGTGCAGAAATTGTCGTAGGAATCCAATTGGATCGTCAAATGTCGCACCTAAATTTATCGAGAAAGATTTCGTACAAGAATAATGAGGAAAAAGAAAAGAATTTTCGTTGCATTCGAAGGATTCCAACTTCAGCAGCACGATATTGTCCAATGAATCTTCAAATTCAAAATTTCCGTTCAATTCCCAATTATTCGTAATACCGTTAAAATCTCCGGACACGATTTTTTTTTTCCCGAAAAACGGTGTATCGTGACTCATTGAAATTTCGCATTTGACTTTTCACTAAACGATTACCTACTTCTAGAAAAAAAAATACCCTCTGTTCCTCCCCGAAACAACCACTTGCAATTTTCTCGTCCGCTCGGGACGAATCTGACCCATTTAAGGAGTTTCGTGACAATTGGTGAAGTTTTACCATTTGATTCAAATTTATACAGTAAATTCTTTCTCATATACTGAATGCACCTCCAAATTTTAAATCGCTCGTCTACACCGTTCCTATAAAAGTTACAGTAAAAAAAAACCCTTTTTCACATACGAAGATATTTTAACTGCCTACGCTCATCGCTGAATGACAGTTTTACGCAGAAAATAGTGTGAAAAAACTGTTGAAAATGTTAAGAAAAATTGTCAAATCAGTCAGTACATTATCAAATTCGTCATCAGTTTCATTAAGGCCTTAGGCCACTCTAGGATTTTCCAAAAATCGATTGTTTTTTGTTAAAAATGTACCGTAGTACCTATAAAATTATATGCCAAAAGATTATGGGTGTGAAAAATTTCTAAGTACTCGATTTTCGAATTCTAGCGCAAGCCGTCGTGATTCATGTCGTGACTTTCTACTAACTTTAAACGCGTTTATCTCAAAGCTAGATTTTTCAAGTCGGCCGGATTAATAACTCAAACAAATTTCAACCGATACACTTGAAATTTTAACTGTATATTTAGAATTACATTTTCTGAGGCACTACGTAGGATTTTTTTTGTTATATTGCATAGTTTCTTTTTTTATAAACAATTTACTGACGATTTTCTCATGGCATTTTATACTTTTTGTTTTAGAAATGCGCCATTTTGACAAAAAAACAATATATAAAAAAAAAATCTTACGTACTTATATAGCTATTTTTATATATAATCGAAAAAAATAAAGACGTCATCGGAAAAATGCTGCACAGTCGCCATTTTGACATGTATCGCTGTGAAAAAATAATTTTGTTGAAATAGTCCAACAAATTTTTATACATTCTTGAGATGTTTTTTAAGAACACGAACCTAAATTTTGAAAAAAAAATCGAGAATTGAATGTTGGAACGTGGTTGAAAAAAAATGATCGATTTTTAGCATTTTTTTTCCCGGAATTTTGCAATAATAAATATGCTTTGAACAATCCAATCTTTCCAACTTTAGGTTCATTTTTTTATAAATTATATTATGTAATAGTGTTCCAAATTTGAAGATGATCCATCAATTAGTTTTTGAGTTATGATTCCCGTAAGTTGAAAAAATGTCGTTTCGAGAAAAACACGTTTAAAGTTTCACCAACGAAAAACTCAAAGTCAAATGTGTTCAATCAAATGATAAAGTGTCTTACCGATTAATCAGCGATTCCAGCACCATACAGCAGTCCTTCCTCTTCCTCGTGCAACTCATTTGAAGCTTGCATTTCCTCTTTACGAGCTTTTCGAGCTTCTTTTGTTTCTAATAAACTTTTTCTATTTTGCCGAGCCACGCGCATCTGATCCATTTGCTCGGCATATCCGTAGCTCTGCCTGCCAACTACGATTTGTAGTTCATTCATAACCATGAGTAGGGCTGAATTTCCTTCATTGAATAAAATAGCATCAAGAAATGCCGCTACCTCGATTATTTTGTACCCTTATTATTTTGTTTGGGTTATGGAAACCCAAACAAACTAGCCAACTGAGCACTCGTGGATACCTGTGGGCGCTAGGGAGTCGAGCGGAGAGTCTTTTTATTTATATACATACCGTTTGAAGGAATCCGAATATCGTTTTGAAATGTTCAGGGTGTATTCTTACGATATTTTGCTAACGATTTATGAAATTAAAAATAAATTGATTTTTTTAAGCATTTTAAGTGGCTGTCCGCTTTAAATGCTCTATGTTAAAAAAGTGTTTCTTTCAATGGTACATTTTATAGAAACGTTGAAAACGATCAATTTAAAATTCGGACAATACATTCGGTATACGACAAAGAATTTACTGTATAAATTTAAATCAAATGGTAGCATTACGTTGAGTGTCCCGAAGCTCCTTAAAGGGTGCACAGGATTGGAAAATATGCCTCGACAATCATTTTCCCACCTCATTCGTTCTAAATTTACACTGAAAGAACAAAACAACGCTCTCCATTTTCTCGTTCTCCTCAAGAAGGAAACTCGCGAAGAGTGTGACCCAGATCGTGCGCGTCCATGAGACCCTTCGTACGGGCAATTGTAGGGGGTAGAAAACGAGTAGAGAGCGCGAGAGCCTAAAATCACCTGGGTTGATCGATCGGTTTTAAACGGACCTATATTTCTCAGTCGAAAGTGAAAAATGTCACCTCTCCCTCTTCCTCTCTCTCTCTCTCTCTCTCTCTCTCTCTCTCTCTCGCTCTCTCTCTCTCTCTCTCTCTCTCTCTCTCTCTCTCTCTCTCTCTCTCTCTCTCTCTCTCTCTCTCTATCTCTCGATATCAAACACTTGCGGCTTGAAATGTCCTCGTCTTCGAGCATACGCGCATTGACTATACGTACGGTATACGAGCACTGACTCGAAGACGTCTCGTCATTATTGATTTTACTTTTAAAAGGAATATTCCAAAGGGGTTGAAGACGGCAAATGCATGTATCCGTACAAATGTACGACGAAGGGTGATACTTCCCCTTATTTACGCGATTTTATGCTCCGATGCGCAAAAATAAAGAAAAAAAAAAAAAAAGATGGTGCAACATTCCCATTCGTTGGCAAATTTTTAAATGCAACTTACCTTGATGTAGAGCTCCCTCGTTGTCATTGCGCTTTTTCTCGTTGGTCCAGGTGCAACAGCAGGTAAATCACGCACACAAGGCCACGCAGCTCTTTCGACGACACTCTCGCAGCACCAGACATAAACGCGGCACGCACACACACACACACACACACAAACAAACAAACGCTCACTCGGTGTGTTTGAACACACACGCGCGCGATGAATCCCGTGAACTACGGCATTTGTGGCCTAGTACGGAATCCTCCTTTTTATCGCGTATCTGATTATCATTCACCGATCTCTCAGGTATATTCCCGCGCGCACATTGCGGAACTTTTTTTAAATTAATAATTTTTTTTTTACTCCTTTTTTCCACCCCCTCTCTCGATTCAACAAATTGTTTTCTGTGTAAACGAAAAATTTCGACTAGTTGGCATTTTATTGTTTTTGTTGGGAAAAATTATGATTTCAAATTCTCAACGTTCCGGAGAACGTGAGAGAAAGAGGTAGAGCGTTAGAAGGGTGGACGGAGCGAGAGAGAGAGAGAGAGAGAGGGCGACACGACAGCACTTGATCGTACCCGCGCACCTAGTCCAGCTCACAGCTGGATGATACTCTCATCGACTTGCATCGTGCGCGCCCTCGTCGCCAACCCCTTCCACGGCCTACACAGACGTGACAGTTCAGCCAACCGACCACAGGCTTGCCATCCTCGTGAATTTTACCCGCCACCATTTTTTCTCTCATAATGATAAGTTTCCTCCGGTAAGAAGCGTATGAGAAACGTCGGTAACGTCGGTAACTGGTGGACCAGCAACGCCCGACGTGTCTAGATTTTCCTCGAGTATTCTCGCTCAGTCGACTTTTACCCATGGGACGAGAAAGGACAATTCATCTGCGGCTTCAGATATTCGATCTTTTCATTAATTAATAATAAAACTCCAAGTTAGCCATCTACTATGTAATTGTCTTCGATTATCTTTCGTAAAAGTGGTGATACGAAACGCTTCAAGTGATAATAATGGGTGGCGACATCTGACGGTCATCGTGAGCAGCGATTCTTCTGGTGGTACGGAACCGACTGATGGTAAGATAGTCCAGTGCTCGCAACAAGCTCACGGCTCCATAATAGCGGTCCAATTTAAACTTACCATTCAAGAGTACAGGAATCCAATGATTTGGCATTTAGTCATATTGAACGAATCGATTGTACATCATTTTAAAAACCATTGGAAATAATTTTCTTTACTCGGTGTTTATTATAATCGGTATATTTATTATAATTTTTCTACACTACCGATATTATTTCGTACGCATATATATATATATATGAGTATATGTATATATATATATATATATATATATATATATATATATATATAATTTACAGTCTACAAAAATTCGCAAATCATTCGGTTACACCGCGTCCAACAATTACACATGCGAATTATAAATTACACGAGCGAGATTAATCTCTATACGACGAGAAAAAAAAAATGATGTACCATTACAAAACCTTCACTGGCATTTTTCGATCTCGGTTAATCAAATTTATGGAAAATCTCGAAAAATCACGCGCGACTTCCTTCGGGATTTTATTTGAAATAAATATTAATTAGTATGACAATCGCGCTTTTAACAATAAATACTTATACATTATTCTATACAGGGTGGACCATTTAACGTGACCACCCCAAATATCTCCGTTGCCTTTAGAGTGACGAAAAAAATGTCAGTAGGTAATGTGATTGATTTCGAAGGGCTGATGCAGTGGTGAAAAATTCATTTTTGTCAAGGTCATAGTTTTTGCGTTCTCAAGGTCATCAATGGTTGTTCAAATGGGAACATGTTTTTTTCAATTAAGACGTTGTAGCTGTCATTCAGATGAATCCAACGACCCATTATATCATGACCTTGAAATAATTTTTCACCAAAATACACGTGTAAAAACGGGAAATCGTGATGATATTGACAATAAGAATATCCGAATAGTGTAATTGAATTTTTTGTGCAGAAAATTTATTGTAACAAATGTTCGAAGTGATGGCCATTAACCTCCACACATTTTTGAAGATGTCGGATGAATGATTGTCTTGACCTTCGAATAGTTTCTGGTGTGATAGCGGCTCAGGTTATCCAACGGATACAATAATGTCAATAGTCGGAGATATTTTGTGATGTTTATAAATACTGGCATTGTAACGTAGTAAAACTGTAGTAGACTGAAGAATATTTACCATCTACCAATATTAGAATCAGTAGACAAGTGTATCCATCCAAAGTAACATGTAATAGCCCTATAGAAAATGGTATTGTACAGTCAAGCAGAGAAAATGGAAATGATTCGCAGGTCAAAAGAATCATTCATCCGACGTCTTAAAAAATGTGTCGAGGTTAATGGCCATCACTTCGAACATTTGTTACAATAAATTTTCTGCACAAAAAATTCAATTACATTATTCGGATATTCTTATTGTCAATACCATCACGATTTCCCGTTTTTACACGTGTATTTTGGTGAAAAATAATTTTAACGTCATAATATCATAGGTCGTTGGATTCGTCTGAATATCAGCTACAACGTCTTAATAAAAAAAAAACATGTTCCCATTTGAAAAAGCATTGATGACCTTGAGAACACGAAAATTATGAACTTGACAAAAATGAACTTTTCACCACTGTATCAGCCCTTCGAAATCAATTAAATTACCTTCTGACATTTATTTCGTCACTCTAAAGGCAACGGAGATATTTGGGGTGGTCACGTTAAATGGTCCACCCTGTATATATATATATATATATATATATATATATATATATATATATATATATATATATATATATATATATATAGTCATTTATGCCAAGCACTCGATTTATTCCGATGGCATACGTTATGTTGCTTATAACAATACTCATAATGTGCTACGTAATAATTATATTAATAATATATATTCTAGTCTCGTATCCATTCTCCTATAGATATACTTCGTCAGGTCGTTATATTTAACGTATACGTATTCAAATGTAATTCATGTATACATATACGTTTTCGTATCAATGCTTCATCGTATTCTTTATTTTCCAACTTATATATATATATATATATATATATATATATATATATATATATATATATATGACGTTATATGAGTATATATGTATGTATTTATACGTGATATCTTAATCTTCTATTCTTATGTGGGGAGCGAAATAGGAACTGTGATCGCCTGTTGTATCAATATATATTTATATATATCTATATATATATATTTATGTCAAGTTTACTCTCGTTCCACAATTAATGTGTAAATGAGGGAAACGCCGCATATATATATACACGGTGGCCCGGAAAGTGACGTCCAAAGGGAAAATCTAGATGCCTCGTATCAATACGTATCCGAACCATCTGTGTTTTACGATCTTTTTTTACTTTTCGAGAAAAAAAAAGCGTTGTTTTCATTTCTTTTCCCGTGTTTTTCCTATAGCATAGGTTTTTATTATGTTTTTCTACTGTGTGAGAATGTTTCCTTTTCGAAGTTTTGAAAAACTATTGTCAGGCATTTCGACTGTTATAAGTATTTTTTTTTTTATCATCTGAACTTTAATGACTGATCCCCTTAAACCCGTTTTTTAAAGAGGAAAATACATGTAGCGAAATTAAAAAAATTGAGTAATTTTTTTTTTTACGTAAAATGTTAGTTAAACATTTCAAGAATCAGTCTTGGAATCGCTAATTACCCGGTTAGGCACTGAAATCATTCACTTGTCGTAGTTTGAAACTTTAAACACGTTTTTCGCAAAATTACATTTTTTATGCTTGGGAGAAACATAACTGTAAGGAGAGTTGACCGATCGTGCTAAAATTGTACACACAACTCGACAACAATATTATCTTTATCTTATGCCTACTTGTTTATGAAAAACAATTTTAAAAAGTACTTTTTTTCGCAAAAAGAACGAAAATGTTGTGTAAGATTTCAATTTTTTTTCCCCTGAAGTGTCCGATTTTTTCAATCTTCAACTTTTAAAAATGTTTCTTCGGTATAAGTTCAGCATTTGGATGTGAAAATACAAAAAATTCTTAGCTTATATTTTTCAGATCAATATTGAAGTCGTTCAATTTCCTACAAACGGACAACCGCTGTCAAAATATTTTTGGTAAACCACGCCATAACGTCGCCACTTTGCAATGTTTTGTAATGAAAAAAAATATTTGAACAGTTTGATTATGTAATAAATTATACTTAAAATTTCATATATTTAAATCGTTTTGTTACAACAAAAAAGAAAATTATGAAAATTGGCTATTTTCTCGTCGTCCACATGTATTTTCCTCGTGAGGGACAATTCCAGTGTAAAATGTTTCGAAAATCATTTTTCTTTGCGTTATCCAGTAATATGAACTTTTATAAACACGCTGTTAAGTTTTGGTCACGAAATTCAAATTCGCATGTTTCAAAATGATGGAAGATTTAAAACGAAGAGTTTTCGAGCTATCCGTCTCAAATTTTGCCACCTCTTTCTTCGCGTCATTCCTTAACGTCGTACGGAAGCGTTTTATTTAACTTGAAAATTGAACATTTTTTTTTAAACAAAAAACTGTCGATAAAAAGGCCCAATTTGACACTAAAGTTTGAAATGGCCATCAATTAGTCAATTTTCATCGAAAAAAAAAAATCCTCCGTACGACTCTGCAGTTTTTCATGATGATTAATAATCTTTTTGGTTTTTTTCTTTCGGACAATTTTCGAAAGAGTAGGACTTTCCACCCTCAGGCGCTATTTTATTTAGGCATCATTTTGCAGTGGCCAAAAAAATTATATAAAAAATAAAACTAAAACATTGAAACATTTTTTTTATGTACAACATAAGTCATTCCAATAAACGAAAAAAAAAAATCGGTCTGATTATCGAATTTTATTTAAAACAAAAAAAGATCCTGAAAATCAGCAATTGTCCTAGAAAAAATAGCGCCTGACGGTGGAAAGTCCTATTCCTCCAAAAATTGTCTGAAAGAAAAAAAAAACATTCCAGTATGAATAAAAGAAAAAACCATTCCAGTGTGAAACGAAAAGAAAAACATTCCAGTATGAATGGTCCCTTAAACTTTTGATCGAAATCTGAGGTATTTAGGTTTGCGTTCAGTTGGTAATTTATTTATCGCTTAACAGTGCACTTTGTAACAATAACACAAGTAAAAAAAAAAAATCACGAACATAGTACATGCGCAAAAGAGAAAAAACTTGAAAAATGCTTTTTTTCTCGATGACTAAAAAAAAAAGATCGTGAAACATAGATGCGGGTGATTAGGATAGTTATCGATACGAGGCATCTATAACTATCCTAATCCTATATTTACGTCTTGTTCGATACTTTTCGGGCCACCCTGTATACGCATGGACATCATCAAATATATATTTACATATGCATTTAATGTGGTAACGAGAGTAAACTTCGTGCGGTGCGGATTCGCATACAAACAGGCCGCAAAAAGGCACCTAGCCCCGCAACACACCGACTCACCAATCGTAAATTATCGTTTCAAGCTTTAAAAAAAAAAAAATTTTTTTTTTTCCTTTATAACAATCGATCCTAGGGGAAGAAAAAACGATGGCAAGAAATTCTCGTCGGAGCTTCGCGTATAGTTGACGGATGATTTATCGACTCGGCGAATTCGGACGGATGGATTGACCGTGTAATACGTTTATATACGTATATACGTATACATATATCGTTGGTGGAAAATGTTTGGCGCGGTCGTGAAATCGATGAAAACGACGCGACGCGCGCGCGCAATCGCCGAAAGTCTCTACACGAGTCCAGACATCGTCACCGGACTTCCAAATTACATCCGTATGGGCGATGTCGCGAAAAAATTTCAGCTCAAAAATCCGCAAAGTGCAATTGTTTTTTTTTTCTTCTCATCGACACGATTTTTTGGAATTTCATTTATTTTAAGAATTATTTCCAACAAGAAAGAAAAGTTGAAGCTACAATAGTCAACGATCTTTGCCACGGGAGCAATTCGGGGATTGCGCGAAATTACGAAATTTCTCCGAGTCCAACGAGACACCTCATCGTCACATTTTTATTCTTTACAGTTTATTTTTTTATTTTTTATTTTACCTTCGCTTGCAGTCGTTGCAACATGCGGCATTTATTTTTATTTTCTAATCGAGTTCACATCGATCCGCGAACGTGTCCTCTCGGATATTCATTATTCAATTAACAAATTGATAACCCTCGGCCGTAGCCAAGATTTCTCTGAGTATAATTAACTTACGCATTTGTATCTCATATAATTGGACTAATGCGGTTTTCACGTTCCCTCATAGTATACATTTTCTCGTATTTAATCGTCGCGCTCGATTGGCTGCACCAACGACGATGCTTCGTTATACAATTGCGTAATGATATTTACGACGAAAAAAAAAAACGAAAAAAAAAAACAAAAAATAAAGCGTTCAAACTTACCGTTGAGAAGTGAGAAACGACTTCGCAAATAATCGAAATAAATTACTCGGATACCGGGCGTAAATTAAATGCAAACAAATGAAAAACGTCTAGATCAGTTTTCTAACACATTTATTGTATTTTTCGTATTGGCAAGTTGGATGGCTTACATGTAAAAAAAAAAAGGAAAAGAAACAAAATAGAAATGGCGAAACGAAAAATAAAGAACGTAAGTAAAACGAGTAGTACGTGCGAGGAAAAAAATTACGAAAACAAACAAGAAGAAAGAAATAATTGTTGGGAAGAATGAAGGGGGTGGTGGGACGGATAGGAAGAGATATTACGATAAATAGGCTGCATGAATATTTACAATTAAAACAGAAGAGCAGGATTTCGGGAGCGGGAAAAATTTCGGAGCGCGATCAATAAATGAAGAAACAGAAAAAAATTCGAAAATTCCGACAATTCGATTTCTTTGATTCGTTTTTTTTTTTTTTTGTTGCAATCATTCGTGCGTCGAAATCGAACAATGAGAAAGTGAGATTATATCGCAATAGTAAAATCCTACTCGTATCAATAATAATAATATTGTAATTAATAATGATAATCGTAATAATGTATGAAATGACGTGTAAATTAAACGTAACGTAACAATTATTCTGAAGCACCTTAAGTTAATTAGTTGACATTACAAAAGTGGCCGCGAGCCCATTTCTCGTTTCGAATTATTTTTGTTCGTAAGTATCCTGCAATCCTTTTCATCTTTTCCCATTTCCCTCTCTCGTTTTCAACACATTGTTGTCACACGTCCAAATTGCACGTTAAGTTACATCGCCGTTAATACGCGAGTGAAAGATTTACAAAGTAATAATAATAATTTAAAAATTCAAAACGTCTGTGTCTGCGTGTGTGTGTATTTTTCGATGACGAATCATTAATTTCTCAAACAAACAAACAAACAAAAAGAACGTATAAGATGACAATAAATTACAAACTAACGAATTCAATTCTTATTACGATTCCGAATTTCCGTTAATTCTAATTCTATCACTAGTAAATTATCTAATATGTATATATATATATATATATATATATATATATATATATATATATATATATATATATATATATATATATATATATATATATATATATATATATATAACTATTGGTTATGACGCGTCCCTGATTATGTTCTCTGTAAATATCACGTGAGTTGTGGGGCTGGGAGGGGCTGTTTTTTTTTCTCGGGGGAGGGGAGGGGTATAGTTCATTATTTTCTTAATGCAGTATACACTATATACACGAATAGGAGTATGTATCCAATGTATACGGATTCGTTTGATGCGCCCACGTTTTTCTTTTCTATTTTCCTTCCTTTCGAGAATCATTAAAAACAATCTCACTCGTCATTCGTTTTTTTTTGTTCTTGTTCTTCTTAGACTTTTACAGTCTCACACATTATCTCACGTAAAGTGAGCTTTATTCTGTCATGTTAATTCTGGTAAAGCAGCAACGGTTAAAAACAAAACAAAAAAAAACAATAAAACAAAGAGAGAAATAAACTGAATTTGATGAGAAATCATCAAAGTTTTCTATTTCTTTTTTTTTTTTCTTCTGCAAACTTGACTGTCTCTTCGTATTTCTATCTCGCTCTCTTCCTCCGTGTAAGTACATCTTATTGCATTGTCGATTTGGAATTCAGCAATGTCGATTCAACTTTTTATTTAGTTACTGGTTTTACGTTTTTTTTTTCTTTCACGGTACGCGGCCGAGCTGTTTGGCAGTGGAAATATTTTTCTTTCTTTTACAATCGTATTGGATTTCGTGTTTTTTCTTTCTTTTTTATATTTTGATCGAACGCGCTTTTGCTCGGTCGTAACTTATGCAGGATGCGACTCTTAAAAGCTAAGTCCGTGGAAGAGTACAAGTCACGCGTTAATCGTTAAAACGCGTAAATATTTTTCAATGTACAATTATTATGCGTGCGATCGGGAACCAAGATATCGTTCATTTTTTTTTTTCTTCTTTCTTCTCGTTTCTTTCAGTATAAATAACAGATCACGATTCTTGGTCGTTCTCTTTTATTATAATTCATTTTCTTTGAACGTTTCCCCTCTCCTGTTTCGATGCTCACACTCGGCTGTGATCTCGCGTGAATTTACATTAGTATCATTATATCGTTATTCGGTAATTATTTTGTTTAAGTATTACGCAAGAAGACTGATATATCTGTAATATTCGTAATGGAGGTAGCTATGGTAATTCATCGTTCGCGTCGCTTGTTCTCGTATTATCGATTCATTGGTTATTCTTTTTTCTTTCAATTCTCATTTCTCAATTGCTCTCCCCGAAGTGGATGTCAAATTTTTTTTTTTTTTCATTCTCGATCTTTTCCGCTGTTCGTATTTTCGTGAAGTTTCTCTTCGATAATGAAAAGGGCTGATTGATCGAGCAGAAAATGTAGATAAAAAAAAAAAGAAGAAGAAGAAGAAACAAGAATACGTAAATGATGAACGAATTTAACATCTGTAGTAGTAAGTAGTAGTTGCTATCAATTATTTAAAATAGTATATATATCACGGCCTGCCTGCTTCAGTTTTCCTGAGTTTGTTATTACATTTATCAATATTAGTGTATTTAAGATCGTGCTTACTTCTTTTTTTTCCTGCTCCGTTCTTTTCTCTATTTATTTATTTGCTTCTTTTTTTTTTTTAATAAGTACCTGAGACAGCAGCCAAATTGGCTCCGCGTCGCGTGATCGCGAACGACAGATTCAACATTGGCGAGCTCGCACGATTTTTAACATTAGAACTATTGCAATACTGTTGTTGGTTGTTTGTATAATAAAAATTGAAGAAAAAAAAAAAAAACGTTTGACTATTGCGGACTATTACGAAGTTTTGTCTTCGGGGGTTCGGCGCGGCGAATAAAAATAATTGTAACGTTATAGATGAGAGGACGAACGAGTTTCGTCGACTTGTCACATATTTCTTATGTAAAAAATATACACATACATATATGCACATGTGATATATGGCACGTATCTGTGTATACATACATATATAAATCTGCATATATTTATATATTCGACTTGTTGGACTCTCTCTCTCTCTGTGTATACATATAGCTATATAAATACTGTATAGTAGAAAACTATTATCGCATGAGAAGGGTATATCTTGACTCGAATCTCTGGTTTTTATGGGTTCAGTGTGCCTCAAAACTCGTCCAATCCTCATTTTGCAACACTGCAAAAGAACGTTCTTTTTATTTCCGTCTTTTCTTTTTTTTTTTTTTTCGCCGCACCTGCCCCACGTCGTTGGTTGAACGGTGATATACATGTGTATTGTTTCGATTGATGCAGCCATACACCGATTAAAATAAGGGTAAAAAACATAAACTTCTATTGGCGAGTTTTCGACATTATAATTTACGTGTCGTCAACGTGTCGTGACTGTTTTTTCACTTGTTTTTCTTTTACATTAGAAAAAGTCAGAACGGAAACGTACAGTCTAATCATCGAGTCAACAATTAGAGAACACTATGGCACAAACAATTTTCTTTTTTTTTTCGTGTTAATTTAATCAAGTAATTGATCCGATTTGTTCAAACGATTTCGCTCTCTCTCTCTCTCTCCCTTTTTTTCTCTCGTTGTTTCTCTACATCTCCACTATTTAATTTCGACGTTTGCGAGATTCGCGAGGGCACGAGGGCCTTTTCTCTCTCCCCGCGGACTCGCATGCTTCTAATAATCCAAATGGAAAAATTTGTACTTTGAAAGATTCTCTTTTTTTTTCTCGTCTATGTTCACTTTTTTTATACTATTTCTCCTTAAGTAGATTTCTTTTTCCAGTATTACTTAAAAAAATGTATCGTTTTTTTTCTTCTCTTATTTATTCAACTTTATTCTTCAATTCTCTTGTTAGCTTTGTCTCGTTTCGATATTTATCATATGGTTATTAGAGAGCTTCAAGGCAAGAGTGGTTTTGTATTTTTTTTTTTGTACCGATTATAGACCTGAATTTTAATGTATCAAATGCCTCGATCGATTGCGATTCCCTTCTTCCTCTCTCTCTCTCTCTCTCTCTTTCTCTATCTCTCTTGTCATTAATTTTTCCTTCGTATCGCCATGTTTCTTTTTCCCTCGTCAATCGCCCTCTCGTGCTGTGGACGCAATTCACTGATTCTATCAATTATCAATTTTAATCGTATACGCACTCCGCACACATACGTATAAATATGCGTGTGATTATTAAACCATGGGACTCTCGTATACTGTTGTACGTACATTTTTTTTATCATACTATACACATAGGCTAGTCACAAGACTCGAAAGAACAAACGAAAAAAAAAAAAAAAAAAAAAAAACAAAACAAAACGTAAAGCACAACGATAGCCCGAAGGATTTTTGCTTAATCTCAGAACGAGTGCACACTTTTTTTTGCAACTTGGAAGAAACAACGAACCATCCACAGTCACGAGGATTATTCGTGAAATTTTACGGAAAAAAAAAAAACACACACACACACACTAGCTTCATTCGCCTGCTCGTGTCTCGAAGAATTTGACATATATTTTTGTTCGATCCCAATCGCGACGAGGAGTCTTAATATTTCAACCGAACAAACGAGACTTTTTCTCACAGAAATTCTTGGCACAAAGCCATGGAACACGAACACGAAGAGCCGTTTCCTTTTCAACAATTGAGTTTCGCTTCTTTACTTTTCTCAGAGAACTATTCGAAGCTTCCTCGGCACCTGGGCATTTGAATAAAAAATAATATGAAACAATCGACGGAACAAGCAAGCCAGAGAGGACACTCAGAACTTGACATTGTACATTTTGTCGTTCACGTGTGTGAAGTAAAAAAATAAACAGAAAAAATAAAACGAAAGCATAACGAGATAAAAAAAAAAAGTAATAGTTCGCTGCGCGTCTTCCTCGTCAAGTATCGATAGCAAAGTTACTTAATCCTAGCGTGTTAGTATACTTCGGAGTATTGTGTACAATAATATATCCTACAGTATGTAATCTAGACTACGATTTATCTTTTTCCAGCTCTTCTATGCCCCCCTATCACTTCTTCCGCCGATCCTTCGCTTCACGACATCGTCTTCCATTAATCAATCCAGCTACGTCACCTCTCTCGTTTCTTCTATCCGTTTTCGCACACACGTGTTGTTTATTTTTTTTTTTTTTTTCGTCACGAAAAAGACACACTTTTTTCCTCACTTTTACTATACACATATACGCGTATGCTCGAACGTTCCAATATGCAAATGCAACGTTTTCTCCATTCTTCACCTTTCTCCTCGTCTCTCTCTCTCTCTCTATCTCTCTCTCTAAGTCTACGAGTTAATTTTATTGAATTTTAGCTCGCGTATTATTAGTAGGAACCATTTTACAACTACGACGATGTCGTCGAGAGAAAAACGAAAAAAAAAAGAACGAACGAAAAGCCAAATTCGAGGTATTTGCACTTTTGACCGATGCGAAAATGCGCTGAACCCTCAACTAACTTCATTTCTAGCTTCATTGTGTTTTTTTTTCTTTTTCGTTCGGCAACTCCGAAGTACGTATTCGCACGTGTGTATGTGTGTATGTGTGGGTGTGAAAAAAAAACATCACGCGATTTTTTTTTCCTTTCACATTTACATATGGCAAGAATATTCACGTCCGTCACCGTTTGAAAATTATAACACGGGACGGAACTCGACGAAAGACGCTTTGCTACGAGACTGGCACGTCTTGAGGAGAAGAATTTCGAGGATATAAAGAAGACGAAAAAAAAAAGAAATTTTGCAAAACAAATGGATTAGTCGGTAAGCGGTTAGTCAGTAAAAAATCGATAAACCACGAAAGGGCAAGAGGGTTAAAAAAAAAGAAAAACAGAAGACAAGGGCATGCTAAAATAATTAACGAGTGGAATTGGGGCCCCGAGGCTGTAACAAGAGAGCGTCGTGATGTCCTACACATGTATGGGTGTATATTTTATCCGACTTTTGATTTTCCATCGCCATGAGCTCGCAGCTTTATAATTGCCGACAATCACCGCGAGTTCGTAACGCGAATAATTAGTTCTTTCGTTTTTCCTTCACTTTCATCCCCCCCCCCCCCATTTTCTTCATCCCTTTTCCGCGAGCTTCGTTAATTCGTAAAAAAAAAAAAAACGAAAACAAAAACGCTCGTGATCATTTGAAAAATGTTCCTCGAGGCGACGATTCGTGCATGGCGTATAACTGTGGCAATTTTACGAAATCTTTTAACGAAGAATCGCAAATCCTAGCTCTACGCGTATACGTTTTTTTTGTTCCTTTCTCTCGATCTCTCTATCTCTCTCTCTCTCTTTCGTTTCCTCTTAATCGTCGTACGTACGTGCCTGCAGTATACCCAACTTCACTATAAATCTAGGCAATATATATTTTTCCTCAACATTCATATATAATAACATAATAATAATAATAATAATAATAATAATAATATACTCTTCGCCGCAAGTGCCCGAAAGGCGCCGTCATAAATTTGACAATTTTGACAAAAAAAGAAATGATAATAACTAAAACCATCGCACACCGTCACGTGGTCAAATAGGCGACGTCCTCTGGTGGACGTTTTTTTTCTTCTTCTTCCTTTTGTTCTCGGCGCCCTTTCGTCACTGAGTGCCGCGCGAATCGAGCAGCAGAAATCAATTCGGAAGAATAAAACCGTACAATCGTTTGACTTTGATCATTTCTGGCTTGGATTTTACATCATAGGACGGTGGTGATCACACAAACATACACACACACACACACACACACACACATACATTCTTTTCTGTCACTCTCCGTCTCCGCTTATTTGGGCTCTATGATTTCTTTTTAAAATCTTGATCTACCTAACTCTTCGGTCTTATTCTTTTCTTTCTATCTATTTCCTTTCTTTTCGCTCTCGCGTCTTTTCGTGTTTTGCGATAAACTTCAGCATTCTCTCTATCTCTCTCTCTCTCTCTCTCTTTCGCTCTGATTTTACTAGTTTCTATGATATATCGTTCTATTATGTGCACTGAGGTAGACGGATGGAATAAACGTTTTATTTAATTATTATGTTTGTTTCTCTTTTAAATTCTTTTTGGGATATTGTGTTGGTTACTTAGAACTCGATGTTGGCAACCGGAGATTGAAACGCATTTGGAACCGCGTCACCGTGGGAATTTGGTGCAAAAACGATGCTCAATTGTTCCGAGAAACACAATGATTATTGTTGAACGATTCCCGTAAAAATTAAGTTATTCAACGTGAGTCATTAAACTTATTCATTGTTTTTTATATTTAATTCGTCATATTTCAATAATTCGAAACGAACGGACGATAAAACTGCGAACAAATCTATTCCAAGAATGATTCATTTCGACAAATGTACGACCGCCGATTTTTCTAAGGCTGCGCGTTTGTTTGGGTTTTCATTTGCAAAAAAAAAATAAAAACAAAGTGTACATTGCAACTGCTCCAATCCCTGGTTGCAACTTAGTATGAGGTTTACGGATAGTCTTGAGTTCGTTTATATCGTTTCTTTTTTTACGTGGCGATCAATCCCGTGCAGGAGGATCGGAGATCATTCCTCCTCCGTTAAATCTGTTACGGGAATATGTTCCCTTTGTCACTTGAATCTGTCTAGAAGAAAAAAAAAAGTGTTTCTCTATTTGAAAAATATATAGTTATTATCTGAGGTAGTGGATGGATTTATTTTTCATCTATCATCGTCTTCGGCTTTATCTTCATATCGATATCGTTCTCTCTCTCTCTCTCTCTCTCTCTCTCGCTTTCTCTGTATTCCTGCAGGTAAGATTCTCCTATCACTCGGCCTTGAGAGCTTCGGGTTCTTCGTTCTCGCTGAAGTCGTCGTCCTCGCCGGCCGATGATTCAACGTCGTCGTCGTCCTTGGCGAGATTGTTGACGGTTGCGTTGTTGGCCAAGTGTCTGTCCTGTTGTTTCGCGGGATAACGATCCTCGTCGACGCCCCGGCCCTCGTCACGTCCGATCATCGGATAATCATCGATACCGCGATTACCGCTGAGCTTGTCGATGGCGCTCACGTGTGCCATTTTCGCGTGGGCGTGAGCGGCCGCGTAAACGGCTGCCTGTTCCCTCGTCATTGCCGAATTGTCAGCGATGAATTGCAAATATGTCTCAATCAACGCGGACGAGCGTAAGTCCGGTGGAAAGGCGGTCTGATGCAATTGAGCGGGATTCGTGTCGCGACCGCTCGCGTGCATTATCGAATCCATCGACTTTGGGGCAATGGCGTTTATCGTTGATTTATTGCCGCCCCCGCCCCCGCCTCCCATGCCACTGGAATTGTTGTATTGTTGGGAAATTTTCGTGATAACGGTATTGTTGTTCGGCGTTGGTGAGCCATACCTTAGGCTAAGGGGTAAGGTAAGATCCTCGGGATCGTCACCACCGCAGATCGAACTTCCAGCCTCCGAGGGCGCACCACCCCGAGGCATTTCCAGTCTCATGTCGTTCCTCCGCGGTCCCGTTGGACTCGCCCGCGCTCTCAACTCTGCCGGACTCACCTTCACACCCGCTTTGGCCAATAGCCTTGATGCGAGTTCAGGATCGAATGGGCTCGGCATCGGCAATACCGGCAAATCTTTCGTGCTTATTCCACGATGCTGACGCGACATGTGCGAGTGCAACGAGTTACGAGACTTTGCTACCGTGCCGCACAACACGCAACGATAACCCGGACAAATCGTGTGCTTGTCCTCGAGATGCGTTCGCAACGTGTGCGCCGAACGATAGATCTTGCCGCATTGCGGACAGGGACGCGGATCCGTTGCCCTTACTCGCATCTCCAGACCCCGACGTGCAACTGTAATTCAAAGAAAGCAAAACGTCAAATTTACTGTCGCCGAAAACTCATTGGCGAGTGTACTGTTTCGATCGATACAGCCGTTCATCGATTAAAGTTAAGGGTGAAAAAGATAGAAGTTAAGTTTCATTTGGCTCATTTTGCACATAAAAATAATGGTGTTGAAGTTTGGATCGTTGGGATACAACGGAAATTCTTTTTCATATTTACATTTTCTCATTTTTATTATTATGGAAAAACGCTTTTATGCACATTTGAATGGTAAGAATTTCATTGGGAACAAATACATTTGAATTGTATTTGTTCCCAATGAAAATTCTCAGAAACGCTTCAGTAATTTATGTAGCTTAAATCTGACAAAATAAAATTGAGAACAAAAATTCATTGCATTCCAATCATACAAACTTCAATTGCATTTTTTTATTTACGCATCTTCAATGTCGTGACTGTTTTTCACTTGTTTCCCTTATACATTGGGAAAATCAAACCGAAAACGTACAGTCTAATTCTCAAGGCAACGATCTGACGTTGAAGTTTGCACAGCTGGAATGCAACGATTTTTTTTGTCGATTTTTCATTTCTTTTTTTAAATTATTATTGAAGATCTTTATTGCAAACTAAGGTCGTAAATCTTCAATAAGAATACATAAAAACGTTCGAGTGATTTTCACAGGCTAAATCGGCCAAAAACAATTAAAAAGCAACTGAACAATTAAAAAGAAGTCCATTGCATTCCAACGATGCAAAGCTCAGAATCTTGTCAGCAATTAGAGAGCACCATGGCACAAACAATTTCTTTTTTCGTGTCCATTTCATTAAGCAATTGATCCGATTTGTTCGAACGTTTTCTTTCTCTCGTCGTTTCTCTACAACTCCTCCGCTCTTGTGATTTCGACGTTTGCGAGTTCTGCGAAGGAGCGAGGTCCGTTACTCTTCAATCCCCGCGGACTCGCATTCTTCTAATATTGCAAATGGATAATTTGTGCTCGAAAAGATTCTATTCTTTTTCTCATCTAAATATATTCTCTCTTTTATACTATTTCTCCTCAAGTAGAATTATATTCCCCGAATCGCTCGAAAAAAACGTATTGTTTTTTTTTATTCTCCTGTTTATTTGATTTTGTGCTTTAATTCTCTCGTTAGTTTTACAATTTAAAGCGTAAAAGTCGAAGTTAAGGATTGTTAAGGATCTTCTGGGATCCTCTTTCCAGTCGTATCATCCTCTCTGTCGCTCCCTTGATACGTGGCCAGTCGTCCGATAGGGAGTCCGATAAGGAAATATTGTTAAGTGCACAAGAGTAATTCGTGAAGGATTGCGCGAAGAATTAATGAAGAATTTCTTGAACTTTGTTCGGTCTTTTCGACTGAATACCTTTTTTTTATTGTACAAAGCGTTACTTAAATAGTAGAACCTCATCTCATGTAATATATAATATATATATATATATATAACATAGGCTAACGTTTTCCTAGATAAAATAGTGGTTAGGATACCTCTATACATCGTTCGCCGTGCGACCCGTCGATCGCAAGAATGGCACAATTTGTGTTCCATTATCCAGTAAAAAGGAAAGATGAAAAGAAAAAAATGCATCGTAAGAACGGAACCGAGTAACGCGGGCTAAGCACTTTTTCTTCTTCTTCTCTTCTCTACCACGCCAAGAAATAATTCGTCTCATATTGTCGTTTCGAAACTATCACGTAAATATTACATAGGGACTAGCATATGCCACTGGTGCGACCAACGTTTCGTTTACAAATTATTATTCTTTTTATTTACATACACGCATATACATACCATACGAAAAGTTTCTCCATCACTTTCGATAATTGTAAAACTTTCGATGGCTTTGGATAATTACAAAATTATATTACGAATAATATAATTCACTTTTGTTTCTTATTTTACGAAGATACTACATAGCTTTATCAAATGAATTATATTATTTTAATATAATTTTATAATTATCCAAAGTAATAGAAAATTTGGCAATTATCCAAAATGATCGAAGACTTTTGACCGGTACTGTATATATATCATATCCTATATATATATAAATATATATATAATGCTTTTTTGTTTATAATTTTCGAGTCTCTCTCGCTCTTTCTCACTGTCTCTCTTTCTCCCTCTCTCTCTCTCTCTCTCTCTCTCTCTCTCTCTCTCTCTCTCTCTGGCTCTTATTATCGTTCCCGTAACACTGTTGAATAGAAGATTATATTTTTTCCACATTTTCTTTTACTTCTTTTACCCGGAGAACATAAAATTTAAGTCTGTAGAAAAATAAGGCTTAGGTGCTATCTGCCGTGGATTACGATCATTCGAATGTATCGCCGTTCTCATCTGTGTCTCTTCATCACTCGATTCGCACTTTATATAGATAAAATGCGAATTAATTGATATATATATATATATATATATATATATATATATACGGGAATCACACCTTACAGCCGTCCGATCAGACTGAAGAAGTCACGAGAGTGTCCATGCTACGAACTTCGACGTTTCATTTGCCGTAAAAAAAAAAAATCAATGAATTTACCAAACTACCATACTAGTAATTGCAAATAAACTTCATTTACCAGAAACAAGTACACGCTGTGTACTCGAAATTAATTTTATCAACGGTAAATTAAATGTTTATATTAAATTGGAATAAATAAATTTGCCCGCTACACCCATTGCTTCATGTCGTACTTCTTCGTCTTCGAAGCATTCCCCTACAGGTGTCCTTAATATCTAAATCATCGTCACTCATTCAATCGTAAGGCTGGCTTACTCAGCTTGGAGGAACATTGTTTCTTTACTTCTCGAAAATAAGAACAAGAAAATACGTTTATATCTAACCAACGGACGATCCAATTTCTCAACGTTTCGTCAGATATCTGGGTTTTTTTTTGCACCATTTTTTTGTTTTGTTTTTGTTTTACGTCTTTCTCGACCGTCTATCAGTAGGTTACATTTATCGTCGTTCTAAGTGCGATCTGTGCGATCTCCGTTACGATCGATCGTGGGATGTTTTATCGCTTCTCGTCGCGCGAATCTACTGGAAATACTGCTTGTGTGTACTTTATACAAAAATCGACAAGTGTGTATATAGAATATTTATATAATAATTCTAATATATATATATATATATATATATATATATATATATATATATATATATATATATATATATATTCTTCGGCATATCTACACGTGTGCGTTTGCCGCCAGAGGGCCTTCTTGTCTCGATCGATAAGACTCTTGTGTGTACGGTGACCATACTTCAGATGCGATAAACGAGAAAGAGAATCTTGATTGCAAAGATTTTTTTTGTAACTTTTTTCACAGCTCGAACATTTCTTAAAAGGTGTTACCACGTTTCTAAAAAAACAAAAAGAAGTACTTCCATTGAACCTCAACCTCTTTAGAGCCCTAACGTCTTCCGAACCAGGAATTCTCCAGAAAATGCTGATCATCAACATTGATATTATCGTCGTTTCACGCTTTGTGCAGCCGAAATGCAATCGGCACCAAACGATCTTTCCACGAAGCTCTGCAGGATTGTAGGATTACTTTGATCACGAGGCAGACGTGAACGTGATAAGAAAGAAGAAAAGCCATTGGGATCAGTCCACTTCACACGTATGTCCACCTGAGGGTCTTGATCTGTTCCCACTGAAGGGGATGTTTGAGCCTCATGTGATTTCTTACGCTATTGGGATGCGCGAAGGTTTTGGCGCAGGCAACAACTGGACAAGTTGGCGAATCGCGGGGATAATGATGATCCAGATGTGCCCTCATAGCGGAAATATCGTGAAGTGTACCACAGCAAAGTGGACAAGCATAGCCGTGCTGGCGATGATGCTCGCGGAGCATTCGTTGATGACGAAAGTCCGTTTGGCTTCTCAAATACTTTCCAGACGTGGTACGAGTGGCGAGAACACTCGTTGACGTTCCAGTGGTGATCGTTGTTTCGTTACGTTCCTCGTCTTTGATCTGTTGCAATTGTCGTTGTTGCAACTGCAGCTGATGCTGATGTTCCTCGTCTTTAATCTGTTGCTGCAATTGTTCCTGTCGTTGTTGTTGTTGTAATTGAAGCTGACGATGGAGCTGTTGGTGGTGGCTGTGGTGGTAAGCCCCGCCATCTGCGTCATCGAGCCCGTGATCTGCAACCACGACCAGACCAACGTTACCACCAGCCACCACCGCACATCCAATCTCATCAACAACTCTTGTCACTCTTTTTTTTTCTTCTCTCGATACCCTCTCTTGTCGGCGTTTTTTTTTCTTTTCTTTTGCTTTGTTTCGGGTGTATGAACGAACGAGGGGAAGTTTGGAGAAGAATGTGCGATGATTGTTGATGGAGATGACGATGACGACGAACAAAAGTCGCGATCCTGATGGTACATTCGAATGGAAATCATCGAATTTGAGTCTCCCGCTTATTCGGGGGAGAAAAGAGACCCATGGGTTCCATTTTTAAGTTTGCTGGATCGTGAGTAAGCAAGAAGGGTCTGGAACAATACAGCCTAGAGATTTTAGAGCTTAACGAACGCAAATCCACTCAAAACGCACTCTTATGTGAGAAATAGTGCTTGGGCGGCTTTTAGGTCTGCGAAGACTAATTAACCAGGAAACAAGAATTATCCAGAATCGAAAGGATCGCGTTTCATTTTCTCGAAATATCACTGAATGTCGTAGATGCATTGTAAAGATACCTGATCACGAAATAATTCGGTAAAGCTTTAGAATTTTACCGCCATCTATTGGGACTTTACAAAACGTCGTTCTATCCCTACGTAATTCGGTACAAGCACTTAGTCATCGTGTGCCTTTTTTACGTTCGTTCCGTTTCTTAGGTATTACATGGTTAATTGTCCCTTTGCCCATTCATTCGTCAAATTCTTGGATCCTTCGTCACGACACTTCTGCCTCGTTTTCCCTAATCGTGGCAAATTTTAATGAGGAAAAAAGATTCCCCTCGTTACGTAGATCCTACACTACCCCTGGACGATCAAGTATAGCCCTACGTCTCATGACACATTCGCCTTCGATCAGCCCGAGGGATCAATGTTCTAACCCGTGATAATGCTTGGGTTTCGGGATATTTGGTAACCGCGATTGAAGACGTTTCTTCATGGCAAGGACTGTTGATGTTGGTGGTTTGGATTGTTGAGACTCGGACGTTGATGAATCCCGTGGGCCTGTAGCTGATGATTGATAAGATAGTGCTTGGTTTTGCAACGTTTCCCGCACACGTTACACTGTGGCCACGTGTCGGGCGGTGGCCAATTCGAATGTACGTTTTTCACGTGCTGACGAAGATTGCTCGGTGAGGAGTAACTACGACCGCAGTAACGGCACAAAGGTCGGGTATCCTCGTGTCTCAGGGCCGTGTACAAACGAGCGAAATTCTCCACAGCCTGTGCCTGACTCTCGCTCGAGCTCGTTCCTCCCAATGAAGCCATCATTGCGTTATCCTCCCTCTTCGGCATCACCAATCCTACAACCAGGACGTGCCCGTCAGTTGATTCTAACGACTCGTCCTCTCTCTCTCTCTCTCTCTCTCTTTCTCTCTTTCTCTCTCACATACACCCTCACTCAATTCTACTCTCTCGCTCGCTTTCTTTCCCGCTCTCACACAGATACGAACCAACATTTTCTCTTATTAACTCGTTCATTCTTTTCCAAATTTACCTTGATGAGATAAAATGGCATTGGAATTTTTCGCGTTCTCCGCTCACATTCTCTCGTCAGGAGGCCTTGAAGAGGTCCGTATGAATTTTATCTTGTCACAATACAGCTCTTTTACATTATTTGTAATGTCCTTTGGCAAACTAACTGGACTCATTTCCGCTATCGCTCTACAGTTGTCTTGTCTTTTTTCATGTATCGCCTTGAAGAGGTGCGACAGGTAATTCGAAAGTTACTTGTAGCAATGCTTGATATCTTTTTTTTTAGCACAACCCGTGAACCAAGGGACTCGATATGTATCTCATTCACCTTGTATACGTTTTTCTTATGGCACTCTCGTAGTTTTACGTACGAACGCGAGAGCGTGAAGCGTACTTCTGGAATCTTGAGAGGCACGAGAAAAACCGAGAATGGAATATATATGTATATATTTGAAAAAAACAGGAGAGAGGGTGAGCGAGAGATGTGTTTTCCAATCTTATACACGCAATTTCGCACACTCACGTACACACATACACACACACGCACGCACGCACGCACGCACGCACAGACATGCACGCTACTCTCGTACTCTCAGGGCATGCCCAGTTGTAGGATGGTGTCTTTGTGGTGATTGCCAGAAGTATATTTATAGTTTGTTTTTTTTTTTGCGTTCCTACGTTCTTATGTCACGTCGGCAAAGTATATTGTTTAAGATCGGAGAAACGTCGTTGAATTCGTGTGACACTTGTATATTTATTTAACGGACTATTTGCATTATTACTATGTTAAATTACACGAAGGAGGTAGGTTTTTTTTTCATCTTTGGGCTTGTGGAGTATCTCTAGTTTGGACTGTAGGAACGAGGCACTCAAAAATCAGGGCCACTTCATCACTTTTCCAGAGCCCCGCGAGTTTTCTTTCCGGTACTTTCGATCAGTCAAGAAAATTCTGAACCGAGGACAATCTCTTTTCGTTCTATCGAACAAAATAAATCCGGAAATAATGGACAATGTGAAGTTTTCGAACCAACACATTCTTGCACAAACACACGTACGTTATTTTAGTAAACATCAGTTTAGAAGAGGGTAACCGTTGCAACCGGGAGTGAAATGTTATTTTACCGTCACATCGGTTACTTTCTCAATGCAATCGTTATTTTAGTAAAACTATGTGCATTCGAATGGGATAAAATCGATGTTTTCTTTTATGAACAAATGGAACTTTTCCAGAGATTCATCGTGAATTCGATAAAGGTGAGGTAAAAAAAAGTTCGGACGATCGACCGTTCTCCTTTTTTTTCCTCACTTTTTCGCACTCGTTCATCCTACAGTCACGGAAACCCCGTTCGAGCAATCGACGAGAAGATGAACGGAGACGAGGGATATAAGTAAGCCGGATGAAGGGTGTGTCTTGCATGCAAGAGAGGAAGACGAGAGAGAGAGAGAGAGAGAGAGAGAAAATGAAAGACTGAGGGAGTGAGATAGTGATAAATCGAGGTGAAGTGGGAGTTTGACCAGAGACAGTGAGAGTGTGGAGAAACCTACGTAAGAACCCTCGTATTGATCCACCCTGTACTACGCCTCGTTGCGACTATCTTGCCTACGAATCTGTAAGACCAAAAGCTTGCTCTTTCCTCTTCTCTCACTTTCTTCCCACCCTTCGATGTGCTCAACCACAGAAAACTTCGTACATTTCTCATTTCCCACACACTTTCGAGGTTTACACAAGTTTTGAAAGATCCTCGACTAGTTATTTTTTCTTATTCTGAAAGACGAAGAAAACTTGTTCCGGACTATCCGGACAAAAAAAAAGTATGCTAATCACAACTTCAACGAATACCCAGTCGAATAACAAAAAGTTTCGATACTGTTGGAACAAAATATTTTCTCATAATTTTCCCGATAGATTTCCTTCAATTTATTATCCACGAATGTGTGTCTTTTTTTTTTACTTGTCCATTCAATTTACGACAATGAGACGCTTTCACTGTGCAATTGGACGTTGAAAAAGCTAGCGCAGGTTGGCTTTGTTACCTCGGGGTTGAACAAAAAAGGTGAATACAGCCGATTCGAGATTGTGGCGGTGCTCGAAGGGAGAGGCACGAAAGGGAAGTCGGAGATAAAGAAAAAAAAGAGGGAAAAATCCGAATCGGGAGAGACCAGGCTGATTTATGGTCGAAGGTAGGAAACATCGAAGCCAATCTATTGGAATTACTCGATCCCATGCGTATGCCCTGAATTCTTTTTCTGTGTCTCCTTCCGCTCTCTCTCTCTCTCTCTCTCTCTCTCTCTCTGCCTTCCATCTCTTTTCTTTCTGATCGTTTGATAAATGCATGGACTTTAGTGAGCGGATCGCCGATGACCAAAAACTCTGACAATCCGACCTACTTAATACGCGAGTGGTTCTGGCTCACATTAAAATAAAGAAATTAATGCATAATTGAGGATATTGCATTGAAGATATTCAACTATCAGTAAATTCAATTAATTTTCGTCGGCAAAATATAATAAACTTCCCAATTTCAATTACACTTTTATTTGAAGATTTGATTGAACTCCACATATGACAAACACATCAATGTTTATATTTGCTCGACTCAAATTATTCGATTAGCTGATTCTGGCCAGTGCAACTGTCCATGCGATCCATCGGCGTTTACTTCCAATTAATTCTATTTACTGGCACAGGGTGCCCGAAATTGTGAAAAAAAAATTGACTAACAATAATGAAATACTAGTGTTTGCCTGAGCGAGCAATTTGCAGCGAACCAATCGCAACGTTACATGAGTTCTGTGAAAGTTAAATTGGTTAAGAACCGCGAAAATCGTTCGACCATTGATTGAGGACGATTGGCTCTGCTCAAGACAGGATTGTCTGCATAGAACACGTGAGATAAGAGCTAGAGGGGGGGGAGAGAGAGAGAGAGAGAAAGAGAGACAGACAGAGGATTGATCCCAAGCTAGGTATCGACGTGCAGGGATGAAGAGAATGAAGAGGATCGATATTCCAAAAACGAGCTTTCCGAGGAAAGAATGATACGCTATTCGGGGCAATTTGGTCGAGCGGAAGGATGTTAGAGTTGGATGGGTGCGGGGCAAGTTCCGGCAAAGAGGGAAGGGGCACGAAGGAGAAGAGGTTACTCGATAGAGGACCGTAGGGTGATATTGCGCCAGTCCATTAGCGGCTACGCTACGATGAATTGGGTTGCATATAGACAGTTGGAAGAGAACGATAAGAGAAGCGCAGACTGACAGAGAGAGTGAGAGAGAGAGAAAGAAAGAGAGAGAGAGAGAGAAAGAGAGAGCGAGAGAGTGACTCTGGCGACCTGATTGGCCGAAAGGAATTAGAGAATCGATCGAACGTTTTAGTTAGGCGAGCTGCTTCGTCGCACGCTCCCTGTCTGCACACCCTTCGAATCCAGGTCTCGCACGTAATAAAGAATACCTGCGACCCAACCTCTGCACTTGTTTGCATAACCCAAACTTTCTAGGCTAGTCATATCCAAAAATGGAATGAATCCAGGTGGAATTTCGTCTTTGAATCGTCTCCGCAATATCGCGAATCTTCCTCGATTTGACAAGTGTCCAAAAGGCTGAAGGCTCTTCGGTTTCTCCCTTTTTTTTGCAAACGCACCTTCGCCACATTCTCTCGTACGATTCAAGTTCGCAGGGCCAATTGAAAAAGCATGTTTCGTTTTTTCGGCTCCTCCCTCGGCTCGTTTTTTTTTACCCTCGACCCTTCTTGGGACGGAGAACGTAGCTCGTGGGGGCGTTGTATAGAGAGAGAAACACGGCAATACGGTTGAGCACGTATACCTGTATGCATCGTGCATAGATCGGAAGAGAGCATCGAGGAAGAATAGAGAGTGGCGAGGTGCGGTTCACGAGGCGTCGGGGGATCGAGTTTGTAAAAAAAAAAAAAAGAATCGAGGGTGAATCTACGTAGTTGGGATGACTCGGGGTCCTTGTATATTGCGGAGTATGTAGGTGCCTCGAGCAAATGGCCAGGAGGGCGAAGAGCGAGAGAAAGAGAGAGAGAGAGAGAGAGAGAGAGAGAGAGAGAGAGAAGGAGAGAAGGGGAGATAAATATATGTATGTGTATATATATATATATATATATATATATATATATATATATATAGAGAGAGAGAGAGAGAGAGAGAGAGAGAGAGAGAATGATCAAGAGTGGCTGGAGGGTTGGTGTGGCAGTCACCCGGTGATGAGAAGGGTGTGGGCGTCGTCGAATTGTGGCCGTGTGAGGAGCCAAGTACCGCGCCGCGGCTTTCTCTCTCCCGCAGATCAATGCGGACATGTGCGGGAAATTGCACAAGAGAATCGATCGCAACCCACCCAAAGGACCCTCGAAGCTCTGTCCTCTCTCTCTCTCTCTCGTACCCTCTTTCCTTTTTTCGTTCCTATTTCTCCGTTTTTTTCCTTATCACTTCGTCTCGTTAAACTTTTCTCCGTCCCGGCTGTACGCACCCCATTTCTTCTAAAGGCCATGCTCAAAAAAAAAAAAACAACGAAGATCCAATTTTCCACATTTGAAAAATGAAGCTTACATTTTTCATCAGTAAAGTACGATATTTTGGCTTGTTTTCGCCAACTACGGTAACTTGCTTCGTTGCCAAGTGTTTCATCTCTCTCTTTCTCTTTCTCTCTCACACACACACACACACAGATGTATATTTCATTTTCAAAGTTTCGACTGTTCGAAAAAATGCATTTCCTTCGCGTCTTTGATTAGTTTTTCTCCTCGTATTGTTCGTCTCTCTCAGTATAACTTTTTACAAGAAAAGCTTCTGACACTCAGTTCACTTCTGGATCTATCGCTCTTTTAGGTACAAAAGTATTTTTTTTTTAAATTAACAATCGATGGTGTTATTATACGCCTCTATGTGACGGTAAATTTCACAAATCAACAGCGAATTTAGCGCTGCAATTTTAGTATGGCGCGAGGAAAAACTGAGAATTTACGTCGTTGCAAATGATGATGGTTCATCGTGCCTGAGATTCCCCCGAGCACGGGACGAGAGTGACAGCAGGGTCAGGCCATTCTTCGTTATGGTTGTGGAAAAAGGGGGCGACAAGTTTCGTGAAATTGATGGAAGGTCTCTCGGACATCGGGTATACGAAGGGGAAAATGAGAGAGAAGAAATAAAAAAAAGATCATGTGCCTCAAATTTGGAAGAATCCCTGAGGAATATCCGGGAAGACGTCATGAAGAATTCACGAACATAAACTATTTCTTTCTCTCTCTCTCTCTACGTGTGACATTTGACAGCTAAGGGTAAAAAAAGGCCCTATTATTTTGGGTCACTATACCGTTACTGTTGCGTTGTGTTTCGTTTGTCTCTAACGATTGATGGAAAGCCAGCGATCGGAAGCGAAAGCGGGGGAGGGATGGGGGGGGGGGGGGCGAAAAGACGTGGGAAGTTCGACGGTAAAACCCGTAACATTGCTATCCGGCAACTTGCCCATTTCCCACACCCCTTTTTTCACCTTCCAAACGAATCGCTATCTCACCACTCGCATAACATTCTCCAAATTCAATCAAACTTGCGAAGCTTTCGTAACGATTATACGTATACATGTCCTCGGCAAAATGGTTAACTGGCTCCGGGAGATGCACCTTTTCATTCGTTTTTTTTTTTCGTTCCTACAGCTTTGTTTTCATCGCGTCGCCTTTTTCGCCTTGTATCGAAGTTTCCTCGCCGCGTGGACGCTATCAAATCAAAGAAACACGACGGGACTTGAAATTTTCATCGTTTGAATGTAACAAAAATGATTTTTAACTCCTTATTTTTATTATCAACCAAAATCAGAGCAGATTTAGATTGGACATTGCTAAACTCCAAAAAATAATATTTGCCGAATTATCGTAGCTCGAATCTGCTGAAGGAAATTTGTAAAATTCATGAAAATGAATTTTTGTTAAATTCTTTTTAACTGTTCAAATTTTTTTTTTTGGTCATTCTAGCCTCTGCAAATCACTCAAACGTGTTTATGTATTCTTGTTGGATTCACGATCTGAATTTGCAAACAAAAAGGTTTTAGATGACGAGAAAAATAAAGAAATGAAAAATGACAAAAAAGTAGTTGCGTTCCAACGATGCTAACTTCAACACGGTAATGATGCAAACTCCATAAGGAATCACGTAACTGGAGCCACTAATGTCGTTTTATCTCTTCTGCAATGTGTTTTTTTTTTCTTCCGCCCAGGGGATAATTTTTTTTAACCCTGGAAATTGGTGGAAAATGTCGATGTGTCGAGAATTCTGAAGGAGGGATCCGGGAGCGTGATTGAACGGCGAGCATTACAAGTTCGAACGTGAAGTTGCCCGAGCAATATCGAGGCCGAACATTGCGGGGGAGTCCTCGTACGAGGGGTGGGCTTCGGATTTGAACGAAATAAGGGGCTGTTTAGAGACGCCTTCTGTCTACTCCCGATGGAATCGACACCGCGCGCGCGTGTGGTCCGAACGATTCATTTGGAGGCAAAACGCGTGTCCGATAGACCAGCCCAAATAAGACGCGAGATGCTTCGAGGGCTAAAGAGAGAGAGAGAGAGACGGGGAGTGAGGTAGGAAGAGGGTTGTTTTTCTGGGAGCTTCGTCGTTTCATCCCTTATGTCTGGTCACGTTTTTAATATAAGGTAACCCTCGTGGTCCTTCTTCAACGCTCTCGCTCATGTATGGAGGAGGGGCTAAGCACACACACACACGCACATATATATATATATATATATATATATATATACGTGTTTTCGTTACTTTGTACGCAGTTGGCAGTAGCACCCCGCGTGTACTCCACGCGGCCGCGTGCTTAATCAATCTTTTTTTTCTTTCGCAAGGACTACGAGGGGTGCGAGAGAGCGTCACATCAGTGATCGAAAAAGTGGCCGGAGCACGTGGTACGTGCGTCTGACGCGCGCATTTTGCGTTTGTAAAGAGAGCAGCGACGAATACACGAACTTCGATGGGGGTAGGAATCGATCGTAAATGCATGAACATACTGATGCGATAGCGCTTCTGGGGTGACAAGTTTCTACGAGGAGAAAAAATATTATGCCAATACAAAAATACGGGTGGCGAATCATTTTCTTGCATCAATCAATTTTTGGTTAACAACGAGTGTGAATTTTGGAAGAATTATCAACGGCTTTTGCAATGGACTCTTTCGTGTATGGATTGGCATTTGAAAGGTCCTTCGATTTATAGGAGGAAGAGGGGTAGCAAGAAAGAGAGAGGGTAAAAACAGTTTGCCTCTATACGTCGTACAATGTCACCCCTTCAACAGTCGCTCTGCGTGTCTGAAATTTCTCTTTCTCTCTTTCTCTCATTCTTGCCTTTTGCCGTTAATCGGGTAGGGTGAATTTCCTAGAGGGGGCAGGCCGTAAGAGGCTGGAAATCGAAGGAAACGTCAGGGTCATTAGGAAAAGACGAGGATAGAAAGCTATAGAGATCCTTCGATGATAAGGGATTGGCCGAAGGGAGGAACGACGAATTGTTGAAGACAGAGAAAGAGAGAGAGAGATAGGGTGTGCGAGAGAGCTGGAATAGATATAGCCGGATAAAAGAATGAATTGGAAGAGAATGACGATAAGAATAATGGATCCGAGGCTGCAAGGGGGTGAAAATCGAGGAGCGGGACCGGAATACATATTATTGGAACACTCAAAAAAAGGAGAGACACAGAGAGAGAGAGAGAGACAGACAGAGAGAGAGAGAGAGAGAGAGAGAGAGAAGAAACCTCTCGGTATTCTCCAGATGAATTCATTAGAGCCGAAGCACTGTAAAATTCAGTCGCTGACGTCATAAATCGAAAGTTGGATCGAATATTAAGAGGATCCTTAAGCCGAAGGAATGTTTTCATCGCAAGAACGGAACTTTTCTTTCATATACGAGGAGAATTAAAGATATGAAGAGAAAAAAAGTGACCGAGAAATTTTGCTCGCTTAAAATCGATCATCGAAGCGCTAAAAAAAAAACCAATATAGAGGAATGAGTAGAGTGGTGGGAAAGGGCTCGAAGTTCCATCTTTTATTTCTGTCTGTAAGACCCGAGTGAAGCTGAGGTAGCAGAAAGAAAGAAAGCAAACTCGAGCATTATCCTCACGGTTTTTTTTCCTGCCGTTTCGCTCGGCATATATATTCAAGTTCACCTAAACTCTCGTTCACGTGGCTAAATTTCTCCAAGCTCTTTCTTTCTAATCTCGATGCGAGAGTCCGCACATATTCCCTTGGATTTTCCGAACGTACGTCCGCATTCAAGCGTCACACGTTGCTAAGCTTCAAGTAAAGGGACTCAGAAATGGGGATAAGAATCGTTAGATGAGCCAAGAGGAAAGGCGAAAACGAGAAAGAGCCAAGAGCAAACCTTATCGAGATCGAATCCCTAGTGATGGATGACCCTAATCCGCGTCGGTTGTTGCCTCTGTCCCTGAAGAAACTAAAACATCCCTCACTGTGCACATGGAAGGGAGCAGGGCAGAGACGTAATGAAGGTTTGGACCTATTGCGAATAAGATCGTAAACGGAATATTTGCAAATTATCTTAGCCTAGGGACGCGATATACGAGTCACCTGTCACAAATGACATTTGCAGAATTCCGCTACCTATCCGTAATTTCTCCACTATAACATGTTTAGAAACAATACTTTTGATAAAAGGCATCAAAATCGTTGTTTCTACGTGCTAGACTCGACGCTGATCATAGTATTGAAGTTTGCTTCGTTGAAATGCAACGAAAATATTTCTTTTTTTCGTACTGCCCAATTTTTCTTTACCACATTGAGGCTACAAAAATCACTGAAACATTTTTAAACATGTTTATCAGGAATCCGCAACCTAAAGCCGAAAAAAAAGAGTTTAGATAGTAACAAAAAATGAAGAAATTAAAAATAAAGAATTTTCGTTGCATTGCAACGATGCAAACATTGACGTCATCACTTATCATCCGTGATGAAGAGAAGTCAATGAAGAAGCATCAACTGGATTGGTCATCGATGTAGAAACGTTCGATCGAGTCGCAATTGATACTGAGGACGACCGAAGTTTGAAAGAAAAAAAGAACAAAATAAAGTGGCGTGAAGGGGGAGCATGGGCGAGCCAAAATAAAAATATCCATTAGGTCCCCAAGGGGCTCGAGGGGAGGCTCTTGTGGCGGACAACACCAAAAGAGAGAGAGAGAGGGAGAGTGAGAGAGATCCTCCGACGATAAATGGTAGAGATTCGTGAAAACATTCGACCGCGCGAAATTGGACAAGTCCCCGAGTTTCCTCGCATCGGGATCTTCAGGTTAGAGTGTCTACGCGCAGGATAGGAAAGACGAATCCCACGGATCGCAAGTCGAACATTTGACTTTCTCGGGCTTTCGATCCTCGCTTCGTAACCTCTGTCCGTGAAAAGTCAGATTATCGTGACATTCGCGTATTTGTCTGGCCATAGTTTGCAACCTCGCTTTTTTTTTCAAATGGATTGATTTATCAATCAATTCACGGGAGTCTAAAGCAACAATTTTTTTCCGAATGAACGGCGATTTACCAATAAATGTCCACCCCAGCGCTCATCAATTTTTCAACACTTTTTCCTTATTTCTTCATAATAGCAATTGAGATGGGTGGAGTGGGTTGCGCCCCGTGGACGAAGGAAAAAGCTTATACACGTGCACACGTACAGGTTTAACCCCCGGGAATAATACCACGGTTCACGTCCAGCAGATTGGTCCGATCTGCGGCACACGAAACTACTCAATGTGCACAGCGAGTGCGAGAGGGGTTGGGGGGAAGAAAAAAACCTCCGTGAAACGAATTTGCGAGAGGGACCGCGTGGGAGGGAGATGAGGGAACGAAAGAGCGACGGAGAAACGAATAAGCGAAAGAGAAACACAGAGGCTCAAGTGCCGCGGCTGATGGGGCTGGCTTGGATATATAGATGTGGTGAGTTACGAAAGTAAAGTCTGCCGATAGGGAAAGAGAAAGAGAAAGAGAAAGAGAAAGAGAAAGAGAAAGAGAGAGAAAAAAGAGAGAAAGAAAGAGAAAAAAGCTTTAATACAACAGGCACGCACACTGTTTGTCGAATCGGCGAGATCAATACAGCCAGTACTCGCTTTTTATACTCCCCTATTACTCGTCGTTCTCGCCCGATGTTTGCTTCCCTTTTCTTTCTGCGGCCTTCCAACTCCCCCAGCCACGTCAAAGTTCCCAAAACAACCCTTCCCGCGGAAACACGAAAGCCGGACACAATTGCATGCGCTAAAGTGAGCGAGAACCGTCTACTGAAATCTTCGCGGAGCGAGACGAGTGCTATTTCAGGGGTATTATTTTCGTATCCCTCGCACAGACGATCGAACGAAATTCTATGTTTGAGCGTATAACTCGGAATAAATTCTTTCAGGTCTCAGAATACGAGAGTCTTTTCGTTCGCGATGACACGTCGAAAGCTCCCGAAGCGCTAATTGAGTCTCCGAATGTTCGATGAAACGTCTGGATCAAATGGCATTCTATCCAGTCCCATGACGTTGAAGTTTGCATCGTTGAAATGTAACGATTTTCTTGCCCATTTTTCATTTCTTTATTTTTATCATTATCCAAAGCTTTATTTTTCCTGCAAATTAAGCGGAGTTTATCTCTAATAAAAACACGAAAAAAAAAAACGTTTGAGTGATTTTTACAGGCCAAGAAAAATTTGAATAATAACAAAAGAATTAATTTTCGTTGCACTCCAACGATGGAAACTTCAACATCATTCCAGTCCCTCTAAAACGTCTCTCGTTGCTGAGGCCACGAAGCCTTGTCAACTTGTCCAAGACGAAGAAAAAAAAACGCCTTTCCACAAAGCCCTTTCACGGGTATCTTGGTTCGGAAGGCTCTAAAATGGCTCATCGCAAAAGGAGACTAAAAGACAACCATATATCGCGACAGAAAAAGATCTATTCGGGTCGATCTCGAATCAATTCAGAGCCTGAGTCTCCGCGAAGGGCTCCCATTCGTTCGATTTTTTAGCCCTCTGGTTTGCACGAGCACGGATCTCCGCAAAATGGCTGACGCGCGAGATATGCCCGTTAAAGAAAAAAGACCCCCCCCCCCCCCCTCCGTTATCATTCGACCACGAGCGAAACGGAGTATCGATTCATCAGCTCGCGTTCGAACAGTTTGTGTACGAGTGACTTTACGGAAGCGCGCTTTCCGGCGGAGATGAGCCGCGTCACGGATCGACGCGAATCCGAAGTTTCATTATACATTTCCGTGCGCATGCCATTTCCCAGCTGCTCGGCAGCGCGTTTCGTCAAGGCTCTAAAGCCGAAGGGGAGAGAGACGAAAAAGGACATCATAGTCCTGACGCAATGATGTACAGCGATTCAAACGTAGCCCATCCACTCTTTGGTCCATCTTTTGTATCAATTCTTTTCGTCCGTCCAACTGTCAGACGAGGCGTATTGTTGATTCATATGACTGGAATTTGCGGCCTGCTGGAGCTGTTGAGCGAGCGTCTGGGCCGACTGATAAACCGGATAGCTCTTTCTCTTTCTTATGCCGTGCATCGATAGCAAGTGTATCTGAAGATACTGTTTCGTCTTGAACTGTTTGTTGCAAACGTGACAGGATATGTACTCGGTCTGTATCGTGTGAACGTTTACGATGTGCTGCTTCAAATTGGAATTGTTCGAATATATTTTGCCGCACTCGGGACACTTTGGTTTGCCGTTAAGGCCGATCGAGTCCATGCCCATGGCACCCATCTGTTGTTGATGCTGCTGCTGCTGATGGTGATGATGATGGTGGGTGTAAGGATCTCGTATTTGATTCAACAGCTGACTTATGCCAGTCTCAAGCTGATGATGCTTCACGTGCTTTTGCTGTTTCGCACAAGATTGCAGCATCATGTTGAGCTGTTCGGTTGTACTCTTGACGAGGCTCGTCGATCCGGTCGCGGTCACCTGTTGTTGTAGGCTCTGCAGATTGTTCTGAAGTTTCTGGTGCATCGCGTTCAGCTGCTCGCTGTTGAGACTGCTCAGAGAATTCAGGGCAGCCGCTTGCTGCTGATTGTCCAAGTGATGCAACTGTTGTTGTTGTTGTTGTTGCGGCTGCTGTTGTTGTTGTTGCGGATGATGATGATGAAGGCGCGTCAGCGTTGTTGAGCCCGTCGACAGTGATAGCGTAGTTGTGAAATCCTGCTTGTTGGCAGGATGGGTTCCGGGGTGATCGTTCCTCGTTGTGCTGGAGGTGCCGCCAGCGGTGTTTGCCAACCAGCCGGAACTCGAGCACGAACCGTTCCCATCGGAGGGCGGCGGCTGCCAGCGCCCTGGAACCCACCAGCCAATTTCAGTCCTCGGCCCAATTCTCGAACGATCCCTTAAACACTAACGTTCCTCCTCCGCACTTCCACTTTTTTTCTTTCTCTCTCTCCCTCTCTCTCTCTCTCTCTTTAAATCAATTCACCTTCCTCCATGTTTTTATTTTCATTGTCTTTTTTTGCCTCTCCGTTCCACCTGTCTCGCTCCCTCTCTCTCTCTCTCTCTCTCTCTCTCACCATCACAAAAGCACTTCTCCGCTCTGCCTTGCACACCGTTCTTTCTTTCCTCTTATCTACACACGCCCCACTTCTGACCCGTCTTTAATTTCGTTCAATTTCAAACAATCCACTCGTGTTTTTAGCCCACCCTAATATTTCTCCTTTACCCCGCGTCCAAAATCCTGAAATCTCTTCCGCCTCTCTTTCGCTCTCCCTCTCTCGTACTCCCCCTCGCCTGCTGGGTCTTCGATCATGTGGTTCCTGTTTGTTTAAATCTTTTTTTTTTCAATTTTTTTTTTCATTGCCAATTCGTTCAAAGTGCGTGCGTGCGTGTGTGTGTGTGTGTGTGTGTGTGTGTGTGTGTGTGTGTGCGCGCGCGCGCGCGTGTGCGCGTGCGTGCGTGTGTGTGTGCGTGTGTGCGCGTGCGTGTGTGCGCGTGCGTGTGTGTGTGTGTGTTTGCTCGCTTCTTCTACGTAATCGCTCGTCACACGCGCAACAGACACACGATCCGCCATTTGTTTTTTGGCTTTTTGTTCGATGTACAATATCTTCGTTTTACATTTTTCCCAATTTGAACTCATCGCATCGACTGTGCTTTCTCTTTCATCAGCCCGACACACACACGGGACTTTTATGTAAGCTCGCTTAAAAACTATCGAATTAACGCTTATCGCTCTTTACGCGCTCCTCTCGTTTAATCGTTTTTTTTTCTTTTCAATTGTAAATTATTGCTCTTGCTCGTTTCTCATTCTCGCGCAACGAGAAACGTTCGAAACGAGTTCAAAGTCGTTCACCGCGACGGTATCGTACGGCACGTTACTCACCATTCTTCGGTATGGCAGAGGGCGGCGCGAGGAGATGGGACGGGAAAACGAGACCGAAAATCGGGAGAGATACGAGCGAGGAGACGGGCTGCGGAAAGAATTCTTTTTTTTTCTCTGTGAGAGGTACGAGAGTTCCATGCATTCAACGCAACAACGAGAGACCAGAGTCGTAGGAACGACAGGAGGATACTAGTCAGGGTGGGCTTATGACCGTTAATGACTGGATATTATTGTTCGTTCGAAAGAAAAAAAAAACTTAAATTCAATCGAATTAGTATTTCATTGTTTTTTTTTTTCGAAACTCACCATAGTTTGGATCCTGATTCGCTGCGTGGATTCCCGATGGACCTGGCATCAGTCCTACAAACAAATTACGTTTCTTCGTGAGATAAAGGTTCTTGATTCTTTTTTTTTTTCTTCTTTTTCATCCATTGAATTTCGTAAAAAAGAACAAATGCTTCGTCGAAACGAGATTTACCTTGGAGACCCAACAGCGCAGCCGGAAACGTGCTGCGATGATGCTCCATGGAGTCATTGAGAATATCGCTCGGTTCGGTTTTCACGGAATTGAGCATACCGTCGTTGTTCGACGTGTCCTCCTCGTTGTCCGACATCGAATTCGAATCCTCACCCGTTGACTGTGCCTGCGAACGTGATTCGAATTTGTCCTTTCTTTCGATCCATACACGAGGAGCGGATCGCGCGTTCGTAAAATGAAATTTTAATAACTAATTGAAATTGAACGATTGAAATGTTTACGAATAAATCAGCTGTTTGTCGAACAATGGTATTTTAAGCTATTACTGGATGGATATTTAAAAAATCGCCAAAATTCTTGAAAATTTGAGGTATTTGAGGTAGTTCTTGATAGAATAATAATACATGAATTATTTTAGAATCTTTCACTAAATAATTTTGTAGTTATAAACATATGAATTTAACATAGTCGCTTATGGGAAAACAGTTTCTGCGTACGTTAATGGTTGCAAAACGAATGGAACTAAATCGCCGTAAATTCTGAAAATATTATATCATCAAGATTTAGGACCAAGCGATTGATTGTGCTGAATTTCAAATAAATCGACTGAGTAATTGTAGAGAAACTAATTGAAGTAATGAGAAGTATCGCCTTTTTTAACGATGAATTAATAGCAATAATCGGAAAACTCAATATATATTAAGTTTTTGGGTAATTATTGATAATAATCAGATTATATGAACGTATTAAATTTAAAATTGAGACATTTTGTTGTTAGACTGTTGAAACAGATTTACAGTGACTGACAAAACCTCAGTCAAGCACAAGCCAATATCGTCGAATTTCACTTCAACTATTATTAAAAGTAGAAAATTAACATTTCTGTGTTAATTTATTATTAAATTAGCTATTTGTAAGGCTAAACATGTACGGCATGATTTAGACTTGTTAAGCCACGATTTGCTCATTTTGGACTAAACTTTTTGCCCGACGGTCCATCCAGTATCTTAAGAACAACGATCGATATTCGACGTGTGAGATTTTTCGAACGATTGTCGATAATACAACTATAGGAATATCGTTTTTCTTTTCGAAACGCTGAAAACCCGTTTTTCTTTTTTATTTCCCGGAACGTCTCAAAGCGCTTTTCTATTTTCGAAAAAGAATCGAAGGTTTTCCAACTGCAAAATCGCAAAAATGACTTTACATTTGGGTAAAATCATTTCGATGCATTTTGGTTTGGCTTTTTTTTTTTTGCGATTTATTGATAATTACAAATGATATTTTTCGGTTCGCGCGTATCGATAATTTCTTTCCTGTTCAATTTACCTGCACGTTATTATTGGGTGTCGTGTGTATCGTCGGTCCTCCCTCGAGTGCTTGGCCCAAAAGAGATTCCTGCATGTCCGACTTTTGTTCGATGTGATTGCTCATTGCCGGTGAATAACTTCTCGGTCTTTTCTGCGGTGGTGGACTCAAGCCACTCTCGTTGAGATCTCCCCTCACCGAGTCCTGCCATGGATTTCTCGGTGTAACCTTTACGATCGAACGCCGTATAAAATGATAAGGCGGATGCAACGAATAAGCAAGCAAATCCATTTTTTTTTTTTTCGTTTTTTCTTCAATTTGCAACGAAACAAAGCATCGTAAGCGAATAAAATTGCAACTAGAAGCTAGGAATGAGTGAGAAATCGAAAAAAACAAGCGAACTGAAGCGAAACGAATTTGATCGTTCGAAACTTACGGGTGAACTTGCGTTGTTTCCACTCGTGGCGGAAAGCGGTGGTATTTTGGAGGCCGCCGAGCCGCCGTTAACGTCAGCAAGCCCTCGTACCTGAAGCATCTGGGCAGTTTTTAAAAAGGTCGCGAGCTTCTCCTCCCCGACGTGAACCTCGCCGTGATACATGAAACGCAATAGTGACTCCATGTCGGACGAGGCTACGTCCCGGAGTATCACGATTGGATGCTGGCATGGATTAGCCTGAAAGACAAATATGCACGAGGACCAACGTGAGAAACTATCGTAATAAAGATTTAAACGCCCAACACTCGAATCAATCGCCAGCACCAAAAATGTTACGTGGTAGTTTGCATCGTTGGAAAGCTACAATTTTTTATTTCTTTATTTTTATATCAAAAAACTTTTTTTTTTACAAATTGTCGTCATGAATCTCTAATGAAAATACATAAAGTTATTTTCATAGTATGGATCGGCTAAAAAGAAATATTATTAATTGAAAATAATCAATGTTCGTTGAAATACAACGAAATGATTTTTTTTTTTTTCGTATTGCTAAATTTATTTTTCACATTCAAACTACAAATAACACTGAACATTTTTTGGAGATTCTTTTTAGGGACCCATAACCTAAAATTGCAAGAAAGTCGTTTAGATAGTAACAAAAATAAAGATAAACATTTTAGATAGAAAGTTTTAGATAGAAATAAAAATAAAAATAAAGAAATCAAATAATAAACAAGGATTTTCGTTGCGTTGCGACGATGCAAACTTCAACACCATCCCAAATGACGATGGAATTATGATTGGGATGATCCCAGACGGTCCCAAAAATTGACAATGCTATTTCCAATCTTCGATACTTTCCAAATCGTCGATTCAATAATTGCCTGGAAAGAGAGAGAGTAAAAAAACTGAATCCGTTGATTTGCGATCGGGAAAATAAAATGATCGACGTTTAATCCAGTTTTATCGTACGTTCGTAAAGTCGTAAATTTACTCTCTTTCTCTTTCTCTCGTGTAGGCGGGCCAACGCTCTGTCGAAAGTTACAAACAAATACAAAAAGGAATAAATTTGAAAAATAAAAATAAAAAATAAAACAGAAATCATAGCGAGCTTTGCTCGGTGTGTGCTCGCGTGTTAAAATTCCTCGCTTCGTTACAGCTTGTTCCAGTTTAACTATTATTCAAGTCCCGAGTATACTCGGAAACCCCGCGTGCGCGCCTCTAGAATATCTCGCGCTCCGTGGTAAGAGGGAGTCTTGCGTTCGCGCAATCGGGATTGATGTTTGGGTGAATGAAAAAATAAGCCGAAGTGTGCTTCGTATTGCCCCGCGTTGCCCCACTTAAAATTAAGTCGCTAACTATTACTTGAAAGTCTTCGACCGTTTCTGGTCACGGTATTACTTGTAATTAATGACGTAACGAGCCTGCTGCCGTGTGCACTCGTTGGCACATTCAACGCAAACGTGGATTACCTACGTGTACAAATGTTGTGTATAACAAACAAAAAAATGGTATTTGTCAAATATCCATAACGAAATGCTCGTATCGTTGCAGCATGTGGGAGGACAAAAAAACTGACTGTAAATCATTCGCAAATGGCTTTTGCGACACTAACTTTTTATTGAAATTCGCTTTTTTTTTTTTAAATTACATGCTCCCTTGGAGTTACGGATACTCGCAATGATGTTGAAGTTTGCGTCGTTGGAATGCAAGAAAAATGATTTTTTATTGCCCAAATTTCTTCTGACAGATTTGAGCTACGAAAAAAATCACGGCAACATTTTTTAGGATTCTCATTCTGCGCTCTACAAATCAAATCTGTAAAATATCATTTTGGATAGTAATGAAAATCCGAAATTTAAAATATTTTCTTCTCCAATAGTTGGGATGCCTTTTCGATAATTCCTTACACATTTTTCCAAAACAATCTTTCCGCTGCTGATATCTTTGATGGCTTTTGGGCTTTGGATCTTGGAAAAATTGAAAGATCATTGAAACGTGACGTTGAAAATCACATGGTTGGAAAGCAACAATGTTTTTTTTCATTTTTATTATTTCAAAAATCTCTTTTTTTTCTTGCAACTTGTGGTCGTAAATCTCTAACGAGAATACGCTAAAGTATTCCAGTGATGTTCATCGACTGAATCGGTCAAAAAGAAATTTTATCAATCAAACAGAATTCGTTTTCGTTGCGTTCCAACGATGCAAACTTTGAGATCATTTTGAAACGTCCATCGCTTAAATGGGACGTACAGCCAGACAACGTTCGATCTTCACTTATACGAGCAGCGTTACGATACAGCCCGAAGAAAAAACGAAAGCCAGTGCAATCCAATGATATGCAGAAGCAAAATATAAGAAACGTTACTGACCTCGATATAACGATTTATAACAGTCGAATCTTTTTTAACCGAGCACGAAAATAATCGCGACAAATGCAACTGTACATGTATATTTATGATGTACAATCCGAAAGTATCGAGTCAAGTTAAAATAATTTAAGCGAGCTCGATCCGCGCGAATTAATCGCAATAACGTCGCATTATCGATTCTTCGAACAATTCCAGTGGGCCAACCACGAAAACGCGACGACGTCTGATCGGTATTTATATATATATATATATATATATATACTATACGCAGAATAAATTGTTGCTTATCGATCGTACAATTGAGGCGGAGACGCAGTGAGAATAAAATCTAATCGGGCGAGGGGGTCGACAAAAGAAATTAGAAGATGGATAGGAGATAGGCGCTTGGAGATGATCCTCAAGAGAGAGAGAGAGAGAGAGAGAGATGGAGAGGGGCGATGGTAATGATGGAACTGAGTCAGGGACGTATTAACCAATTCGATTAACGAGATATGCGCGGACAACCGAATGACATTCTGTCAATTAGAATGTAACGCGATTAAAGGATCCGATAAAAAATTGATCGCCATGCGGCGAGAAATTTCGTATGTGCGTCAATATCGTGCAAGTCGTCGTATACGTGCAAGTCGACGAGCATCGGAGTGTCATGGAAATTTAATGAGCTTCGTCGAAACGGAAATTAAAAAGTTAAAATTCGTCGTCTTTAAATAGAACGAGCGATCCTTCGAAATAATATCGTCAATTGCTTATTCCGATTCGCCTGAAGATCGTGCTACGGTCAAAGAAAATAAGGATTAGCGCGTTTTTTAAAGATGAATTAATAGGAATCATTGGAAAACTCAATATATATTGAGTTTTTGGGTAATTATTGATAATAATAAGATTAACTGAACGTATTAATTCAATTAAAAAATTGAAGGATTTTTTTGTTAGATAGTTGAAAAAGATGTACAGTCACTGACAAAATCTCAGTCAAACTCACGCCAATATCGTCGAATTTAACTTTAATTATTATTAAAAGTGGAAAATTAACATTCCTAAGTTTTAATTTATTATTAAATTAGCTATTCGTAAGGCTAAATATGTACGGCATGATCTAGACTTGTAAATCCACGATTCGCCCATTTTGGACTTACTTTTTGCCCGACGGTCCATCCAGCAATCCCTTAATTTCTCGACAATTACTCAGTCGATTCATTTTAAACTTAGCATAATCAATCGCTAGATCTTAAAACGTTATGATATAATATTTTCAGAATTTACTGCGATTTAGTTTCATTCGTTTTGCAACCATTAACGTCTGCAGCGGCTGCAGACGTTAATTTTCCACTTTTAATAATAACTAAAGTTAAATTCGACGATATTGGTGAGTGCTTGACTGAGGTTTTGTTCGGGTACATCTGTTTCAACTATCCAATTAATTCAATTTAAAAATGTCTCAATTTCTAAATTTAATTAATACGTTCGGATCATCTTATTATTGCCAATAATTACCCAAAAACTCAATATATATTGAGCTTTCCAATGATTGCTATTAATTCATCGTTAAATAAGGCGAAATTCCTCATTACTTTAATTAATTTCTCGACAATTACTCAGTCGATTTATTTGAAACTTAGCATAAGAGGCTGTTTTTTCCATAAGCGACCGTGTTAAATTAATATGTTTATCATTACAAAATTATTTGGTGAAAAATCCAAAATAATCCATGTACTATTATTCTATCAAGAACTATCATTCTCTGATAAGGATCCTAAAACACGTTGGGACGATTTTTGTTGGCCGATTTCGCCGAGAAAAATGTAACATTACTTCATAATTCGGCATGTTTTTTTTTTTTTTAATTCGATCGAAGCTCGAACATTTAATTGCCTGGAATATCTGCGGCTCTCGTTTCCTTTTATCCTTTGTCGCGGCTAAATCAGTGGCCGTATTTATCAATCTTACGGAGCCCCGTGTGTTAAACGCTGACTTTTTTTTCTGCCTGTATAAACGCGCGTGCTACGTACCCGTACCTAATACACGCGATACGAGAATGAATTAACGAACTGCGGCAACTCGATGAACCGGTCCTGCGATCACGTATACGTGGGCTTTCCTTATTACAAACCAAGTATTTTAGAAAGCGTTTTCTCGCGATATAACGAGATTCCGGCGGGGCGCGCACACGTATATACAAAACTACGAAATTCGTGTCACATATTTCGATTTTTGTAGATTTAAGATCGTCATAAACGTTTTGTATCGCGGGATACAAGAAGAGGGAGAGGAAAACTCAATAAACGTTGAACTAGCCGTAATGACGAAACATGTATACGAGGGTGTCGAAAAAAAAATTAATCTACTCCCTTCATAGGGAACTACTGGATATAAAAAAAGAATTGCCAAATTTGAACTCTCCAACTCAATGCGGTTGAAGATTTTTTTTCTTCACATTTTTCATTTCTTTATTTTTATTCCAACTAAAAGCCTCTTTTTTCATGCAAATTGAGGGCGTATATCGCTAATGAGATTACGTAAAAACGTTTCACTGATTTTCAGCCAAAGAAAATTGCAGCAACAGAAAACAATTAATTTTCATTGCATTCCAACAATGTAAACTTCAACGTCATACAACTTAAGTCTAAGAGGCAGCGCGCGAGAATTTTTTTCCTCGTTATATTCACTCGAAATATTATTTTCATTCTTTATTATTATTAACAAGCATTGGCTTAGTCAGGCGAGGGCTGGGATGATCACGTGGAAGCTTCACCGAAACAGGCATAAAAAATAATTTAATCAAACTTAATAATTAGAAGATAGATTACCTCTTTAGGGGATGATTTTCCAAAAAAAAACGCTCAAACACGTCATATAATTCCCAACCAAAAAGCTAAATACCAATTTTCATAGAATTAACTTTAAAAATGACGGACTTTTATGCAAACGTACACCCTCCATTTTACCCCCATAGGGGAAGAATTTCGTAAAATTCTTTCTTCGTGGGTGCTTACGTCACAACAGAAAACTACTGTCCATATTTCGTGTAATTAGTTTCAGCGGTTTCGGCTCGGCGTTAACGAATCAGTCAGGACATGTATATATATATATATATATTGGGTGAAGTAAAAAGTTCTGAGCGTTTTCCGCTAGATGTCTTTAGTGAGCCATATCTCACGACGTATACATCGCATCGGGTCATACTATACGGCGATTTAAAGGTGACATTACGCTTCAAAAAAAGTTCTTTGACAGTTTTGTGTTTGGTGAAGCCAGTTGTGTGTTACAGCGTTCCAAAATGGAGGTAAAAAAAGAGAAAATTCTATACATTCTTCAGTACCACTACGACCAAGGTGAAAAGGCGGAGCAGGCGGCCAAAAAAATTTGTGCTGTTTATGGACCCAATACAGTATCGAATGCAACAGCAAAGTGGTGGTTCTAACGATTTCGTTCTGGTAATATGGACGTCGAAGATGAGGCACGCTCTGGTAGGCCAATCGTCGAAAATGTCGATAAAATCATGGAAATCGTCGAGTCGGACAGGCATGTGAGCACTTATTCCATTGCCCAGGAACTGAAGATTAGCCAGAAAACCGTTTGGAACCATTTGCATAAGGCTGGTCTCAAGAAGAAGCTCGATGTATGGATGCCACACGAATTGACGCAAAAGAACCTTTTGGACCGAATTGATGCCTGCGATCCTTTGCTCAAACGTAACGAAATCGACCCATTTTTGAAGCGGATGGTGACTGGCGATGAAAAATAGATCACATACGAGAACAACAGCCGAAAAAGATCGTGGCCCAATCGCGGTGAGCCGGCCCAAACGATCGCCAAGCCCGGATTAACGGCCAAGAAGGTTTTGCTGTCTGTTTGGTGGGATTGGAAGGAAATCATCCACTATGAGCTGCTCCCATCGGGCCAAACACTCAATTCGGACCTCTACTGTCAACAACCGACCAGGTTGAAGCAGGCGATCGACCAGAAGCGGCCAGAATTGGCCAATAGAAAGGGTGTTGTGTTCCATCAAGACAACGCCAGGCCGCACACATCTTTAACGACGCGCCAGAAGCTCCGAGACCTTGGATGGGAGGTTCTATCGCACCCACCGTATAGTCCAGACCTGGCACCAAGCGATTATCACCTTTTCAAGCATTTGCAAAGTTTTCTTGATGGTACAAGACTGACCTCAAGAGAGGCTTGTAAAAGTTATCGAACAAAACGGCGCATATTTGATCTAAATCGGATAATTCTAACTATGTTAATTTAATCGTCGAAATAAAGCGAAAAAACGCTCAGAACGTTTTACTTCATCTAATATATCGAGAGAGAGAGATGAAAATCATACTTTGCAGATTCAAGTTATAGGTCGCCAAGTAAGGAACCTAACAAATATTTGCATGATTTTCGTAACTTCAATCTGCCAAAAGAAATGAGGAAAAGTAAAAAAAAAATCATTTTCCTTGCATTCCAACGATACAAACATCAACATTATTAAAACTTCGGTCTTTAAATTGATCCTTTATTAGCTCAACGACTAATTAATATATACCACATGTGGTTAATGATTCTTAATATTCAGCCCTAAAAAAGCTTTTCTTTTTTTTTTAAATCTCAATATAGTTATTCGTAGACAAATTACAGCTATAAAGAAATTTCGCTTTCTTATTGTCGACAAAAATATTATTGTATATGCATTCTTTTCTTATTAGCGTCGAAAATATTTTTATTATAATTCTTATTCTCGACAGAAATATTTTTATTATAGTTTTTATTCGCGACCGAAATATTTGTGTACATGCCTTTCTCGAATAGCTCAGATTCCTGTAAAAATAATAATATCCTGATGTTTGAAAAAGCTTTAGTAAGGCTCAGTTTCCACAATCTTCGACCGGATTTGACGAATAATCATTAGTCGTTGAGTTTTGTTACTGCGTAGAAATATTTTTTAAAGGCGTTTGATACGTTTCTATGACTACAAAAGCGAAAGAATAACACGCGGTGTATTTGCATTGCTCATGCCTGCACACGAAACAAAGGCGATAGTCGAGTACGCTTCCAATAATTAAGGACTGCTGTAACACAGAGTCGCATACTTTTCCCACGATCTACGAGCTGTTCTACGTGAAAACAAACGATTTTTCGCACGTGTGTGTTTTTTTTTTCAACCTCGCTCCAGATGCGAACGATCGATCGAAAAAAAAAACACTTCAATAGTCACAAACCGGCTGCCTCGTAACGGGGAATCGAGTGAAGCGCTTTTGCGAAATTTTTCATCGCCCCATACTTTGTGGCCGTTTATAAGGAATAACCCATACATAAAAGTAGATGTAAGGTGAAATCGCGGAGAGGAGGCTCGCATGTATACGCGAAGCACCTTAACTAAAGCGTAAGTAGAAAAGTAGATACGACTGCATGGTTTCTGATCCGGTTATGCAGGCGAGAGAGCGCGGGCGTTCGCCAAGTCATGGCTTCGTAAAACACGTAGTCAAGACTCCGGGAGACGTGCAGAAATAATATGAAAACTAATTCTCTCTCTCTCTCCCGTATATAAGCGTAAATACGAACGCATATTCGCGTCGAATAACCGACAAACTTGCTCGTAACTACCGACACTCCGATTCTGATTAGTGTTTATTACAATTAGCATTCGCCCACTGTGACGCGCGACAAAGTTCACCCGATTTCAAATTTCACGGTGTTCAAGTTTGCAGCGTTCAAATGCATCGCAAATTACGTTTACTTCGTCATTCAATTGCATTAAAATTAATAAAAATCATATTTTGCATATTAAGACTGTAGATTGCTAAATAAGTATCCTAAAAAAAACATTTCCGTGTTTTCCGTAGCCTCGATCTGCGGAAGAAAAATTGAGCGATTTTAAATAAAAATGTTTCGTTGCATTTCATGATCTTGATGCTCGCTCCGTTGGAAAGCAACGAAATTTAATTATTCTCAAATTATAAAATTTCTTTTCGTCCGATTTAGGCTATGATAAGCACTGGAATACTTTTACGTATTCTCGTTAAAGATTTACGACGACAATTTGCAAAGAAGAGAAGGTGTTTCGTTAATTATGAAAAAAAAAAAAAGAAATAAAAAAAAGCGAGGACAAATCGTAGCGTTCCAACGATGCAAACCTCAACATCATTTTTCTTATATTTTCATTTCCTCATTATTATTATTATTATGCAAATTAGTTGTTTGCCTGTTTATATTGTAGATATCTAAATAAATATCCGCAAAAAAATTAAAGCAAATAAGAAATATTAATTTTTATAGCGCATTTGATTCGCGTGAATGAAATAAAAAATTTAAAAAATGGAAGAAAATGACAAAAATGCGAAAGGAGATCAGCTCCAGAAAAACTGGTAACATTAGGCAGAGGGGCAGGGGGGGGGGGGGGGGGGGGGATGATTGGAATATTACTTCTAGTAATGCACACAATGCCCAAAATTGAGCGAGAATTGAAAAGTTTCGCATTGGCTATAATTTCATTTGGAATAATAAGATGTCAAGTGCACATAAAATAATATGAGGAGGTATTTGGAAAGAAAAATGGTTAAATTTGGAGATGTTTATTGAATGAAAATGACGTGCTCCGGGGTCTTCGATGGGATGAATAAATGGCGAGCCATACGGTACATGCTAGGCTCAAATGCTATAAGGAATGCGCGACGGGTGACTACGCACTTCCGTCGATAAAAATACGCGCAGGCAGAGCGCAGCCACCTTAATGCCTCTCGCTTCTCTCCTTCGCCCTTTCTCGTTTCTCTCGGTACACGCGCCGCGTGAATTACGCGCCCGAAATAAATTTTAGTGAGAAACAAGACGCGTAGACGAGATGAGAAGGCGAAAAAGAAAGAGAAAAATAAAAGAAGACCGACGAGGAGATTCAAAGAACGTCGTAGGAGAGCGTTCATGAATATAAAAATGTGAAAAATATTCTCCGACTTTTCGTGCACTCGAGACTCTCGTGCGAATAAATTGTTCTCGGTAATCCTCTCGGATGTACTCAATGACAAAAATAAAATTCGATTTGCCCCCGTACCACCTCCCCCGTACCGCCTCTTATAATCTTGACGTTATTTTTCAGTGCAAAAAAGTGTCGAAATTTTTTTTGAAACGAACATTCATTCTTTCAAAGAACGTTTATTCTTGCTACTCTGAATATTTACGATAATATGCGATTATAATTTAAAATATTGATATATTTTTTTTCAATATCTGCAAAAATCTTTATAATTATGTTTTTTTGTAACAGGAAATTTTGCAATGAACGTTCAGAGTTCATTTTTTATAGTTAAAATAATAATGATATCCGCGATAATTACAAAAAATTAATCTTTTCGGAGGAACTTTTGGTAAATGTTTACAAAATAACCCCCACCACCCCTCTAGGGGATTTATAGAAAATGACCCCCTGAACACGATGGTGAAGAAAAATCGCGGCGGTCACCCCCCCCCCCCCCCCCCCCCCCATAAAAAGTTATGGGGTCTGGAAGTTCGCGGAAATACCAATTTTTTGTCGAATTACACTATTGTCGAATAAAAATTCGACCAATACCAATTCACAACAACAACAACACACACACATACACCCAAACAAATCCACACAGACACCATTTTCGCCGATTTCCAGTCTCGTCGTTGAAATGATACATTTTGACAAACTTTCAACGAGGGCAGGGGGGGAGAGAGAAGTGACCGCGCCGTTTTTTCTTCGGCATCGTGCTCAGGAAAGCTTTTTTGACAAATCCCCCTACCTCCCACTTCCAGAGTGCATGTGTGTGAGTGTGTGGGTGGGTGTGTGTTATTTTTATTCATTTAAAATCTAGTTTTTTCTGCATTGGTGGGGCTTCGCCCCTTCCACCCCCGCAAGGGGCTCTGCCCCTTGACCCCGCCAGGGGGTTTCACCCCCCTGGACCCCCCTCTGGACCCCTCCCCGGTCTTCGGGTCCGCTATTCTGCGACGCATTTTTTCAAACTTCAAAACCCCATAACTTTTTATGGGGGAGTGAACGTCGCAATTTCTCTTCACCATCGTGTTCAGGGGGTCATTTTCTATAAATCCCTCCACCTCCCACCCCCCTCCGAGGTGGGGGTTATTTTGTAAACATTTGCCCTTTTTTCTGTAATTACAGTGAATTATCGAGGAACTTGTTTTAACATTTTTTTTCTTTAACTATCGCGAATTGTCATAAATATTTAGACTATTAAGAATAAACTATGAACGTTCGTTGCAAAAGTCCCTGTTACAGAAAAAATTCTCAAGATCAAGAAAAAAAAAGCGACGAAAAAAGGTACGAAAAAAAAAAACAAGATGGGAAGGAAGTGAGCAAATGTTCGGAAAATGAATGGAAAAGTGTTGGTTCGTTCTGCGCCGATTTTGAGATCGAAACGGGGCCAGGGTTTTTTGGTCCTCAATCGGAGCGAGTACAATTATAATAGGCGTTTGCAGGTGTCAAAGCTTCTCCCGCGAGAGTGCAAGAGGACAAAGCACACGTGAGCGTGCATAGAGAAGCGAGAAAACCGGAGCCCCAATGCCAGTTTTACACGGGCCGGGAGCTTGTACAGAGAATAGCCGAAAAGCCGGTGAGCGCAAAGTGATATGACGAAAGCGAGAGCGAGAGAGAGAGAGAGAGAGAGAGAGAGAGAGAGAGAGAGAGAGAGAGAGAGCGAGAGAGAGAGAGCGAGAGAGAGAGCGAGAGAGAGAGAGAGACAGCGAGAGAAAGAGAGAGTGAGAGAGAGAGAGAGAGAGAGAGAGAGAGAGAGAGAGAGAGAGAGAGAGAGAGCTGAGCAAAGATCGCGAAAGTCTCTCGTTTTCGGTGCAGCGATGAGCGCGCGCGCACACACACACACACACATATGCGCCCACACAAACGCACGTGCACTCGATATAGAAACGGGCAACGAGCTCTAAGCTCGAGGAGACACACCCGTGGAAGTGCGTTTGCTCATCTCGCCAGGAGCCACGAGGTGGCCTTAATTAGTCTCGTCGGGACCGAGCCGAACAAACCACGTAAAGACATCGAAAATGTAAACGTCACGAAATATCTTCGATAATATTTCGTCGGTAATTTTCTTTTTTCTCAGGCAAATATATATACACGTATTTACGGGAAAAACTTAGAGGAAATAATTTTATATGCAATGTAATGCACAAAAACGTATACATAAGAAAAAACGCGATCTTGAGGTTCACGGACAGAAAAATTCTTTTGATATTAACCAGATGCGTCTATTTTATTTTTTTTTTAATTTGAATTAACTAAATTTTTCGTGAAATTAAATGTTTCCTATTGCATTCCATTATTAAAATTATTTGTTTTAAATATATTTATTCATTCAAATCAAGATCTATTTAATGTCGTCTAATAACTAGATATTTAATTTATTCCTAATAAATCTGTGATTTGGTTTCATCTGGTAGTATAAGACAAAAGAGACAGACGGAAAAATGGTACACGATTCAGTCTCTTAAAAATTTCATTGCTTTGTTTTCATTAGAAGACTGTTGTAACGTTCTGCAGTTGAGGGAAATAGTTAAACTTTCTATACATAAATAGTCGCACCTGTTAATAAAAGGCACGACGAAACCTTTCTTTTTTTTTCAAATAACAACTTTGTTAGTGAAAAAAAAGAAAAATAATTTAACTTTTTTTCACCGTACTTTTATGTCATGAACCCATATTTCTTTCTCGTATTCGTTCGATATATCGTATTTTATGTTTATTTATTTGATTTGACTCTAATCTTTATTTATTTAATTTGAATACATCTAATGTTCAAACAGAATAGCTTGAACAAATGAAATAAAAATATTTGAAACAAATAGGGTCGTAGTAGGCTACCAGGCAAGGAAAAAACCTATTTGATTTAAATAAATCCTATTTAAATTAAATATATTTTTTTAACAGTGTTTGCACCGTTACGATTTAATAAAAATCATGGTGTTAAAGTTTCCATCGTTGGAATGCAACGAAAGATCCTTTATATTTTCATTTTCTCATTTATATAAATATAAAAAATCTTTTTCTACATATTTGAATTGTATTTCTCAAAATAAGAATCCTCAACAACACATCGTTGGAATGCAACGAAAGGTCTTCTTTTATATTTGCATTTTCTCATTTTTTTATTATACAAAATCGTTTTTCTGCAGATACGAATTGTTGTTTTTTTTTCCAAACAAAAATCCTCCAAAATATTTCAGTGTTTTCTGTAGCTTGGATCTGTCGAAAGAAATCTGAGAAAAAAATGCATTGCATTCCAACGATTCAATGTTATGAAAAAATCTAGAAATTATTTTAACCGCCCAAATTCTTTTGAGCCAGGTTTAGGCTACAAAAATCGCGCAAACGTTTTTTTTTATATTCTTATCAGAAGTCGAAAGTCTGAGGCCGCAAAAAACATTGTATAAAAATACAAACGAAGGAGAAAACAAAATTACAAGAAAAAAAAAAGTTCAGTCGCCACGGTGCAAACTTGAATCCGATATGAAAAAAGTGGAGTTTTCGCTAAAACTTTATATTCCAACCGCCCCTCTTTCGTACACATTTATTTTTTCCTTTGCACTTTTTTTCGTGTTTTTTTTTTTTCAACCGAGCTCTCATTGATCCGCATTCCAGTCACGCAGGCTGTGTAAGATGTGCGACAAAATTATGTCTCTCGTTCTCAACCGGAAATCGAAGTATTCGCAAATCTTACGCCGTGACTTCTCGGAATTTCCGGAATAACTCAACCACGTTCGAAAAGCCCAATGATCGACACGTTGTTTTTCTTTCGATTCTATTATTAAGTGCGACGTATATTTCGAAACACGAGAATACTAATTTCAATCATCGTTCATCATTTTATTGCTTATATTTCTTTCAGTATATTATCAATTATTATTAACCTATTGTTCGCGTGATCTGTAGAACGAAATTGCACTCTCGTTTGGAGGAACGACGTACTTTAAATTACATCGTTTAATTTTATATCCCACATTCGCAACGAATTTCCCGCTGATTTTCTTCGATCGATTTCCTAACGCGATGTTTCATCCATCCACTTCGAAAAAATAGAAATCCCCAATCAGATAAGCGTGATTGCAATAATTGAAAGAAAAAAACTTGCCGGGGTGAAAGTCAAAAACGTTGTCGCGTTTTCATCTCCATCTTCTCCCACCCTGTCTCTCTCTCTCTCTCTCTCTCTCTATCTCTCTCTCTCTATCTCTCTCTTTCCCTCTCGTCGCGTCAGTAAGGAAAATCGAGTAGTCCGAGTTAAATCAATAGTAGTAGTAGTAGTAGTAATAGTAATAGTATCCCCACTTCCATTGGACCTACATTGAGAGGGAGGAAAAGGTAGCCAAAGAGAAAAAGCGGGGGGAGAATGAGGAAGACGGAAACAGAGGCAAAGGTAGCGAAAGAGCGAGAGAGAGAGGGAGAAAGAGAGCTGAACATACGAGTATTCGTATTTGAAGCCACACGACTCCCACTCGGCTCGCGCGGGCATCGTCAGAGGGAGGACCTCCTTTGAGGCTCTCGCGTCGTGTCTCGTTGATTGGATAGTTGAATTCTTGAATTACATCCTAAGCATATATAGTAACACAAGAGTGCGTAGCTCAATACCGTATATACGCACACCACTCGAGTTCCACACGCGATATATTTTTTCTCTTCTACTCCCTCGCTTTATATATATATATATATAGTGCATTCCACGCGGAATCGAAAATCCAATTGATTTAATCGAAAGTCCAAAAATTGCGTATTTTTACAAAAAACTGAAAAATCATGTCGAAGATGACTTTGAATATTTTTCAAATATTTGTTTTCATAAATAACATTCAAAACGAAGAATTTGAAGAAAAAAAAGATCTTAATCGGTCCATTTTTCAGAAAGTTATGAGCATTTGAAAAAAAAAACGGGTGATTTTTTCAAAAATTCACTACGTATTTGTGATTGTGTAAAAAAAAATTGAAAAAAATCACACAAGCGTTTTAAGATGAAAACAAAAAAAAATCAGTCAAATCGAAAGGGGTAGGGCCGGAAAGTGGTCGACTTGACGTGGAGTGTCCCATTATATATATATATATATATATATATATATATATATATATATATATATATATATATAGATAAATGTCTATAAAGGAAACAGGAGAAAATATCCATATATACTTTATTTCAAATCTCACTCCACTCCAGACTCGAGTCGCGTAACTATTTGGCTCTTTCCTTAATATAATACCAGTGGGATCCGTCGAAATCGTTGTGACATGGAAAAAGCGTCAGCGAGCAAGACACAATTTATTATCCACGAATGTACCATACACACACATACCCATGTATATATTGTCGCACGTACAGTTTCTCATTCTAGCTATGCGTTGGCCGAACACGAGCGTCGAGAGGTCTCTTTCGCTCTTATTTTTAGGTGGCGGATCGCACGGTGTACAGCACGCGCTCTCGCTCGTTTACTAGAACGAGGGTCTTTAGTCGCAACGACGATTCACGTATACGAGAAAAAGAAAAAGCCGGCGCAGGCTTCACACGTGGGAAATGAAGAGGCTTTGGAGAAAATCCACTCGTGTGGACGTGTGTATATGCAGAAAAAAAGGACATTTTCAATTCGATTGATCTATGCAGTGGTATGTCCATCGGCGTAACTGGATGTTTTGGGGACGGTTGGTTTTTTTGGGAGACATTGTTTTTTTTTGGGGGGACAAGATGGTCTTTAAACCCGTGCAGAAATTTCTTAGGGATACTCGAGTTCCGATCAGATCCCGATCGGGATATGATACGGATTCCCTGAAAGGGGTATCCTCATTTGGATTCTGACTAGAGTTCTTGATTGTTCCGGATTAGGACCCTGACTTGATAATATATATAATATTTCCTGTATATCTGAGTGTGCCTGTGTATATGTTTCATGAAAGGAACATTGCAGCACAGAGAATGAGGGCTAGCACGTTGTTGAAATTTCCATCGTTTTTTTTTCCAACCGCCTGATTTTTTTTTCACCGTTTTAGACTACGAAAATCATTTGGTTTTTTTCTAAATCCTTGTTAGAGATCTACAGTGTAAATGTGGAAGGAAAATTCTCGGATAATGATAAAGGTGGATGGTTGGAGAAAATAAAAAAGAATTTTCGTTGCATTACAACGATGCAAGTTACGATATAATGGACTAACGCGATTGCACGGAATCATACTTGTCATTTCAATATCTCATTCGGATATTAATGAACCCGTGAGAATTTATGTTACATCGAGTGCGAGAATTTCGCGGTTAAAAAAACATGACAACTGTAGCATTCGTCGTTTCTTTTTTCGTTTTTTTAAATGTAATTTTGAAATTGCATTACTTTCAACCGCGTATACGTGAAATCACCGATGACTCATCCAGAATAAAGTTCCCGAATGTGCATAAATAATGGGTAATCTTGCAGTATGGCTCAATTTTATATACGGGATACCCGGAGCGATATATTTATATTTACAAATGTGTGTGTGTGTGTGTGTGTGTGTGTGTGTGTGTGTCGTCTTTATAACGACGTACACGCTTCAAACCTCGTCGACGATAATGGTTTTTTTGAGAATTAGAGGAAGGGTGAGAAGAGAGGGGGGGGGGGAGGGAGAGAGAGAGAGAGAAATATATATATTGAGAACTTCGTGAAACGAAGCTCGTCGCGGTGGGCGATGATATAAATAAGTTTTCGGGCCCCGGAGGGATAATCCACAAACTCCCGGAGCACAGAGAAATTATTGTGTCGAGTATATACGCGGGAGGAATTGAAGACACACGCGAAGAATCGAGGCGGGAGAGAAAGTCATTATCGTGGCCAACAGATATTGGGACGGACCAAATTAAAAATTGATTTTTCGAAAATTCCGCATACAACGATAGCGGTTACATGTTATTTTTTTTCCAACGTCCTCGATGTAAACGATCGTACGGAAGCGGATTTGAAATATCAGAAGTAATGGAAACATTTTTTTTTTTATTGCTTGGAGACCGAATCGTTCACTTAATTAATTTCGTGCTATACAACACACGCGTTCGCAATAATTTCCCTCGGAGTAATCGTCCGCTCGGGTACGATGGCAATAATTTTGTTAGGAATAACAATTCGATCGGACAATTAAAGTGGATTCACGGAGCGCCGATAAATCGGTAACGGGTAATGTTTTGCATGCGAATGATCGTTGTACCGTAACAATCGACCGGCAACTTTGAATGGCCATTGCTTCGTTATGTTATTTTTCACGGTGCTGAATTTTGCATTGTTGTGAATGGAAAGAAAATTCTTTATTTTTTTTTCATTTCTTCATTTTTTTACCATCTGAACTCTTTTTTTTACAAGCTTTTATTTAACTTGACTTTCTGTGAGAGACAAAACGGAAAATCGATATTTCACCCACTTCCCGACTACTTAGAGCTCTGATATTTTGCAAACATGCATCTAAAAGATAATGCATGAATCAACTTAGAAGAAAAAAAAACCAAAAATTTTTTAACTTTTCATGTAAAATTAGCGATATCTAATCATCTATCACAGTTCTCCGAGATTTCTCCTGACAATCAACCAATAATAACACCGGTTCGTTTGGAAGGATTAATCTTTAGTAAAAGTCTCTAGTAAAATCCATTAAGGCCTTAGGCCACACTAGAACTTCCCAAAAATCGATTTTTTAGAAATGTACCTTAGTACCTATAAAATTATATTCCAAAAGATTATGGGTGTGAAAAATGTCTAAGTACTCGATTTTCGAATTCTAAGGCAACCCCTCTTCATTCATGTCGTAACTTTCTACTAACTTCAAACGCGTTTATCTCAAAACTACATTTTTCAAGTCAGCCGGACTCATAACTCAAACAAATTTCAACCGATTCACTTGAAATTTTAACTGTATATTTAGAATTACATTTTCTGAGGCACTAGTAGGATTTTTTAAAATTATATTGCATAGTTTCTTATTCATAAACAATTATCTGACGATTTTCTCATGGCATTTTATACTTTTTGTTTTAGAAATGCGCCATTTTGACAAAAAACAATATATCAAAAAAAATCCTACGTACTTCTATAGCTATTCTTATATATAATCGAAAAAACTTTAGCGTCTCATCATAACTCAAAAATTATAGGAGCTGTTGGTCCGGCCGTTGACCTTCCAGAAATAAAGGCGTCATCGGAAAAATGCTGCACAGTCGCCATTTTGACATGTATCGCTGTGAAAAAATAATTTTGTATAGTCAATTACGTGTATAATAAAACCCCTATTTTGTAATTCCGATTTATTTTATGGTTTCGCTGGAAAAAAAATCACAAAATATGCCTTTTTTGGCCTCTAGATTGGCCTAAGGCCTTAAAGACTAAAAAGTATAAAATAATTTATATGTAAAAAAAATATTTAAAAAACAAGTTTTTTGAATGTACTAAAAAGTAGAAAATAATTTTTTAAACGAAGTCACCTACATATGACTTTAAATAATACCTAGGGGAGCTCAACTTTTTAAATGTTTAATAAATTTGATCAATTCAGTTTCATTAACCGTATTTAATTTGGCACAATAGTGATTAGAAAAATTATTATCACACGTTTATACTCAGTTTCAGGATTTTTATTTAAGAAATTTGAGGTTGTTTTACTGTAAATGAAATACAGTTGATATGTTAACGGATTTGTGTAAATCAAAGATTATATTTCTAAATTTTGAGCGCGCCACATATAAGTGACTTGGTAAAAAAAAAAAATTTTCTACTATTTAGTAAATTAAATAAAAGCTTGTTTTTTTTAAATATTTTTTTTACATATAAATTTTCGGCTTTAAGTTGCGAATCCCTAATGAGGATGGTCAAAAATGTTTCAGTCATTTTTGTAGCCGAAATGTGGGGGGAGGGGGAAATAGGGTGGTACGAAAAAAAAAAAAATTTCCGTTGCATCCCAACACTGCAAAATTCAATAGCATTATTTTCCATACGTCGTTTGTCCGGGCAAATAATTTTTTTTCTCGCCTTCCCAAACAAGTATACGCCAAGTCTGAATTGGTACGAGATTCAATGCTGTCGTTGTGAATTTATTCCCGAAGAAAAAGGAAACTTTATGCATTGTCAAAGTTGGAAAAAGCTGTTTAAAAAAAAAAATCCCAAATTCGAAGACTATAAATCGTGTCTAACTCATTCATCAGTCATTCGAGACAAATTCCAAATTACCTGCCAAACTATAGAACGAAGGGAGAAAAGATCAGAGAGTAATAAATATGTAAAAAAAAAGAGAGAACTTGGGTGCTAAGTACTCCGTCTCGTGACACGGTCTAATCGTCACGCGGCATTTTCGTGATACGCTTCCACACCCTATCGATTTATTTGTCGAAGTAAGCAGGGGGAGGGGGAGCCGGTAAGTAAGTGTCTCACGGCTATACACACACACACACACACTTTTCGTGAATATTTTTGTCCGGATATTAAAGCGCGGGCGATGATTAAAATCGTGATGAAAACGAGCCACGAGGATAGGCGGCTAAAGAAAGCTATATGGAGCGTGGGACTCTCAGCGATTGTATTAATCAAAGAGACTTTTTTCGGTCGATGACTTCTTTTTGTTCTCCCTCCGCCCCCACCTGCTCCTCTTCCATTCGAACACGCACGCGCGCCCATTAATGCGAGATCACCCTAATTATCAATAAGACACATGCGACCTGATTTTTCCGTGCTTTTTTAGGTAGCCCGGAAAATATTGGTTTTTTTTTTTTTTTTCATTTTCTAAATTTCCCTTCGTAGATTTAAGCTACGAAAATCGAGCTAATATTTTTTAGATTTATTCTTCAGCAATCTACAATCTAGATTTGTAAAATATGTTTTTCTTTAATAATAAAAGTAAGGAATTAAAAATAATTTGATATTGATGTTTGCATCGTTGAAACGCGACGGAGGTTTAGTGGCACGAACTTTATTTTCTTTTATTTGGGCCAAGAAAATCACTAAAACTTTTTATTAAGATTGTCATCGGAAATCAAAAAGCTCAAATTTTCAGGATAAGATTTTGTATGATGAAACTGAAGAAATGAAACAATAGAAAAGAATTTTCGTTGGAATGCACCGATTTTTTTTTTTATTTCTCAAGTTCTTTATTCTTATAACTAATATAATTTTTTTTTGTAGATTAAAGTCATAGATCTCTAATACGGATAGGAAAAAATGTTTGAGTGACTTTCATAGCCTAAATCTACAAAAAATGAGCAAAGAAATTTAAAAAAAACGTCGTTGCATTCCAACGATGCAATCTTCAACGTCGTCTAACTATTGGGGAAACTATTATTGTATTTTTCTCCGCCTATTCCGAAGCACGGGGAATCTTTTTCCAGAAATGTTTTCTTTACTGACCCGGAAACGTCGCCAATAAGGAACATCGCTTTGGTGTCCGCCTCCGATTTTGTTGAAACTCGTGTATACGATGAAGTATTCAAAACTATTAGATACGTGTTTTTTTTTATCGGCGGTTTTAAGGCCGTTTTAAGGCGGTTTTAAGGCCAAAACAGTTTTAAGGGGTGACACCACCCCTCAGAGTGGATCCAATGTCTGATTTTGTAGTTTCACCCGCAGGCATACACCCGCGTGTGTGCAGTTGAAAAATGGCCGAAAAAGCGGCGAAGGTGTATGAAAAAATTCGCCAAAAATCGATGATCCGACTTTGAAATTCTCCCAAAAATCGAAAAATCATCGTAGCTCGACCAGTATTGGGCAAAATTTAATTGCTAGGGTGACTAAAGATTAACAATTCATTAATTGTTAATAACGACTATAACAATTAACAATTTATTCATTGTAATTGTGCAAAACTCACGATTAACAATTAATGAATTGTTAATTGCTGTAGTCGCAATTAACAATTAATCAATTGTTATAATCGTGACTTTCCACAATTAGAAAATAATCAATTTTCAATCTTTTTGGTGTATTTGATTAAAAACTAATAATTAAAACTGATTATTATATAGGGCGCGGAGTGGCGTCAGCACAAATGTGTAAGTTATTGCGCTGCGTAAGCCTACAAAACCCAAACAAACACGTCGTATCTGATATCTCCAAAGTTAAATAGGTTAATTATTAGTTTTAATTGTTTCTTAGAACAATTAAAAAAGTTAATTGCAATTGTTTTAATTGAGAGTTGCAATCAACATAGATTAATCCAAATAAATTAATTGCAACATGCAATTAATAATTAATTGCAACATGCAATTAATAGTTAATTGCAACTAATGTTAATTACAATTAAATTAATTGCAATTACTTTTTTTTAGTCAATTGACGAACTGATTGAAAATTTAATTGATTAACGCCCAACACTGAGCTCGACGAATGAAACGGCATTCGGTGCAGAAATTTGTTGGGAAATTTCCAGATCCTACCACATCCCTGCAGGTACGCTGCACGTAGGGAATCCACATTGGAATCCAAGTGGATTCCGCGCTGTTTCCCGATGAACGCCGCTTGAGAATGTTTTTATTTGTAATTCTTGACCGATATTTGTTGGATCTCTAAAAAGAAAATATTTTCAGCGATGAAATTTCAATTGATTTTTAAGATATACTTTTTTTACGCGATATATACTTTTTTGAGATCCATTCATTTTTTATATCTATATTGTTTCGAAAATTCAACGTACAAAATGCTATGGGATCTATCAAGAATCGTATCGAATTCTGTTCGATCGTGTGGGAATTCTTGAGGATTGAAATTTAATTCTTACATTGAATTGTAATGGGGAAACATGACTGGAATCCAATGTACGAGCGTGATCTTTTTTAGTACAGGGATCCAACGCGATGACCCATTGAATCCCTATCAGAAAGTAGAACCAAGTATGGGAATCCAATTGGATCCCTACGAAAATGTCTACACGAAATAAAAAAATACAAAATGATAGGAATAGCGAAGTTTCGAAAAGCTCGCGTCCTCTTCCCGTGAATTTTCCGTCGTTCAAACGCACGCGCGAAAATTTCGTCTCCATTATCATTGCGGTGTTAATTTAGGATCATTGTATACAGATACATACATCGTACCGGGATTTGATAAAGCCAGGATACGGACTATACAATATCTACAATGAAAATTACAGTGTACAAGCGAATTAACGAGGGCCTCGCGAGCTCGTGCCTCAACGTCTGCGTCATCGCGTTAGTTACTCATCACGGCTGTGCTGCTGTTATTGCTGTGTTGTGCCCGAACTTTACGCAACGATATATATATGAAATGCTCACAAGCGGTGCGTTGATCCCACGAGTCTCCTTCGCGGGTTGACACGCGATCGAGAAATCAACGCTGCGAGAGAACTAACCGAGCACGCGCTCTTTTTGCCGGCGATTAATAAATACCGAAAAAAAGCTCATGACAGAAGACTGCGAGGAAAACATTTCGCCAAGAATACGTGTGCGGATGAGTGCGTATATAAATATATATATATATATATATATATATATATATACACACACACACATATATATGGAAAGGAATTTTAGATTTTCCGCTAAAGAAAACAAGACACAACAAGAGAGGAGACGAAAGGAATTATTTATAAATTCATCCATCGACAAAATTCGATCCGAAAAATATATCGCACATACATTGAGGCAGTATTGTTGAGAAATTTGAAGAAAAAAAAAACGTTTTATTATATTTTATTTTATTATTATACGGACCTTTCTGAATACGTTTATGAAAACCGTTTAGGGATACTCATAAAATTAGACGAGTAATAAAAATTATAAGGAGTACGTATTGGCAACAAAAAAAAATCAGTACGCGTATAATAAAATAATATAAATGTTTCCGAAGCCCCACTTACACTCCCTTCAAGTAAACAGCCAATTGCGCAGCGTCATTTGGAGAATAAAAATATTAAAATGGTCGAGCGAAAGTTGAAAAAAGAATAGTGAGAGAGGGGGGGAGGGGGGGGGGAGA
>OZ010714.1:5359437-5650171 GCA_963932345.1 Ophion ventricosus | reverse complement strand
GAGAGGGAGAGAGAGACAGAAGAATGAAATACCAGACGAGCTTGTACCACTTGCGATGAGGGAAAAAGCCCGCGCTTGATTATTGCCTCGTGGATACGCGACGTGGTCTTCGCACGTGCTGCGGGACAGCGGAGAGAGATGGGGAATCCAACCCCCTCTGTGCTCTCGTACGCACACTCGCGGATAAGTGCCTACCTTTAAATATAGAATATGGAGCAGCAGTACGAGACGTGCGTTAACACAGTCATCGCCTACGTATATGTATGTGTGTGTATCCAAGGGGAAAGGATAGTATGAAGTTGCTATATATCTATGCTATGCTTGACGATGCATCCTGTAATTTTGAGAGCAGCCCACGAAATTTTTCGAAACGAAGTGTTGATTTTGGAAACAGGACGCTCCTCGAAATCACCTTAAGGAGGTTGGATCTTTGTCCACAATCAAAGATTAAAAAACAATACATATATATATATTTTATTGCCCAGACTGTACCGAGGCTTTACGATTTTTTTTTAATTTCACGACAAAACACCGGAGCTAAAAATTATTTTAATGTATGTAATTTTACGTGCGGTTAGATGGGCAAGTAACGTTGAAGTTTGCATCGCCGGAATGCAACGAAAATTAATTCTTTTTTAATCGCTCAATTCTTGTTTGTATGTAAAAATCATTCGAATGTTTTTACGTATTGTTATTAGAGATTTACGCCCGCGATTTGCAAAAATGCAGGCTTTGGATGAGCATCAAAGTGATGAAACGAAAAATAAATTACGAAAAAAACCGTTGCATTGCAACGATGCAAACTTCAACGTCATGATGAGCAAGACGTTCACGCTACGGGAGACGTAATTTTTTTAGCTACTTTGCACCAAGACTTCTAACAACGGATTAACGTCAACTAAACCTTTGTAAACATTTAGAAGAAAATAAAACTCATCTTGCCCATCGAAAACCATATATACACCATATTGAGCCATCAAGGTTTGATAAAAGATTATGAATTTTTTAAATCTTTTAATATTTTTAATATCTTTAATCCTTTTAATCTGATTAAAGATGACAACTCTTTCATAATAATCGACAATTTTATAGTTTATCAAGTTGGTAGTAACACTACATTTTTTCTTTTTCACGTAATAAAAGTATAAAAATTCATAAATTTGCCCTTCAATTATATATTTTACAAAAACTTAGAGTCTATAGAATAAATCTATACCTCGTATGAATTCTTTTGTGAGGTTTACTGAAAAAAAAGTCAAAAACCGTCATTTGACTCAACTGGACTGCTCCAACCTTCTACAGCATGAGCTTGAAATTTTTTGAATACGATTTTTGTATTGCATTGTTTTATAGCCTAGGGTCTTAACTATGGCGTTGAAGTTTGCATCGTTGGAATGCAACGAAAGTTCTTTCGTCTTTTTTTTTCTTTCTTCATTTTTATTATAATCCAAATTTTTTTTCGTTTATTTGAGCATTTTTCGTACCTAATATAGTGAAAAAAAATGTTAGAAATTGAAGAAAAGTTATCTCTCATTGCCTTCCAACGATCTAAGCTTCAACATCGTTCTTAACTGCAATTTGCACCGAGGATTTCGTAAAAATTCGAAAAATTGACCGAGGTAGGGTAAATCGACCAGTGAATGGACATATAACGACACTGTAGGATTCAAATGAACTGTAAAATAAGAATATTATGAAAACAACCGTCTCAATTGCTATAGCTAACAAAAGATATTATTGCGATAGTAGAAAATTTAAATTCGAAGTATTTGCAACAAATAATCTTGAAGGAATCGATAAGTCAGTAGCGAAATTACTAAATCGCCATGGTGTTGAAGTTCGCATAGTTGGAATAGAACGATTTTTCATTTTTATCATTTCTTCATTTTCCTATCATCCAAACTCTTTTTTTCCAGGTTTAGGTTGCGGATCCCTAAAAAGCATATTCAAAAATGTTTCAGTGATTTTTTGTACTCTGAATGAGGCAAAAAAAAAAAAAGGGTCGAAGAAAAAAATATTTCGTTCCTTCCCAATGATGGAAACGTCAAGACCCTTGATTTTCATTCTTCAAGCTTCTCTTTTACGAATTTTCATTTTGATTTGTTCGTATCGATTGCCCATTCAGCACACAGTGTTCGAAGTATGCACGTTTCTCCTTGGGCGGTCGTGTTTTTTGGAGCGAAAAAAAAGTCATCGATACAGACTGTGTTTTGTACGGCAATTCGTTGCCCGACCGTCTTTGGCCTTCGTGCATTACTTTAATGCTCCCGTACAATAACTAAATACGGACGTGCAAGAGGCCGGCTCTATTGTTCCTCATTGTACACCGTACGTAACTACGCGGAAAAGAATATCGCGCGCGAATCACGGGCCATGAATAAGTTTGTTTACCGCTCTGGTCGGAAGGCTTTAACGAATGCGGAGAGAGAGAGAGAGAGAGAGGGGGGCGTAGTGAGAAGGTGGGGGTGGCGCGGCAAGATTAATATATATGCCCACATTTCGTACAACATTGAACACAAATCTTCCCACTGTTCCGAGACACGGACATCAAACTGTATAAAAAAAACAAAAAAACCACCCGATAGTTTGTCCGCGCGTAAAATTCTTTCGGGTGCGCGGTAAGGGGCGACGAGGCGTGCGGGGGCGGCAAGACACAAGCGCGCAAGAACGATGGAAAATGTCCGAAAGTTTTTAAATAGACTGGTAATATGGCTGGAACTGGACGAGAGGAAGAGACGAAGAGATATAGAAATACACACACGTACACACACCAACGTGTATATATTGCTCGATTTATTCCCGAACTTCGAACTTCCCGTGACCAAGATTTTTGCGACGTACCGAATCCTCGTAAAAGAGAGAAAAATAACTATGAGAGACGTAGCGACGTGTACAAACGACGCGAATGTTCGAACTCCAATTTGGAAGGAGAGAAGAGATAACGAAAAAAAAAAAAAAAAAAAAATCATTTATGTGCAAAACAAAATTTAAAATGAGTTAGATACAAAGTCTGTGAGATGATTTGAAATTTTCTCGCATAATGAGGCTCATCCGTGATAAAATTTTTTTATGTACATGAGTGGAAGTGAAAAAAAAAATCGATACAAAGTTTTATGAAGCTATGCCCGAATGTGTGCTGCATAATGATATTCTTCGTGACTGCGTATAAATGGGTGAATATATATCTATATTCGTCCATACACCGAGAACATCGCAACGACGATCTTATCTCATGGCTAAGTAACGTCGAACACTTAAAATCAATTAGCGACCGAACGCCTCGATTAGAAAGTTGGGGGGCTCTCTCGCTCGTGCACGGAGCGTTCTCTTCGCTCCGTGTACCGATTTTTTTTTCTCCCTTTTTTTTTTCTTGTTGTTAATTTCTTTTCTCCTTCTCGAGATACGAAGATTTTTTTTTCACTCAATATTCCCGATAAACTGTCTCAATAAAAAATTATGTTCAACAGTAGCTTCGTGCCTTTTCGATGCCCAAAAAAAAAAAAAAACAAAGTTGTTATTTTGAATTATACCAAAAATTTTGGAAGACCGCAAATTTATCTTTCTGGCAAAAGAAGAAAAAGGGCAAAGAATATCTGCGAATTTCAATGAAGATCCCGAAATTTGGAAGTTTGCAAATTTTACCTTCCCGTGGAAAAAAAAGCAGGATTTCTTTTTTCAAAGTACGAAGCTAAAGATCGATATTCGTTTTTTTTTTTTCGAGTCGAAAAAATTGATACGTGAGAAATGTTCGGGAGCCACGAACGGTAGTGGTCCGTCGACAGCTTTGGATTGATCGATCGCCCATTGGGTGTTTCGTCATCGCTGTCACCCTCGTGCCCGCTCCTTCACTATTACATCGAACTCCTGTCCGTACCTCGCAAGACCAAAGCCTCGCGATTTATTTGTGTCTACGTACCTAGCACACATGCAAAAATGCAAATATTTCTCGAATATTGAGCAATAAAAGACTTCGAAGTAAAGAGCAGCGCGAGAGAAGTCAAAATAAAATCATAATATTAATTGTCTAAAGTTATTAGGAAAATTGCGATGGCCTGAGCATCCCTCGATAGTCAGCGAATTTTTCTTTTTTTTTAATCTTTATTAATCCTTTCCGTGAATATTTTGACTTCAGGATACGAGTGGAGGCCATAAAAAACGTTAAAAAACAATTGCTCGGTCAGAATTCACCCTTATTGGGGGATTAGAGGTGAAAAAAAATTAACCCTAGCAAGCCATCGTTACTTCTCCGAGATTTCTCTATTTTTTTCATTAAACAATCAAATAAATAATAAACTTCGAATTTTTCAACGGGATACTTAGGACTACTACAAAGAAAAATATGTTGGCTTTATTTGGTTGAAAAAGTGGAATTTCTTGAGCAAGTGAAGGTCATAAATTCACGAAAGAAAGAATGCCGTTGAAGTTTGCATCGTTGGAATGCAACGAATTTGTTTTCCTCATTTTTCATTTCTTTATTTTTATTATTGTCTTTCTTTTTGAAAATTCAGGTCGTAAAGCTATAATAAGATTACATAAATACGTTTGAGTGATTTTCACAGCCTTAAAAGGGCAAAGAAAAAATTGAGCGATTGACAAGAGATCATTTTCGTTGCATTCCAACGATGCAAACTTCAACGTAATGTGAAAGAGTAAATGATGATGTTGAAGCTTGCATTGTTGGAATGCAATGAAAGTTGATTTTTCTTCTATTGCTCATATTTTTTTCGCCGATTTAGGATACGAATGTTACTCAAACGGTTTTTTCTTATCCGCATAAGAAATTCGCGATCATAATATATTAAAAAAATGTATAGATTTTCATAAAAATGAAGAAAATTTAAAGGAATTTTCGTTGCATTGCAACGATGCAAAGTTCTTCTTCAACGAAAAATCCTTTCTCAGTGCATCTCTACACCTTGGTAGTAGTCCCGCCAAGGTGTTTTTCTATAGATTTTTTTTTTAATTTTGAGGACTCATTCAGGACACTATTAAATGATTACCCGCAAAATTTCAAATGGATTCACCGTTCCATTTTCGAGATATTGGCAATCAAAGATTTCATGGTTTTACACGTATTCTTATGGAGAGCAGTGAAAAATTTCACATTTCACGCAATATCTTCGAAACTTTTGTACAGATTTTTTTTTAATTCTAATTTATAGAGGAACATATGACGAGGTGGGTAAAAAAAAATCATGAATTTTGACCGTCTAGTTTCACATATACAGGGTGTCCATTTTATCTCTGCCACCCGAAATAACACGGTAATTATCGACGTCACAAAAAAATGTTCCAGACAAAAGTTGTACGATGTGAAGGGGGCCATCAAATGCGACTATTTTTTTTATTTCGGTGGAGGCGCTGACGCACAGTGAAGGTCACCTCCACTTTTTCAAAGGGAATGGTACATTTTTTTTCAACCATCTTGTGGAGCACCTCAAGCCGCATAAAAAACATTTGGGGGTCAAAGTCGTTCAAGGTCATTCAAGGTCAGTATCGATGATACAAATCTAAATATCTCGAATCACTGCCAAATATTTAATAGTGATCCAAGATATTTAGATTTGTATTTCATTTTAATAGGTGTTCGAAATTAGCTTAAAATGAGAGATATCGGAGATCGCAGTCATCGACAACACTTCGAATACCTTCTGTTTGTTTACCAACTCGCGTTAATCTGTATCGTATGTAGCTCAATCGATGTTGTCGTTCAGTTTGATTTCGAATTTGGATAAGAGCCATTCATAGTTTGAAAATGTACCGTCAATTCGAAAAAGTGGACACGATACTGTGTTACGGTGAAGCAAGTAAAAATTCCACAAGAGCGCGTTTGTTGTATGCTGAGCAATTTCCAGATCGACAGTGTCCAAGCCGGCGAACGTTTGACGCGGTAGTCTCGAAAGCTAATTTCGAACACCTATTAAAATGAAATACAAATCTAAATATCTTGGATCACTACTAAATACTTGGCAGTGATTCGAGATATTTAGATTTGTATCATCGATACTGACCTTGAATAACCTTGAACGACTTTGACCCCCAAATGTTTTTTATACGGTTTTCGGTGCTCCACAAGATGGTTGAAAAAAAAATGTACCATTCCCTTTAAAAAAGTGGAGGTGACCTTCACTGTGCGTCAGCGCCTCCACCGAAATAAAAAAAAATGGTCGCATTTGATGGCCCCCTTCACACCGTACAACTTTTGTCTGGAACATTTTTTTGTGACGTCGATAATTACCGAGTTATTTCGGGTGGCAGAGATAAAATGGACACCCTGTATAGGGATTTAAATTACGAAATTTTTAGCGACGCTAGCGCCACGAAGCGACTGGAACAGATTAGAACTAGATTATAGTATTGTGTGCATATCCGTATACGCAGAGTATCTACGATTAGTAGCCGGAATGGATGGTCTGATACAAAAGTGAGGTTTAGGCAAACATCATATTAGACGTTTTCATCGTTACTTTATAAGTTTTTACATCCCGATAAGATGTACAATCTACATTATAAGAACATTTCGCAATATCTCGAAGCTCTCATCGATTGAATGGAGAATAAACTTTTCAACGTGACTGTGGCGAGACTACTACCTTAAGGAACATATCTTCCAAATTATATGTTTCTATCTTCAGCAGTCTAAGCTATACATTTTCTGTATGTCAGTCAGCCATTCAGTCAAGCAGTCAGTCAGTCACAGAAATGTTTCATATGCATAGATTTCCATACAAACTTTTACACCCCATTTCACCCCCTTAGGAGTTGATCTTCGAAAAATCCTTTCTTAGCGCACCTCTAGACCTTCTAAGGAACATATCTCCCAAATTTCATGTTTCTATCTTCAGCGGCTTAGGCTATATGTTGTCTATATGTCAGTCAGCCGATCAGTCAGCCAGTCAGTTAGTCACAGAACTGTTTTATATGTATAGAAAATAGAATATCTATATATTCTTAGTTCCCACAAGGCCCAAAAAATAGGCAACGGTTTCTAACCTCCGAGACCCACCCTTACAAGAGGGTGAAAGTAAAAGTTGGTAAAAAAAAAAAACGTATCTTCCACGGGCACGCGTAACTTAGTTCAGTGACAAACCTTGAGTAATCTCCGGAAGTAGGGACTGCAGGCGGAAAGTACGACTTTGTGCGCGGTAAAGCTGCTACTGTCGCATGCGAGTGTGACGTCAACGAAGTCTTCTTCGTCCAGCAGATGCCTGAACGAGCTAAGTATGCTGGACTGAAAGTCGTTCCATTTCAGGGCGTACTGTTGTTCGCCACTCGACGAGGACGACGAGGCCGCCATGGCGTCCGTCCCCCCGGGACCCGCGGCCGAGGGCACCAGAGGTGCTATTGTGCCCGCGCACTCTTCGACACTTCAGTCTCTCTCTCTCTCTCTCTCTCCCTCTCTCTCTCTCTCACTCCCTCTTGCACCCTTCCCCTCTTTCCTTTTTTTTCTCTCCGCACTCACTTTTATCGTCCGATTAATTTTTCACCCCTATTTTTTTTTTAAATCCCGGCAAGTGAACACTAACACTTTTTGTTTTTCTCGATGCCGTTTCTCTTTCTCTTCTTTCGCTACCTCGTTGCTTTCTCTTTTCTTTTCTCTCCCGTACTGACCTGCGTCGGTACTCCGAGAGCCACCACGAACGACAAGGGAGGGAAAGAGGGAGAGAGAGAGAGAGAGAGAGAGAGAGAGAGAGAGAGAGAGAGAGAAAGAAAATAAGATCGATAATGATATTTATATTTGTATAAATGTTACGAAACCCGAGAAACGATTACGATTTGGTTCCTTCGCGGTTATTATTATGACACACTGACACTTTATCTTCTTTTGTACAGAGAGACAGTTGAGGGTGTACCGAGCGACGCGACCACCAGTCTTTTTCCTGAAACAAACGAAAGTCGTTGCGGCTGATACTATAATGATTTATACGAGTCATTAGTATATTGGTTTATATCTTATGATCTATTAATATTATATTTATCGCATATATATTATTATATTATTGTAATTTTCATTGTTATTTTGATTAATTATTTTATTTATATGCATATTTATTTATTATTATTGTTGGTTCCATGGTACGGGGTGCTTTCCCCTTTTACTTGCCCACCTTATTTCATCTCATTCGTGTTTATTTATTATTATTAGTTATTTTGATGATTATTATACAAGTGAAAATACAATAATAATAATGGTAACAAAACGTAAGGTATATTATTATTTTATCGTACGTTTCGACGTTATAATCATTTTCCTTTTTACGTATCGATCCTCATTCCTGTGCAAATTATGTTGAAGTTTGCATCGTTGGAATGCAACGATTCTTTTTTAAATCTTAACTTGTCATCCAAACATTTTTAGCTCCTTTAGATCACGAGTATCATTTAAACGTTTTTCAACGATTTTTTTCTCAGTTTTACATCATAAAGTTGTAAACAAATATTTTGCTTAATAAGGGGGAAAAAAAATGTTCGTTGCGTTCTAACGATGCAAACTTTGAGACCATTTATGTAAAGCCTCCATTATGCTTTTGTTGTTATAATCATTGTTGTTTTTATTGTGGTTATTGTTATATTTATTTCCTGAATTTAAGCGTATACTCTTGCGGGTTTTTACTTATAACCCTTCCTAATTGGACACTTTTTCTATCACCCACCACCCGCATTTGGCTAATCTAACCTAATTTATTATTTCATTTATATACTTTTATTATTATTGTAGTTCTTGTACCTTCTTAACGTAGGGGAACATATTATTATTGATACAAATATGAATACAAAATGCGATTTTTTTTAACGGGATTTTTCCGTTGCAAAAATGATAAACACACAAAACTGATAAGACTGCAATCCTTTTTAAGGTCTTCGAATGGCAATTTTACGTTGTTTTTTTTTTTAATGGAGCAGATTCGGAGATGATTTGAAGAATTCTTGTGTGGTCCGCATGACGGTAGGCGTATAAATATTTTTGGGCATACTTGATGGAGCAAGCAATTTATTTTTCAATGCCTGATTGTTCTATGAATAATCGTTTTATTGTAGACATTTCTAACGTGCAATCACGCTAATATATTTAGCAATTCAGTCCCATTTGATTATCATTTTGCATAGCCCCGCTTGAATTTTCGTACCTTGTTACGTTGGTGAATATGTATGTATTTTTTTGTCCGTCGTTCTTGTCGTGGAAAATCTTGATTTTTGGAATTTGCCGTTGGTGCTCTTTATCACTTGATTTTACGTAGGCAAAGAGGAGGCGACTTCTCATCGGTTCGTAATGTCCTTTCCAGGCCACCTAGAAGCGTCATATCTTCGACATTTGATCGTAAATCGTGCCACCCCTGTCGAAGATCCGATTGAACGTCGGGTCTGTCGTCGCAATTTGCGAAGAAATTTTGAAGAACACGCTGGTCGGCCGACTCAACGATGCCCTCGTTTGGCATTCCCTCACGGTCCGTCCAATATTCGACGTTTCTACTCGGCGACTATTGGATCGACTTCGATCCCTCACCTTTTTTTTTATCACTCCTCACGTACACGGGTCCACATTCACGGCTTCTTTTCCCGCTGTTTTTTTTTTTTTTTGGTCTTCTTTCTTTTCTCGTTCCTTCACCGTTCTCTTCTACTTTGGTACGCGCACCTCTTTCGCCACTCCTCTCACGAGCCGCCGCCGGAGTCTCTTCTCGTTTCTGTGCAAACAAACGAACAACGTGCGGTTCAAGCAAAACGCTCAAAAATTGCAAGTGCCTGGGGGAAAAAAAAAATGGAGAGGGATCCGATCGCGATACACGTCCGGCGAAAATTCGAGCGAAAGAGCAGAGCACTGTTGAATCTTTTTTCTTTTTTTTTACGCCGCTCGAACGTTTTGTCGATGATAAAGAGTGCTGGTTTTTTCAGACGTAAATACGTCCGATAAAAGTTTAACCTCGTTTCCGTAAGTTCCAGTGAATTGTTTTGAAGAAAGAATTCATTGACATCTTTTAGAAGATTTTCATAAATTTAGAAACATTGAAATTTTTAATTTTAGCACCTTCATAAATTTAGAAATTTCATAAATTTCATAAATTTAGAAATTTCATAAATTTCATAAATTTAGAAATTTCATAAATTTAGAAATTTCATAAATTTCATAAATTTAGAAATTTCATAAATTTAGAAATTTCATAAATTTAGAAATTTCATAAATCTAGAAAGTTCATAAATTTTGAAATTTCATAAATTTAGAATTTTCATAAATTTTGAAATTTCATAAATTTCAGACATTTCAGAAGTTTAGAAGTTTCCGAAATGTTTAAACTTCAGAAATTTATACATTTCAGAAATATTGAAATTTTAGAAGTTTCCAAATTTCAGACATTCCAGAAATTGAAGAAATTTCAAAAATGTAGAAATTTCATAAATACAGAATTGCAGACATTTTATAAATTTGAGATATCTTAGAATTTTAGAAATGCAGACATTCAAGAAATTTCAAAAATCTTAGAATTTTCGAACTATGGACATTTTAGAAATTCAACAAATAATTTATTTTTTAAACAATTTAGAAGAGTTTGTGAATACATCACATCAACTTTCAACTAAATTGAAAATTTTCCGTGAGCAGCTGTGACAAATTGCTTGGAATTGAATACTTTTTGTTCTCGGGCAACGAAACGGAACTTCGACGATAAACTTTTCTCGAATGTACCTGAGTCTAAACAAAGCAATCAGTATTCTTCGGCATCAATTGACAAACCGACAATTCTTAATCGTAGCTCTCCGAAGATTTGAATGAATAATTTTTTTACGCCTTCTTTTAGTCATTTTTTTAAAAATATTTTTTAATTAAATATTTTTTATTTTAGATATTTTTTAAATTTAATATGTTTTAATTTAAATATTTTTTCAGTTTTAATTTTAATATAGAAATAATCATTGATTAATCGTTATCTCCGTATCGTTTCCTTTATTTATTGCAACAATTCATTTATCGTTATGATATCACTTTCGTTATTTATCCAATCATTAATTTATCCGCGTGATCGTAGCCGATCGATTCGATTGTTAACAATTCGTCGCGTCCTGGATCGTTCTCCGCTTCGTTTGTCCACGTCCTTGCTTCCTTTCCCTCCTCGTCGCTGTTTATTTTTATTTTTCTCTCTCCTTTCCACGTTGAACGCGAAGTTAAAATTGTAAAATCCATTGGCCGAATTGTCACGGAGTGGCGCGTATGTAAATGCGGCGTTAGAACTGGATAGTTGTTCGATGTAGTCGAATAAAGCCTTGCGCGACTCGGATTACGGCTTTGGTAGCAGCGGATATTTCGTGGCCGCGTGTGGCCAAAAGTTCGTGTCTGAGTGACATTATGCAGTAACCGGCGTGTGTACACACACCCGAATTATATACGCGACTTCTAATACGCATAAATCGACTCCCACGTGTAAGAATAAATGGAGTCTCTTCGGGACTCACCTTCCCGTCGTATTAACGCTTTTGTTTATGTGAATTTGTATGCGTGTGTGTGTGTGTGTGTGTGTGTGTGTGTGTGTCGAAACATAGCTGACGTAGTAATTGAATGACGATAATCGGGACGTCCACGAGCGCGGAATAATGAGCCACCTTCGCCACGAGCCTTTCACCTTCGCCGTTTGCACTATCTATACATATATACCCGTGTACGTACATTGTAATACACGAATTGCACAGCCTTACAATGTATTCACACGAAGAAATTTGGAAATTTCTAGCCTCCCGAGGCAACCAGGCCTTCTCCCTCTAATCCCGATTATTGCCATTGCCCCACTTTCGAAATCATTTGCCTCGTATTCTTTCGTAAAATTGTCACGAATGTTTAGAAACGAATTTTACGATCGAAAAATAAAATCCAACCATAGGATCGGGGTGCATTTTTGTTTCGTGTTTTTCACAAATTTTTTTTTTTTTTTTTTTCACGTTTCCTCGCAGCCGGAAGCGAATTTTATTGGAAAATAGAGACTCGAAGACGTTCTTCGAGTTACGTTCTTCTTTTATATTTGGGAAAAAAAAATGAAAGTGACTAAACTCCTCGTGCAGAAATTTGTTGGGGAGTCCCTAGATCCTAACACAACCCGATAGGGATTTGATAGGGACGCCGCACGTAGGGAGTCCACATTGAATTCAAGTGGATGCCGCGGTCATTTACCGATTGAAGTCGTTTGAGATTTTGTTTGTTTGAATTTCTCAATCCTAATTTGTTGGCTCTTCCCATAAAAAATATCCTTTAGTGATTCCGTTTACAAATTTGTTGGAGAGTCCCAAGATGCACCTACATCTCTATACGGATTTGTTAGTGACATCGTGCATAGGGGGTCCTCATTGGGATCCAATTTGATCCTGCATTCGTCCCCGATTAAGGCCTTAGGCCACTCTAGAAGCCAAAAAAAGGCATATTTTGTGATTTTTTTTTCACCGAAACCATAAAATAAATCGGAATTACAAAATAGGGGTTTTATTATACACGTAATTGACTATACAAAATTATTTTTTTAAAGCGATAAATGTCTAAATGGCGACTGTGCAGCATTTTTCTTTATTTTTGGAAGGTCAACGGCCGGACCAACAGCTCCTATAATTTTTGAGTTATGATGAGACACTAAAGTTTTTTCGATTATATATAAGAATAGCTATAGAAGTACGTAGGATTTTTTTTAATATATTATTATTTTTTTCAAAATGGCGCATTTTTAAAACAAAAAGCATAAAATGCCATGAGAAAATCATCAGAAAATTGTTTATAAAAAAGGAACTATCCAATATAATAAATCCTACGTAGTGCTTCAAAAAATGTAATTTTAAATATGCAGTTAAAATTTCAAGTGAATCGGTTGAAATTTGTTTGAGTTATGAGTCCGGCCGACTTGAAAAATGTAGTTTTGAGATAAACGCGTTTAAAGTTAGTAAAAAGTCACGACACGAATCAAGAGGGGTTGCGCTAGAATTAAAAAATCGAGTACTTAGAGATTTTTCACACCCATAATCTTTTGGAATATAATTTTATAGGTACTAAGGTACATTTTTAACAAAAAAAGAAATCGATTATTAGAAAATCCTAAAGTGGCCTAAGGCCTTAACGCCGTTTGAGAATTCCTACTACGTTCGAATCGAAAATATGTAAAAAGTCACGAGAAAAAACTTGGCGTGTTGAAACATAATCTGCACGCTTCGATATACATTTTTAAGCGATTCATACACTTTTAACATAAGTTTCATACTTTTAAAAGATCCACTCGTTTTGTATACCTATATATCTTGTTTAGAAAATTCAACGTACAGAACGCGATATGATCCATCAAGAATCATAATGCTGTTCAAGTTCGCATCGTTGGAATGCAATGAAAAATCTTTTTTATTTTCGTTATTCTCCATTTTTATTGTTATCCAAAATCGTTTTCGATCGATTTCGGTTGTACGTCTCTGAGGAAAATCTTTTAAAAAGTTTGCCGTAAATTTGAACTGTCAAAAAAAAACAAAAAAATAAGGATTATTTTCGTTGCGTTCCAACGATGTAAACTTAAATATCATAAATCGTATGAGATTCTGTTTAATAATGTGGCAATCTACTAGGATTTAAATTAGATTCGTACATTGGATTCCAATGGGGAATCCAGATTAGAATCCAACATACGAGCGCGACGTTTTATTATAGGAATCCAATGCGATGACCCATCGTATCCCCATCAGGAAGTAGGGACATGAGAATCCAATTGGATACCTCCGACAATTTTTGCACGGGTATAGGTACGAAAAAGGACCAAATTTAAAAAAAAAAATGGAATTGCTAACATTAAAAACGAATTAAGACAATAAATGGTGTACGTCACGACCGACATCGTCGTACTACTGTTGCGAAGTTGAATAGAAATGGACATATACAAACGCGCGACCACAGAGCTTCTGGATCGACATATCTGCGCATTTACATCGATACAAAAGCGTAACTGAATTTTTGGACGTCTGCAAAGGTTTCTAGCTACGACGGACGCGCGTGTGTATCGCTTTGTCCGCGCGTAAAAAAATACGTCGTGTGCAAAGGCCCTTACAAGACAGACGACGTTTTGTGCTTTTCTGCTGACGTAATCCTTGGTCGATAAGGTTTTCTTAGCCTCTCGTGTCTTGTCATTGATCATACGCTATCGACCACGAAGGCAAGAAACAAGTGTATCAATTATTTTGATAACGAAAGAACAAATAGATGATTTTTTTTTCAGTTATAATTCTATGGTGAAAGTCTTTTGTTTCGTAGAAAATGATAGCTCGAAAGAATTCATTAACAACGCAACACGTGCATTGGTTTTTCACTGTAATAGTAAGGATCGCTACCGCGCGGTTGATGACCTTTTCAATATCGTTCACGCTCTTTTTTTCCCCCCCTCTATGGGAAATTAATAGCCGAGAGCGGTTGGACTTCGAACCATCGTGGAATTTGGTCACCCATCGAGCGTATTATTGTAACGTAATTACCGTCGATCTTTGTACCAAATTGGAACTGGAAACATTATCGAAACGTATACAAATATATATATATATATATATATATATATATATATATATATATATATTCGACTTTGGAATGCCGAAAACAAATTTTCCACGTTTTCGCACGGACTCGACGAGTTCGATGAGCCGATCGATGTCGACTGGACGAATATGTCCGACGAAAATGACCCCTCGCACGACGAACCACTCAAGATGACATTTTTTTTTTCTCGTCGAGATACCGCGGAGCGCGAAATTGTGGAGAACGACTTTTCCGATTTTTGCAAAAATAATGTTCATGAAAAAGAAGATACTAATTTCAGACAAAGATGTTTGGAATTCTCCAAAACGGGTCCTGTATGTAAAGTGAACGAGTTTGGCAAGAATGTACGAGCCGAGAAAATAAGGAAACATTTCATTGCGATATAAACCATTGCACTACAAATGTTCAGTGTTAATGATTGCGAAATTATCCAAAAAATTTATTTCGTATAAAAATTAGCTGCGCAAAAAAAATGTACAATTTTTTTACTGGTACATGTAAATGGTACATTTTGTACAATATTTTCTGGCACTTTCAATGATACATTGTGTACCATTTGTAATGATGTTCTTGAAGTTTGCATCGTTGCAACGCAACGAGAAGTCTTTTTTATATTTTTATTATTTTACAAAATATTTTTGTTTAGATTTAAATTCTAGATATCTAAATAAGCGATTTAAAAAATGATTTACAGATTTTCGCAATAAAGATTCGCTACGAGAAATTCGAGCAATTGAAAAGTGATCATTTGCATTGCATTCCAACGATGCAAACTTGAATCTCATTTGTACTGGTAATATTGATACATTATGTCTATTTTTACTGGTACTCTCAATGGTACATTCTGTGCTATTTGTACTAATACTTTTAATGGTACATTATGTACCATTTGTACTAGTACTTTTAAGGCGGGCAACCAGATGCTTAAAAAAATCAATTTTTTTTTTATTTCATAAATCGTTAGCAAAATATCTTAAGAATACACCCTGAAAATTTCAAAACGATATTCGGATTCCTTCTAACGGTATGTATTATATATAAATGATAAAGCGTGTCCGCTCGACTTCCAAGCGCGCTTATAGATATCCACGAGCGCTCAGTTAGGTAGTTTGTTTGGGTTTTTATAACCCAAATTTGGGTTTGTTTGGGATTAATCGGTAAGTTTATCATTTGATTAAACTTTATCATTTGATTAAACACATTTAACTTTGAGTTTTTCGTTTGTGAAACTTTAAACGTGTTTTTCTCGAAATGACATTTTTTTCAATTTGCGGGAATCATAACTCAAAAACTAATTGATGGATCATCTTCAAATTTGGAACACGTTTACATAATATAATTTATCAAAAATGAACCTAAAGTTGGATTAGATTGTTTAAAACATATTTATTATTGCAAAATGCCGGGAAAAAAGGCTAAAAAATCGAAATTCTCGATTATTTTTCTTCAAAATTTGGGTTCATGTTCTTAAAAAACATCTCAAGAATGTATGAAAATTTGTTGGACTATTTCAGATGCGAATTGCGAGCTGCAAAATTCCCGCAAATCGACAACGACGATGAGGACACGCCAATGGACACAGCGGATTACACCTTAATTAATGCATGGAATAACTTGAAAAAATTACCAGAGATGTATGAAAATATGAATAAATTATTGTCAGAGTTGCGGAAATTTCCGTTTTTTTTTTTCACAAAAAAAAAATTCCAAAGAATCATCTAATTTTCGGTTTCCTAAAGTGGTTGCCTGCCTTAATGGTACATTTTGTACCATTTGTACTAGAACTTTTGACCCTTCGTGGTCACACTTCCAAATTTAATCGCAGTGGTCACATTTGGGTCGATTCTACCCAGTCAGTTTTCAAAAAAAGTATTGTGACCAAACTATCCGTCCGAAGTGGTTCAAAAAATTACGGAACATGCTTTGAATTTTCTAGATGATGCACGAAAAATTTATTTATAAGAAATAAAATGGCGGCATGTTGAAAAAAAAATCATAGAGGTGAAAACGCAAAAAAGATACTTTTTACGCTAAAAAAAATTATAGTTCCGTGAATTTTCAACATTTTTACCTCAAATTTGGACGGAATACATCTTAGATATGCTACTTTTGGGGAAAAAAATAGTAGCATAGTGCCCGTTTAAAAAAAAAGGTATTCATTCCGACACGTGAATAGGGTAAATGTAATGATATGAGGATACTTCAAACTCCAGGTAATATGGTGAATACAGTCCCATTCGAAGTCGACAACTATTATATATTTATGCCGAAAAATGATCGATGGGTCGATTCTATCCAGGGTGACGACAAAGGATTAATGCTACATTCTGAACTATTTCTTCACGCTGCTCTTTCTCATCGTATCTAAGAGTAAAACGACGTCCCCGCGAACGCGTGCAAGACTACCGCAGATCAAAAGTGCCATATTTCTTCAACTCGTCAGTGAATCGAGCTGAAATTTTGCATACAGGCGTATGTACTAAACGTACATTCAATTTTTATCTCTGTACGAGCATATTTTCGTAAGCACTTCGTAACGCAAAAAAAAAAAAAATGCTCCGTATTTTGAGACAACGAGAAATCAAGAATTCAAGTTCGCTGCAGCTGAGGCAATCGAGGAATCTTGTGAATTCAAGGTGTGGCATTTCCATATGCTCTTCTCGACCTGCAAAATTCTAGCCGTTCTTTCTCTCTCCCTCTCTCGCGACTTTAATCCCTCGACTTATATCCCCTCTCGCGCTTCTAAACTCGATTCTTATTTCGACCTACAGACGAAGTTTTCTCCCTCCCGAAATTTCTTCTTTTTACCCCTCCCCCCTCTGTCCCTCACCGCCCCCCGCTGTCGCTGCTCTCGTTATTCCTGTTCTTGGCGATCTGTCTCATTTCCTCTCCCCTCCGAGCCATCCACGTGTGCATACGTGTATGTGGATATGCGCACGCAAATATACAAGGTGGCCCATAAAGTGACGTCTAAAAGGACAATCTAGATACCTATCCGACCGAGCCTCATCTATGTTATACGATCTTTTTTAGTTTTCGAGAAAGAAGGATGGAAAAAGAATGTCTCATTTGTGTGTACTTTCCTCGCATTTTTTTTTTGTACTTGTGATATCGCTATGAAGTGCACTGTTGAGCAATAAATAAATTATCAACCGAACACGAACGTTGATACCTTCGATTTTGATCAAAAGTTTAAATAATACGTTTGATCAGTCACTAAAGTTCAGATGATAAAAAAAATACTTATTCTGGTCTATCTAATTCCCATTTGCTTTTATTCTTGGAGGAAACTCGAAAAAAAATGAAAAACGCTTTTTTTTTTCTCGAAATCTAAAAAAGATGGTAGAACACGGGGGTGGATTTGTATAGGTACTTGTGCAGAAATTTTTTGGGGAATCCCCAGATCCTACCATATCCCTATAGAGTTTTGATAGAGACACCGGACCTGGAAAGTCTACGTTGGAATCCAAGTAACGTAATTTGAGAATTTTTCGTTTGAAATTCTCAGACGGAAGTTGTTGGATCTCCGAAAAAAATATATCCTTTTGTGGGGGCCCGTGCACAAATTTATTCGGCAGTCCCAATATGCACTCCCATCTCTATAGGGCTTTGTTAGAGACACCGCACTTAGGGAGTCCTCATTGGGATTTGCAGTGATGTGATTCGAATCGATTTTTAAGATATACTTTTTTTGAGCTATTTGGACTTCTTTGAGATTTATAACTTTTTTAGAATCCACTGATTTTGTATATCTGTATATTTTGTTGAGACGATTTAACGGCCAGAATGCGATGCGATCCATGAAGGATCCAATTCTTTGATAAGGTGGGAATCCTTCGGAATTCAGATTGGATCCGTGCATTGGATCCCAATGGGAAATCCCGATTCGAATCCAATGTAGGAGCGTGACATTTTAGTAAGTTAGGGTGGGACATCGTTGAGAAAGTTTGGAATTATCGCCCTGTAATTCCTTAGGAATCTGCCGTATGAAAATAAAACCTACTTTGGTCAATAGGAAATTTATCTGGGGGAAAAAAACGTCTGTAGACGAAATTCCTGTTATCCTTACTGTTTCACAAATCGCTCTCAAATGACTAAGATCATATTTGCTCAACCTGCCCCGATAGTGGGGTAAGTTGAGCACGGGTATGAGATAAGTTGGGCAAAGTAAGAATTGCATTAAAAAAAAATCAGACGTATGCAACATGATTTGGTACAATACAGTAACAAACCAACAGTTGCTTGTTAATTAGTTACATTTTGAAACATTAACATTTGCAATGAACTTTGAAATATTTTTTCTCATACAATTGCAGAAGAAAATCTTTCAATCGCGTTTTTTTTTTCTTACTTTTGGGTGCAAAAAAAATGAAACGTCCCGTGTTACCGTCTCATGCGCCGCATGGCAACGGGCGATGGCGTGATGTGTTCCCCTCCCCTATACCTCTCTCTTTCCGCCATTTGATGCACCCGCGTGTATTGCTTAGTTTTCCAGATATCTCGAATGCCCAACTTACCCGACTGCTCAACCTGTCCCTCCCTGCCCTACAGGGATCCAATGGGTCATCCCATTGGATAGGGATCCAATGGAATAACTCATTGATTCCCTATCAGGAAGTATGGACAAGTATGGTAATCCAATTGGATCCCTACAACAATTTCTGCACGGGTATCGATACGAGGCATCTAGATTTTCCTTTAGGACGTCACTTTTCGGGCCACCCTGTATATATATACACACACACACACACACACAAAATCTGCTGCTGCTGCACAGCAATTAAGCGTCGCCGAGATTAATCGATGCCATCCGCGCATCTCAACCCTCTTATCGACCCTCGCCCCTCCCCTTACGCACTCCACTCACATTCAGGCACTCTTCTCTCTCTCTCTCTCTCTCTCTCTCTCTCTCTCTCTCTCTCTCGCGTGGCCTTCCATAGACGCGTTCGCGCCAACTACCAGTAAGATTTCCATCCAACGACTGACGTTATTAATGCTCGTCGTACATCCAACGTTGTATCTTACATAGTACACGAATTCTGCGCGAGGATTTATATTTGAATCCTCTATTTGCTTTTTTTTTTTTCTTCATCATCTCGCTCTCTCCTTGTCTCTCCCGCTTTACACTGTTCGAGTACACTTTTTCGGCATCTAATGAATTTCGGCGGAGGGTCGATCGCCCGGACTGATAGGAAATGAAAAATTCCTTGACGAACTCTGTAAATGTGTACACACATATATATATATATATACATACAACATACAGGTATCCGAAGTGTATCTATACGCGTGGGATTGTGAGTCGCCGTAGTGCGTAACGTACCGGAGAAAGGCGACACAACCAGAATTCCATACGCATCCGTCGTCGATGCTGCCGAGTTGTACAGTCAAGCAAAAGCTGTAGAAAGAGAGAGAGAGAGAGAGAGAGAGAGAGAGAGAGAGAGAGAGAGAGAGAGAGAGAGAGAGAGAGAGATGGGGGGGGGGGGGTAATACCTCACGAATGTACCTACTGTACAGTCGCCTCGACAAAGTACTTTTTCAATAAAAGAAAAAAAGATTGATCCAATCGTCACACGATCGAGGTCCATCCCCGTGCCCGATTCTTACATACGAAGACCAAAAAAACCTCCATTTAAAAAAGTTATACTTTCAAATAACCAAACAAATATATCAAATAAATATGAAAAATACTGAATATGAAAAATATTAATAATATTAGAAAAAGCAGTAAATTCAGCCAAAATAATGTAAAAAAACCTTGATATAAAAAGAGTGAATTAATTTTTAAAAATCTTAAATTTCTACGAAATCGAAGAGAGCCAAATTGTATTAAGCTTTTATTCTCGAAATTATTGTGCATCGTTGGAAATAAGATCTAACGAAGATCTCGTATTATCGTCGGATGAGGTCGTAGGAGAAAAAAAATCAAGCACAGTGCAAGATTTTCCGTTCCGACGAAACACGGCCATTAAGCTTGGAAAAAAAGTTAAAAAAATGATTTAGTTTCAATTTACGCGGACGTTCTTTCTTCACTTTCACTTTCCATTTATTTACTTCTAATTATTTACTTCTAATTAACGCAGACGTTTTTTCTTATGTCGCTGCCACTTGCCGATTCGCCGCACATCGCAGAGAAAAGATTCTCTCGTGATTTTCTTTTATTTTGTCTTTTTTTGCTCACGACTGTACGAGTAATAAATCCTCAATAATGCTCGTTCGCGGTATTTCTACGTGGGTTTCAATCAGGTAAGCATTAAAATGAGGCGAATGCGATAGGGGTGTGCACATAGGTGATACAGGCATCTCGCATGAGCCAATATTACCGGAATCGGGACACGATTGCGTACGACACGCTCTAGGACTACGAGACACTGCGAGATCGAAAAATGGAATTTTGCTTTTTTTTCTTTTTCTTTCGTTCTTTTTTTTCTCTCTTGGAAAGATGGAAGAGCGAAGGGTCGTTCGACGCATAAAATTCTGGCAAACGATGGGGGATGATCCGAACCACTATGTATCGCGTTTACTTAGCCATCGTTATGTATATAGTCCTTCGTGACCCTGCCCTCAAATCCTTTGCGTCTTTTGACTGCAACGTGCTGTAGGACCCCTCTCATTCCTCATATACCCGGAGAGCCAGAGAGAGAGAGAGAGAGAGAAAGAGAGAGCAAAAGCAGTTGGGCACTGACAAAACCACGCCCAAAACTACGTACGCAACGTTTTTTTTTTACTCATACCCACGCACATTTCAGGACCGTATTTTTCCATCTAATATCCTTGTACGTGGGCGCTCGAAGCTTAAAATTATCTATACAGTACCGGTCAAAAGTTTTCCATCACTTTGGATGATTTCAAAATTACAGTGGGATAATATAATTCATTTTATTTCTTATTTTATGAAGATATTAAGGGTGTCTCAAAATGATCTGACATTTTAAATTGCGCGCCATTTTTTTTTTGTGGCGAACATAGAGTACTAATCTTAGACAACTGACATCAGGAAGTATTGAGGTTTAGTCATAGAAAATTACACGATCGAGCAATGCATAGGAATTGTGAAAATGCAATGTGAAACAATGCAGTTATTGGAGACGAAATTTAAATCTCGCGCCGCGGCGATGTGAATTGACCACCAAGTTCGTGCGATTTGACGCCATTGGACTTCTTTCTTTGGAGTTTTTTTTAAAAGAAAAGTGTATGCCAATGATCTACAGACCAGTCCGGAGCTCAAGGAAGCAATTGGACTCACCATTGACGAAATCAGTCCGCAATTATGCCAAAATGTTATTGACAATTTCATCAAAAGAGTGAACGTTTGCAAAGAGGGATGAGGCAGCCATTTATCGGATATTGTGCTCCACACATGACCTCCATGTTTTTACCTTATATTAAAATATAAATATTCGTCATTTTTAAATACATAATACGTTTTGTTAATAAATAAAAATATCAGGTCATTTTGAGACACCCTTCAGCTTTATAAAAAGTTTTAAAAAATTATATCACTTTAATATAATTTTGCAATTATCCAAATTAATCGAAAAATTTTACGTGGTGCTGTATGTGTATATATGTATAAATATATATATAGCTATGGTTCTAAGCTATAAATACATGTATATTTTATATGAATTTTTAACATCGGTTAGAAAAGTTCAAGCTTTATATATACAGGGTGGATCAATAACTATTAGCACCTTGGATATCTTCGAAACTATAAGGTTCACAGAAATACTTGATGAAATGAAATTGCACAGTACGAAAGGGGCCATCCGATAGCGATAATAGTTTTTTTTGCAGGTGGAGGTACTTCGGACATTTGAAGGTCAACTCCATTTTTTTAAATGGTTCGGTATGTTTTTTTTTCTGTATCATGAAAGAGGAGCTTAAAACGAGTTCAACGACCTATAACATAAGGTCATTGAAGGTCATGGAAAGTACAGAAAGGCGATAGTACTTACAGTTTCGGTAGTAAATAAAATTACTACCGAATTTAACTAATTAGTAAATAAAAAGTTGGCATTCGCCATAAATAAGAAGCATATCGGCTTGCTCTTCAAACGGATACATTGTACTCGATTGACCGATTTATCGATACTAATCTTATCATGTTTATCTTATCCTGCAAACTTATTAAAGTGTCCTTGAAACAGTGTTTATTTTCCGTGAAGTAAACCGTAAGTATTATCGTCTTTCTGTACTTTCTGTACCTGTCTAAGAAATGTGTAAACGTACATAATAACGTACGCATTGATATTGATGGTCGTCATTTCGAACACTTACTATAAAGTGTAGTAATTTTATTTACTACCGAAACTGTAAGTATTATCGCCTTTCTGTACTTTCTATGACCTTCAATGACCGTATGTTATAGGTCGTTGAACTCGTTTTAAGCTCCTCTTTCGTGATACAGAAAAAAAAAACATACCGATCCATTTAAAAAAATGGAGTTGACCTTCAATTGTCCGAAGTACCTCCACCTGCAAAAAAAAACTATTATCGCTATCGGATGGCCCCTTTCGTACTGTGCAATTTCATTTCAGCAAATATTTCTGTGAACCTTATAGTTTCGAAGATATCCAAGGTGCTAATAGTTATTGATCCACCCGGTATATATACAGGGTGGTCCAAAAACTGATGTTCCAAAGAAAAATCCAGGTGCCTCGTATCGATACCTATCCGAATCACCTCCATGTACGATCTACGATCTTTTTTAGTTTTCGAGAAAAAAGCATTTATATTTTTTTTCGAGTTTTCCGGTAGCATAGGTTTCTATTTATTTTATTTTTCTGTATTCCAGCATATAACCTTGCGGGTTTTTACGTATTACCCTTCCGAAATTAAACACTTTCCTATCACTCCCTGTCAGAGCCAAACCCCGACCACACATCTACCTGTGTCGGTGCATAGATTTTTATTAATTTTTTCTCTTTTATGTATGTACTTTCCTGACAGAAGTTTTTAAAAGCGATTGGGAGTCATTAAGACTGGTGGTATTATTTTTTATCATCTTAACTTTAGTCACTGACCTTCAGAAAGTTTTTTTTTAAACTTTTGGTTAAAAATCTTTAGGCTAGTGTTCAGTTGGTCATTTATTTATTGGTCAACAGTGAACTTTTCTCGAAAACTAAAAAAGATCGTGGAACATACATGGGGGTAATCCGGATAGATATTGATTCTTTTTTTTTAATAAACGTGAAAAAAAATATATATACATATTTATTATATTTATTAAATGCCAAGAAATTTTCAAGCAATTCAAGCATTTAATAAAATATTTAATAACTGCTTGAATGGCTTGAAAACGGTCCTCCAAAGCCACGCGGTACGTTCGACAAGTACGGCGGTAACGAGTGCAATGGAACTTCTTATGCACTCGTTACTCACTCGTTCTCAGCCTGTTTAGCATTGGATCGTATTGTTTGGGTTTGAAAGTTAGTATTTTCGCTTTTTCATAATGTACGTGATAGGTGATTAACGGAAATTAGAGTTCAGTCAATTTTAGGAATATTGGATTTTCCGAGGGCTCGGTATTTCGAGCATCGAAAGGAACAAAATTTCGACGAAGCCTCTTGGTGCAAACGTTATTTGCTCGCACGCGTTACCCTGGCGAACGTGCGATGCTATTTTTTTTTTTTTTTGTACATTCCTTTTTAGGCACAGAGGGATGTTCTTTTGCCGCGCGGCACTACGGAGAGTCATCCTTTGGTCGTCCCTTTTTTTCACCCTCCGAAATTTCCATTCGTCGCGGGTCTCGCTTCTCTCTCTCTCTCTCTCTCTCTCTCTCTCTCTCTCTCTCTCTCTCTTTGTATATTTTCGCAACGAGAGTATGCTCGACACGATGTGCATGCGCGGAGATCAGGACAACGTCTATCCATCTGTGCACACACTCACGCGATTTCGCCTTCGACTCGGCTCGTTTGTCAGCGTCAGAAGAGAAACAAGAAAGGAGAAAGAGCGCGCGAGAGAGCGAGAGAGAGAGAGAGAGAGAGAGAGAGAGAGAGAGAGAGAGAGAGAGAGAAGAGACGGACAGAAACGAAGAAAACAAAAAACACACGAGGGAAAAAAAAGAGATCTCAAATGTTACAACCCTCCGGTTTGACTCTCCATTACTGAATAGCAAGAAGACAGTAGAAAAAAAAACAAGAACACCTTACGCACCATACAACGTAAAAATATTTCAGCGATAATAACAAAAGAAAGAAGAAAAAAGACATTCCCATTTTTCATTTCTTTTTGAACGTTCCTCCGGAATTCAAAAAAAAAAAATCCTTTTCATCTTATTTTTCTCAATCCATTTGTTTATTCTCTTTCCAGCCCCCAAACCCAACTCGCCCCCCCCCCCGGCCATCGCCGTTGACCAAATAATTTCCACAAAATTCAAGTGTCACGTTCGACTCTACCGAAAATTTTGCTCCGACAGGAAAAATTCATCGGCAATTCCCCGTTGGATAAATACGTGGGAATCCCATGAGTTGCGATACACGGCATGCGATAAATAATATCAAGCAGAATGGACTGGCGGACCCAATTTGAGTGTACGCACGAGCCTCATATGCGCCTCGAAATATTTTCGTATACATTCGTAACCGCGCGTACGAGATTTCCGATACGTGTTTTACGACGTCTCTAAATTTTCTTCCCATTCGAGCACTCGCGCTCGGTCACGTTTTTCCATAAATCTTCGCACTTTGTGTCCGTCGAGGCTCTCTTTGCTCGTCGCTCTATGTACAGTAAATGGACACTAAAAACATATGTTTGTATGGTCACGATGGTTACCCTTGTACGTGCACGAATATATACGCACCCTCCCCCCACCCCCGCCCACCCCGGACGGCACACATATATAAATGAAGGTGGCGAGAAGCAAGACATTGCTGTCGGGGCGAATGCTTACGAAAATAGGGACGGGACCCAGGTAGATATTTTTCGCCCACGCAAACGTTCTGCGCGATGATGAAGCCCTGACGGGCAACAAACTCGCGCAGACGTGAAGCGAAGGAGAGAACAGGTATTATACCTGGGACGGAGGATATCGATGTACAGGGTGGCCCGAAAATGGTCTTGAAGTTTGCATCGTTGGAACGCAACGAAAGCTCTTTTTGGTATTTTATTTTCCTTATTTTTATTATTATAGATATATTTTTTTTTATAGATTTATATTGAAGATCGCTAAATAAATATTTTTAAAAATGGTTGAGGATTTTTTAGGAGAAAATCTGGCAAAAGGCATTAATGGAATTCGGCAATATTCATTTTAATTGCACTCCGACGATACGAACTTCCACTTCATCGTCGAAAAGGATTTAGATGCCTCGTATAAATAATGTTAAAATTTGGATCTTTGGGACGCAACGAAAATTCTTTTTTTTTTATACTTCTCTTTCCTCACTTTCATCGTTACGGCAAGTATTTTTTGTGCAAATTTCGAATGCATATCTCCAAAGAAACAACGTCAACAGCAGTTGAGGAATTTTCGTTTTTACAGTTTGCTAAAAGAGTTTTGGGGAAGTAAAAAAAAAAAAAGAATTTTCATTACACTCCAATGATGCAAAGTTCAGTCTCATTCTTATCGATACCTCTCCGAATCATTCCTATCTATGGTCTATGATCTTTTTTAGCTGTCGAAAAAAAAGCATTTAAGGTAATAGTCTCGCCACAGTCACGTTGAAAAGTTTATTCTCCGCATCAATCGATGAAAGCTTCGTAGCGCTAACGTCGCTAGGCATGGCTTAATTTAAATCGCTAGTTCCGGCAAACGAAAATCGTTCTTTTTTTTTTGGAGACGTTCTTTGGGTCCCTTTACAAATAAGGCCAATAAAAAATTTGGCTATCTTCATACTATGGGAGATACGTTTTCTTTTAACATTCACCCCTTATTGAGGGTAGGTTCTGTTTGTCGAAACCCCTTCATATGTTATGCACGATCTTTTTTAGACATCTAGAAGTCGACTGTTCAATAGATTAGGCGAAATACAAAAAAAAAAAAATTTCGTTGCATTCCAACGATGCAAACTTCAGACCCATATATGTTCCTGTGTGATTAAGAATTGAAAAAAAAAAATCTGTAGAAAAGTTTCGAAGTTATTGCGTGAAATGTGAAATTTCCCACTGCTCACCATAAGAACACGTATAAAACCATGAAATCTTTGATTGCCAATATCTCGAAAACAGAACGGTGAATTCTTTTCAAATTTTGCAGATAATCATTTAATAGTTTCCTCAATGAGTCCTCAAAGTTGAAAAAAAATCTATAAAAAAATGCCTTGGCGAGGCTACCTTAATTTTTTCCTTTTGTGTATGCACTTTCCTCGCGATTGTTTTTTACTTGTGTTATCGTTATGAAGTGCACTGTTGAGCTATAAATTAATGACCAACTGAACACCAACGTTGATGCTTTAGATTTTAATCAAAAGCTTAAAAAATAGGTTTCATCACTCACTAAAGGGAGAATGACTCCCAATTGCTTTTGAAAACTGCTAAGAGGAAAGTATATACACATGTGTGTGTGTGAGAGAGAGCGAGAGAGAGAGAGAGAGAGAGAGAGAGAGAGAGAGAGAGAGAGAGAAATTTGAAAATTGACAGGAAAACACGAAAAAAATGACTTTCTTTTCGAAAACTAAAAAGGAACGTGCACCATAGTTGGAGTGATTCGGATAAATACACGGAGAGAATTAAAAAGTAATTTTTGTCGTGAATTTCACGGTAAAAATTACCGTGATATATTTCAATGTGGTGACGAGTGAGAGAAAAGCATAATAATTCGTATGCGACAAGTTTTTTTTAACTCACGTTACAGAAAATTTCAAATACGTAGCTAAAATTTTACTATACAAGAAGGGTAGCGCGCACGATAATTTTTACCGAGAGCACAATACATTTTCCTATAACACTCATTAAATTTTATAATAAATCTTAAAATAACTGTTATAAAGACGATACTTTTTTATAGACATTTTTGAAAGGCATAAAATAATAAAATGCACAGTAAAATTTCGCTGATAGTATATATTTTTTAAATTTAAGTTTTGCGTATTTTGTTACACATCAAAATTTACTAGAAAATTTGGTAAAATTTTCTATCTGAAGAAGGAATTTTATTTTATTTTCGTGAAAATCTGTGTTTTACTCAGTAATAATAAGCGAAGTTTCAGGGTTCTCATCTGGTTACCGTTACTGCACGGTAATTTTTAACATTTAGTTCTCTCCGTGTATTGATCCAAGGCAACTAGTTTTTTTCTTTTGAACGTTACTTTTCAGCCTACCCTGTATATATATATATATACACACTCATTTTTAGGCTTATGCCAGTAATTGTTTAGTTCGTGTGCGTGCTTGCGTGTGTATTATGAGCGGTACGAATCTTCTGGGACCATTAATATCTCGCTGGCGCAATTATCGGTCGAGCAGCTGCCCCTCTCTCCAGTAGTTAAGCTTGTAATAAGTACCCCCTCTCCTCGTTCGATCTTACATCCTTCGTAATCTCGCATTACGAATGTAAAACCTTCCGATCGGTAGATAGAATGAGCTAATCCTTGTTAGAATATAAAAAAAGGATACGTGCCCTGGGAGAATTGTATTTACCGCGTCTTCCTTGGACGGGAGCGCATGCGCGCTCGGCATATCCACGATTATTTTATAACTTGCGCGAAAATAAATATACGACGAAGTAAATTTCGAAGTTTGCATCGTTGGAACTCAACGGAAGTTCTTTTTGTATATTTTTATTTTCTCATTTCTTAATATTATAAAAACATATTTTTATGTATATTTATATTATAAATCGTTAAATAAGTATCTTAAAAAATGCTTGAAGGACTTTTTCTAGGCAAATTCTGCCGAGAGAAAAAGAATTCGTAAATATTAATTTTTATTGCATTCCAACGATGCAAGCCTGCAATCTCATGGGAAATCGGAGTTTAATTCTTGCGAAATAAATCATCAATTTTCACAAAGCAAAATTACTTTCACTTTCAGCAAATTTTTGTTTTTCTTTTTGTTTTTCTTTAATTTAACGAATTATTTGAGAAACAAAATTCAAGGTCTCCGCGATAAAGCTATTAGTCATTACGATTCGCGGGTCTCGTGAAACGACGTCATCGCGGCGCGTACATGCGCAATATCGCGCGTACGTCGAGTACGAGATCTCAAAAATCCGGGCTCTCTCTCTCTCTCTCTCTCTCTCTCTCTCTCTCTCGCGTTATCGCTTCGCATTATTGTGGCACCTTCTTTGTCGCGCGCCGATCTCCCTCTGCACGTACTTGTCCACCGCACACACGCGTATGCGTTAAATCCGTAGATCCGCGAGCGAAAATGCACCGTCAATTTTACGCGCAATTGCGTATATATTGTTCGGTTTATTCACACGTTCGAGTTGAAACAGTCGCGTCAAACAAGCCGGTTGATAAGGGAACTCTCGCGCGCGGGCTTATATTGGTGGAGACTTGGTGAATCGTGCTCAAAATACATTCTGTACACGAGAGACTTTAATCCCTTGCCACCTCGCCCGCGCACCGCGCCAGCCAGTCTCCCTTTCTGCTTCTTCGTCTCTCTTTTGTACATCGATGATAATTGTATATTTTTGTTGTTTCGTCGTATCGCGTGCGATCGAATTCCACTGGATCGTTGATACGTTCTGCGACGTCGTTGCACATCTGCAACGATAATGCGTCGAATTCTCTCACACAGTCTCTCTCTCTCTCTCTCTCTCTCTCTCTCTCTCTCTCTCTCTCTCTCTCTCTCTCTCTCTCTCGCCCCGCCCTCTCTAAGTTTTATGCTACTTTATTTTTTATTCTTAGGTCTATTTTTATTTTTACTTCGATGTGCGTTATTTTTGTTTTTGTTTGTATTCTGCACTGACAGAAAAATTTCCTGATATTTTTTTTTTATTTCGGCAAATATTCGGATGTGGGGCTTTTGCTAGAATCAGCCTAATTTTTATTTGAATGGTTTAATATGGTTAAAAAATATCATCCTTATTATTTTTATAGCGGCGCATGATGTTTCCGAAAAAAATACCCGGAAAAAAAAAATTTCGATTTTAGGACTTTATTTTAATTCGAGGATCATAACCCAAACAAACCCAAACCCAAACCCAAACAAACCCAAACAAATGTTGATCAATCTTGAATCAAAACAAAAATAAATTTTTATGAAAAAAAAAAATGTCGTGCGCCGTCACAATATTACTTCGTATCGTCTTCTATGATCATAAAAAAAATTAACCTGATTCTAGCAGGAGCCCCACTTCCGAATATTTACCAAATATATTTATTTATTCAAATCAAGATCTATTTAATATCGTCTAATAACTAAATATTTTATTTATTCCTAATAAATTTTGGTTTTGCTTTCATCTGGTAGTATAAGACAAAAGAGGCAGACGGAAAAATAGTACACGATTCAGTCTCTCAAAAATCTCATGGCTTTGTTTTCATTAGAAGACTGTTGTAACATTCTGCAGTTGAGGAAAATGATTTGTCTTTCTATACATAAATAGTCGCGCCTGTTAATGATAGGCACAACAATACCTTTCTTTTTTTCCAAACAACAGCCTTGTTAGTAGAAAAAAAAAACAAAAATAATTTACTTTTTTTTGCCGTACTTTTATGTCACGAATCTACATTCCTTTCTCGTAGTCATGCGATATATCGTGTTTTATCTTTATTCAATTTGAATATATTTAATATTTAAAAAGAATAGCTTGAACAAATAATAGTACATTATGACACGAGGACGAAAAAACTGTTTCTAACGAGTGTGAGTTTGCAGCACGAGTCGAAGGCGATCGTTGCAATCACACGAGGTTAGAAAAAGTTTTTTCGTCGAGTATTATACGAAATTTTATTGTACGCGGTATGAAAATGGGGGTTTTACGCGAAGCGTGCGTTAAACGTCCATTATCGTATCGAGTGGAATAAAAAAATATATTTGAAACAAATAGGATCGTAGTAGGCCGTGAGACAAGGAAAAAACCTATTTGATTTAAATAGGTCCTATTAAAATAAAAAAATTTTTTGGCAGTGTGATACCTTCAGTTATTCTTATACCGTTTGGAGCTTTGCATTTGCCCGAGAGTTTACTAGGGCATAATAAACATTATCAATAAATCTCTCGCACTTTCTTCTTCTCTCTCTCTCTCTCTCTCTCTGTCTTTCTCTCTCTCTCTCTCTCTCTCTCTCTCTCTCTCTCTCTCTCTCTCTCTCTCTCTCTCTCTCTCTCGCTCCGTTACTCTCTAACTTTTTAACTTAACAAATATCCTATACCTACATTCACCGTTTTTATATGTTTTTAAAATTAGTATGGAATCGTGTGCCACTTATTCACGCGAGACTTGATCGGCAAAGAGTTCAAGAAAGCCGAATCAGCGACCGTGTTACGCAAAAACGTGTATTTTAAGAAAGAATATTTGGAGTCATGGTAGTTTTGAAGATCCTTAAATTTATTTGAACAAATCGTTGATTTGGGGACAGGTCGTTTCTCGAAACAAACCTTTATACAAATAAACTCACATTTATCTAAAGATTTCGAAGACTTTGGGATCTACGTAATGTTGAATATGGACGCAATTGACCTTTATGGGGACGGTGTCGAAACCCGAATTTCTCCAAAATGACCATTCCCCCGCACGTATGTATATTTATATACCCACACAATATATATAGATCCATATTCAAGATGAGTTGCGTGTTACTCTCTCTATTTGTCATAGGCTCATACCCCCCAGCCCGCCACTAACATCAGTCGTTGATAAGACTGGCGAGAATCCACGCTTTGCTCGGAGACTCCGTCGAAATAAAAATTGAGTGATAAAGTGTTTCGATAATAATAAGAAACGAAACACCTTTAGTCATGCTCATGTGTATATATATATATATATATATATACAGGGTGGCCCGAAAAGTGACGACGAAAAGCAAAATCTCGATGCCTCGTATCAAAACCTATCCGAATCACCCCCAACTACGATTTTTTTTTCTTTCGTTTTCGATAAAAAAGCATTTCTTTATTTTTCTCTTATGTGTACGTACTTTCCTCGCGAACTTTTTACTTGTTTTATCCCTCTGAATTGTACTGTTAAGCAATAAATAAACAACCACCTGAATACTAACGTGAATACCTTAGATTTTGATCAAAGTTTAAAAAAGGATCGAGAGGATCAGTCCATGAAGTTCAGATGATAAAAAAAAATACTCATACTAGTCTAAATGACACCCAATTGCTTTTAAAATCTTCCAAGAGCAATCTTGGAAGATTTTAAAAGCAATCTTTATCGAGATCGATCGATCTTTTTTAAAATCGATTTTAAAAAAGATAAAAGATCTTCAAATCTTCTCAAATGCATCTTTCTCAAAAACTAAAAAAAGATCGTAGAACATCCAAGTGGTTGATTCGGATATCCTTATGGACACGTCACTTTTCGGGCCACCCTGTACATATGCAATACATCTGTCATTAATTCGAGTCCAGGCTAGCTGACAATGTATGCGTACATTTTTATTTCTTCTCCCCCCCCCCCCCCCCCCACCGCCCCGAGATAAGAAAATATCGACGAAATAAAATAAATTCAATGGATTTCGTCGCGGATTTATTTATCAGGCAAATCGTGCGTCTTAAAATACGGCTACTAATGAAAAAGCCTACATGTGAAGAATGATCGATAGCGCTACGGACGAACGCCTCTTCACTTCCTCGGAACGACGAAACTGATTGTACTAATCGGAGGATCACGATTTTCTGCTCACCCGATTCGAATAATTGATTTATGTAATTTCGATACATTATTTTTATTCGATGAGACACTTAATTGGATCCGTATAGTTTGGTTTTTTGTTTTCGGACGAGGCGTTTGTTTTTCGTCTGGTCGTACGAAAAGTTGGAAAAGATCGGTATCGCTGAGAGGTTTTTGTGTATGTACGCGCGTGTCGTAATATATATATATATATATATATAATAATCGCCGCTTCGGTATTAATGGATGACGAATGAAAAGCATGTGAGTCAGTCATTAAGGGGATGAATGATAACTTCGGATTACATGTGCATATATATATATATACAAACAGCAGACGTGTGAATGCGCGCGCGCGCGAACAAACATGCACGAAGGGTGAAAGGAAGGGTCGAGGTTTCGGTATCGATCAAATAACTAGACGTCGTCCTATTGGATAAGACCCGACACGCGGAGAGAGAGAGAGAGAGTCAGTACCCGGTGTCTGACTTATTTGCCGCTACTTTCGTACGAGCTGTCTAAAATTTTGCGGCCACTTTAGATTTTACTCACCACTCCTGGATTTATTCTTATCGCAATTGCGCGTACAGACGAAAAAAAAAAGTGCACGTGAACAACGGTATTTAACGAAAACCTATCATTGTTATTATTGTTTAATTTTTCCTGTGTACCAACGTATGCGGGTTTTTACGTGTCTTCCCAATAAAACCCCTTTTCTATCACTCCCTAACCACACTTCGCTAATGTAGCCTACAGCAGTCCACAGCAGTTTTAAGTCATTACTGGATGGACCGTCGGGAAAAAAGTTAGTCCAAAACAAGCGAATCGTAGATTTACAAGTCTAGATCATGTCGTACATGTTTAGCCTTACAAATGGCTATTTTAATAATAAATTAACACTTAGAGATGTTAATTTTCCACTTTTAATAATAATTGAAGTCAAATTTGACGATATTGGTGTGGGCTTGACTGAGGTTTTTTTCAGTGACTGTACATCTGTTTCAACTGTCCAACAAAAACATTTCTCGATTTTTAAATTTAATTAATACGTTCAGATCATCTTATTATTATCAATAATTACCCAAAAACTCAATATATATTGAATTTTCGAATGATTGCTATTAATTCATCGTTAAAAAAAACGATACTCCACATTGATTTAATTAATTTCTCGACAATTACTCAGTCAATTTATTTGAAACTTAGCATAATCAATTAATTGATCCTAAATCTTGATGATATAATATTTTCAGAATTTACGGCCATTTTTCCATGAGCGACCGTGTTAAATTCATATTTTTATAACTACTAAATTATTAAGTGAAATATTCTAAAATAATTCATATATTATTATTCTATTAAGAATTATCATTCCTCAAATTTTCAAGAATTTTGGCGATTTTTTAATATCCATCCAGTAATACCTTAAGCTACACTATCCCACATTTGCCGAGGGTTTCCATCTCTCGAAGATACGACGGATGTAAATGAACCGTGTCGGAAAGAAAAAAACGAAGTTTTTCTGACAGTTTCCAAAAATCGATCATATTCCAATAATTGCGAGAAAGTATCTGTTAAGATCCCATTTTCGAGGGCTTATTCGATATTTTTTAGCCAAAGCTTTACAGGTATGAAGTAGGACGGGGCGGGGGGTCCGTAAGAACGGACACGACAAAATAATAAGGGCTGTACCCTAAAACCGTATAAATCATTTTACAGAAAATGAGAAATCGCCTGTCAATTCGAAAGAAAAACCCGTCATTACTTCAACTCCAATGAGCTTTTAATTACAGAAAAATATAGTATTGGAAAGAATTATATTCATTATTTATGACACGTGCCAAATCTTGAACGGAAACTTCAAGAACCTACGTATTCATTTACAGAAGCTCGGTGCGTTTTTATTGTCGAGTCACGCGCCTGCTTTTTCAATTTCAATAGCATGTACGAAATTCATGAACGAAGGTGCAAGAGACAGAGAGAGAGGGAGGGAGGGAGAGAGACAAAGAGAGGGAGAGGGAGAGAGAGAGAGAGAGAGAGAGAGAGAGAGAGAGAGAGAGAGAGAGAGAGAGAGAGAGAGAGAGAGAGAGAGAGAGAGAGAGAGAAAGGGAGGGGAGAGACAGAGAGTGGATGAAAGAAATGAATCAAGAGAGAGGAGGAAAGAAATGAATCACGAGAGAGGGAGAGACCGAGAGAGAGTGAGAGAGAGAGGGAGAGAGAGAGAGAGAGAGAGAGAGAGAGAGAGAGAGAGAGAGAGAGAGAGAGAGAGAGAGAGAGAGAGAGAGAGAGAGAGAGAGAGAGAGAGAGACAGAAGGCGCGAATAATGGAGATTCGCACTCACGTGGGTTTTACCCTACAGGGCGGGACGGGCCGGGGGGGTGCTTACGTTAGCACAAGTTTGTAACGGAGAGCAAAAGTAGAGCTATGTGCTCTTTCTCTCTCTCTCTCTCTCTCTCTCTCGCTCCAATTCCGACACTGTACACACTCTCTACCACGACAGCGGCCAGGAAGCTCGTATCATATTTATCAAAACACGACGGGAAGCTAGAGAGAAGATATAACGAACGCGTGCATAACCAAAGAGCAGCGGGAAAAAAAAAGAAGTCAATGAGAGACATTTCATTCGCTCCTTTCGCGTCTTTTTTGCGAGACCAGTGTACAAAACTACGGGGGTAAATCAGATAAGGCTAAAAAACAAAAAATAATGGCTTTTAATCATCGTACTGTGCGACGATTTACTTGTGGAATGTTGAAACCCTTTTTGCAAATTAAATTCGATCTCTTGGAGAATCGAATTCCGTTGAATTTGGAATATACTGGATTTGTTTGGGTTATTTTGGTTTATAAATATTTAAATATTGTATATTTAAATTTAAATAAATATTTTAATTGATCAATAATATTTTTCAATGAAAAGAAAACTCAAACTTGTCAAAACTATGTATCAATTGTCCGTAAAATTCCAACCTCGTCATCCTTTCATAGTACTTTCATCAGAAACAATATTGAAAATCGATCTGCTTTTTGGGCCCCAAGCTTATGCAGATAAAGTTAGTAGAAAGTCACGACATGAATCAAGAGGGGTTGCGCTAGAATTCGAAAATCGAGTACTTAGAGATTCTTCACACCCATAATCTTTTGGAATATAATTTTATAGGTACTAAGGTATATTTTTAACAAAAAAAAAAAACATCGATTTTTGGAAAATCCTAGAATGGCCTAAGGCCTTAAATATTTTTGGCATAGAAAATTGGCGAAAAATCGAATATTCTTTAGCCCAACAAAGTAGAAATCTCCCTTCAGAAATTCCCGACCCAGAACACGAAATGAAAACCCCACCCCCGCTCATTCGCTCTATTATTTTATTTCGTATTGTCGCATTCGCGAGAAGAAACACGGGTTCCTCGTTCAGCGGATCACGCGAAGTGCGCACGCTTATCTTCTCTTCGGATAAAATATGCGGGATGAACTCTTTCTCTTTCTCTCTTTCTCTCTCTCTCTCTCTCTCGCTCTCTCTCTCTCTCTCTATCCCTCCCGCCCTTTTTTGCTCTCTTCTTCTATTTCACGATTATATAGACCGTATTTGCGTTGCGGCGGCGCACATGCGTTCGCAGGTTTGCGCGCCACGAATCGCCCCCACGTTCCGTTTTCCCCGTTGCACGAGCGGATTTATTGATCACCCACGTTTCACGCGACATATGACGAATACCGACGTCGGTGACAGACTGTTCGCCAAAAACTTTTTACCCCAGACTATATATATATATACACACACACACACGAGTATATTTGTCCATACAGATAAAAAAAATGATCTGACGTATGCAATAACACCGAGTAAAAGCAGCCGATGATAACCCAAATGAAAATTCACTTTCAGGTACCCGTGCAGACATTTTTCGACGAGTTCCCCAGATCCTACCACATCCCTATGGGGATTTTATAGGAACGCCGCACGTAGGGGGTCCACATTGGGATCCAAGTGGATACCGCGCTATTTCCCGATTGACGTCGTTTAATGACGTTGAAGTTTGCATCGTTGGAACGCAACGAAGTTTTTCGTTCAATTTTTATTTCTCTAGTTTTATGATTATAGAAAACCCTTTTTTTCTCAATTTAAAGTCGTGAAAGTCTCGTAAGAATTCGCAAAACCGTTTGAGTGACTTTAGCAGCCAAAATCGACAGGAAAAAATTCAAACAATAAGAAAGATTTAGATTCCGTTGCGCTCCAACGATGCAAACTTCAACATCATGTCGTTTAAGAATTTTCGTTTAAAATTCTCAACCGAAGTTTGTTAGATCTTTTTCTGCTCCCGTGCATAAATTTATTGGGAAGTCCCAAGATGCACCCACATCTCTATAGGAATTTTCTAGGGACAACGCACGTAGCAATGTTGGGCGTTAATCAATTAAATTTTCAATCAGTTCATTAATTGACTAAAAAAGTAATTGTAATTAATTTAATTGCAATTAACTATTAATTCTACGTTGAAATTAATTTATTTGGATTAATCTATGTTAATTGCGACTCGCAATCAAAAAAATTGTAATTAACTTTTTTAATTGTTCCAAGAAACAATTAACCTATTTAACTTTACAGATATCAGATACGACGTGTTTGGGTTTTTTAGGCTTACGCAACGCCCTATACAATAATCAGTTTTAATTGTTAGTTTTTAATCAAATACACGAAAAAGATTGAAAAATTGATTAGTTTCTAATTGTGGAAAGTTATGATTGACAAATGATTAATTGTTAATTGCGACTACAGCAATATTGAAACACAATTTGCACGCTCCTGTTTGTACGTGTGTCGTGATATTGTGACAAAGTGCAATAAAATTAATAACAAACGATAATTTCAGTGGATTTTCTCAGTGATACGAGTCAAATCGATTTTTAAGATATTCTTTTTTTAAGCGATTTATATTTTTTTTTCAAAATAAGATTTATACTTTCTCAAGATCCATACGTTTTGTATGTCTATATATTTTCTTGAGCAAATCTAACGTGCAGAATACGATGTGATCCATGAAGGATCGAATCGAATTCTTTGATAATTTAGGAATCCTTCAGAATTCAGATTGGATTCGTACATTGGAATCCAATGAGGAATCCCGATTCGAATCCAATGTACGAACGTGATGTTTTAGAAAAGGGATCCAATGGGTCATCGCATTGGATCCCTGTTAGGACGTAGGGATAATTATGAGAATCCAATATGATCCCTACGACAATTTCTGCACGGGTATATGGGACTCCAATTAACTCAATTATCGTATGATGTAATTTTACACTCTATTCAGTCGACTCCCACTTTGCAATGAAGTGAATAGGAACAAATTGCGAGAACCGATTTATGGCTACGTTATGTAAGTTTCTTTAATAAATTATATTGAAATAAAATTTTCGTTACGCGTATGCCCCCCCCCCCCCCCCGGTCGAAATGTTGTCGCCGTTTTTTTTTTTCTATTTCCAACGTTCTCCAAAGTATCACAATGCAGTACGGGCATTTACAGGAGGGATCAGGGAAACTGTGGAAATCCCGTTGCGTTCACTATCGGGAACTCGGTAGTACTGGCGTTCGGCTAGTTGACACGTAGTTCAGTTGAAAGAAAGGGTATCCCTTATTCGTGTAGCTAAACGTCAATCTCGAGAAATATCTTGTCACTGTTCCGCACTAAATTGTCGCCGTTCAAGATGACGTTTCAAATCGTCCAGTCATTCAGTCACACCGATAAAGGTCAATGACGATGAAGTTTGCATCGTTGGAATCGTACGAACGTAAATTTTTCTGCAGCGATTTACATTTTCTTCGTCGATTTAGGATACGACCTCAAACTATAAAAAAAAAATCTTACATTATAATAAAAATAGAGAAATTTCAAAAAATAACCATAAAACTTTCGTTGCAAGTGTTCGGGCACAGACATTTCTTTTTCATAATTTGAATTTTGGATACAATGATAGACGCGAAAATCCATTCAAACACATGAACAATAATAAATAAAACAGACAAAAAAAACAAAAACATTCTTGAAAGTGAACACATATATCTGTGAGAATCATAACTTTCGTTTTTTTTCTAAATTCATCTTTTAAGAAATTGTTGCTCTATCACTACGACCAATGTACAGGGTGTCCGAAAAACCAACGATAATATTGCAGGTGCTGACATGCCAGCTCATGATGATCCAGAATAACCAAATATGACCTCAGTGAAAGTGTCACAGCTTTCGAGATATTAGAACTTTTTTGTAACTCGTGAAAATCTCTAAATTAAGGCCTCAGGCCACTCTAGGAATTTCCAAAAATCGATTTTTTTTTGTTAAAAATGTACCTTCACTAATTTGTGAAAAAAATCACAAAATATGCCCTCTTTTTGGCCTCTAGAGTGGCCTAAGGTCTTAAGGCAATATATCACATATCACAACTGCCAATAGATTTTCGCGTGTTTCAAAATAGTGTGAATATCTCGAAAACTATGACACTTTTACTGAGGACATAAACGGTGCCTCGAAATGACCTGACATTTTAAATCGCGGGCCATTTTTTTTTTTCACGACGATCATAGAGTACACAATCTTTGACAACTGGCATCAGGAAGTATTGAGGTTTAGTCATGGAGAATTACACGATCGAGCAATGCATAGAAATTGTGAAAATGCAATGTGAAACAATGCAGTTATCGCAGACGAAGTTTCATGGTCGTGTTATCCCGCGCCGCGGCGATGTCAATTGGCCACTAAGATCGTGCGATTTGACGCCATTGGACATTTTTCTTTGGGCTTTTCCGAAAGAAAAAGTGTATGCCAATGATCCACAGACCATTCCGGAGCTCAAGGAAGCAATTGGACGCACCATTGATGAAATTAGTCTGCAATTATGCCAAAATGTTATGGAAAATTTTGTCAAAAGAGTGAACGTTTGTAACCAGAAACGAGGCGGCCATTTATTTTTATTTATATTAAAATAAAAATATTCGTTCTTTTCAAAATGAATAATACGTTTTATTAATAAATTAAAGTGTCAGGCCATTTCGAGGCACTCTTTATTTGGTTATTCTGGATCATCATGAGCTGGCTTGTCAGTACCTGCAATATTATCGTTGCTTTTTCGGACACCCTGTATATCGTGCGAAATTAATTTTTTTCTTTTCCTTCAGCTCCACGTGTTTTTTTTTTCTTTTTTTTTCGTGAATCTAAGCCATGAACTTTACGCCGTACGTTAATCGATTGATCGCCGATAATTCAGCCGCTAGTTACACTTTTTATCGAGAGTAAAATTTTACCGATACGAGGCACATTTGCGATCGTATACGAGGCCTGTGTGTTGTGTGTGCAGGCTGTACGCAGTGTTCAAGCACATTCGCGTAAAAGCGTTGACATTGTGCCTGTGTGCGCGTACAATTATTACATACGGGCTCGATCAAGAGAGTTCCATTAAACGAGGAGACCGCGCGAGGACGAGTTGAAAAAAAATTGCTGGCCATAAAGAAGAAGTAAAAAAAAAAACAACACAACAAATCACTCGCTCGTGTGCAAATATATATGTTTCATACTTTGTACCCTCGTCATGCAAAACACCTTGCCGCTCTCGCGACACGATGTCACGTGACGGAGCGTCACCGCAAAAAAAAAAAACAAAAAAAAAACATCATTGCTGGAAGAAGAGGACAAAAAAAGCAAAAAAATAAAAATGTATGTCGATTGTAGTTGATAGTCGCGTGTACGCGGAGGGCGAACGTTACAATGTTGGAAATTGCGAGCGTGTAAAAGCTCGGCCAATACACACACGAGGCGCTAACCGAGAAAGGACAACCCGCGAATGTATTATTCAACGTCCCAGCCGTGTTTGGAGCAAAGCCTTTGCAGCATATTACGAGTTTAACGAGCTGCATTTATGTATCCCAATGACCATATTCCGTACTCCGCTGATATTATCGAGGCGCGCACTCGTCGTAATTCGCTTGTACCGTTTTTCTTTCTTTTCTTTACTTATTTTCTCGCCTTTGGACCGTTTCTTTTTTTTTCTTTTTTTTTTTCTTTTTCGCGACGCCGCAACGGGCTCCGCGATCAAAGATGATCGCGGGGATGAGGGAAAAACTCGCAGCGCTGGTGGATGTGATTTCTGATTGAAATATGAGGCTGCAGCGACGTTGGAGGGGGACCTATTCTGGCTTGAAACGATACTTGGATGGGTGATCGGGCTTCAGCGAATGCATCGGGTACAGGTTTTTCAGTTTCCCTGTGCCCCCGTGCTGACGACTTTAAGGCCTTAGGCCACTCTAGGATTTTCCAAAAATTGATTTTTTTTTTGTTAAAAATGTACCTTTAGTACCTATAAAATTATATTCCAAAAGATTGTGGATGTGAAAAATCTCTAAGTACTCGATTTTCGAATTCTAGCGCAACCCCCCTCTTGATTAATGTCGTGACTTTTTACTAACTTCAAACGCGTTTATCTCAAAACTACATTTTTCAAGTCGGCCGGACTCATAACTCAAACAAATTTCAACCGATTCACTTGAAATTTTAACTGTATATTTAGAATGACATTTTCTGAGGCACTACGTAGGATTTTTTCAATTATATTGCATAGTTCCTTTTTTATAAACAATTTTCTGACCATTTTCTCATGGCATTTTATACTTTTTGTTTTAGAAATGCGCCATTTTGCCAAAAAAACAATATATCAAAAAAATCCTACGTACTCCTACAGCTATTCTTATATAAAATCGAAAAAACTTTAGTGTCTCATCATAACTCAAAAATTATAGTAGCTGTTTGGTCCGGCCGTTGACCTTCCAGGAATAAAAGCGTCATCGGAAAAATGCTGCACAGTCGCCATTTTGACATGTATCGCTGTGAAAAAAATAATTTTGTATAGTCAATTACGTGTATAATAAAATCCCTATTTTGTAATTCCAATTTAGTTTATGGTTTCGCTGCAAAAGAATCACAAAATATGCCCTTTTTTGGCTTCTAGAGTGACCTAAGGCCTTAAGGCATTTTCAGAAGGAAAGGAGTCTATTGAAGATGAATCACACAGCAGAAGGCTTTCATCTGGAATAACCGAAGAAAATATCGACAGAATCCAGGATCTTGTGCGGTCAGATGGTCGGTTGACAGTCAGAATGATCGGTGAAGAGTCGAATTTGACTCACACCACCGTTTATCAGATTTTGACCAATGAATTGGGGATGAGAAAAATTGCTGTCGCAGAGCAATTTCAATAAACGAGTTTTTGGCCAGTAAGAACATTCCTGTGGCTCCTCAGCCTCCATATTCGCCTGACTTGAGACCTTCTGACTTTTTCCTCTTCTTTAGATTGAACAATCACCTCAAGGGACGTCATTTTGGGAAACTCGAAAACATTAAAACGGCTGTAACCGACCAGCCAAAGGCTATTCAAGTATCCTAGTTCCAGCACTCCTATGAGGATTGCAAGAACCGTCTGCAGCGCTGTTTCCCAAGGAAGTTATTTTGAGGGAGACAATATTGAATTGTAATTCTATTCGAATAAAAAAAATTGAAAAAAAATCAGTCTCATTACTTAATTTACACATCTCGTAAGTTTCAACAAACCGAGATTTTTTTATCATGACTTTTCACATATTTTCGATTCAAACGTTGTAATAATTCTCAAATGGCATTGATTGGGGAACAGTGTAGAATTCAATTTGATCCCAATGAGGACTCCCTGTGTGCGGTGGCGCTAACAAATGTCTATAAAGATGTGGGTACTTTTTGGAACCCAACAAATTTGTGCACGGGATATCACGAAAGAATATTTTTTTTGGGAGAAGCAACCAATTCAGGTTGAGAATTTCAAAAAAAAAATTCTCAAACGATGTACATCGTTTTAAGATAATCATACGATAATTTTGTATAGTCACTTACGTGTATAATGAAATCCCTATTTTGTAATTCCGATTTATTTTATGGTTTCGCTGAAAAAAAATCACAAAATATGCCCTTTTTTTGGCCTCCAGAGTGGCCTAAGCCCTTAAGTTTGTATCGATGGAATGCAACGATTGTTTTTCTTTATTTTTCATCTCTTTATTTTTATGACTATTGGAATCTGTCGTTTGGGCAAAGGCTAAAAAAAATGGCGGCGATAAGAGGACCGTGAAATGTAAACAGTCATGTAGTTTAGTGCAAATTTCTGTGATATTATAATAATGTATTAGTGCAACTTGTGATCGGGCTGGTGCCAATCCTAAGCAATTTTTGTGAAAGGAGAACGTATTTTCAAGGCTGGGCACATTAAAAAATGTGGTAAAGTTAGTGGCGTTTCCCATATCGGTGCTGTCAGCTTCAAAAGCGTGTTATAAGCAAACGTCTCAAATACGAAATAATAATGGCGTTGAAGTTTGCATAATCGAAATGCAACGAGAATTCTTTTCAATTTCTCATTTTTATTACTATCGAAAATCGTACTTTGCAGATTTAGGCTGTAGATCGGTAAATAAGAATCCTAAAAAATGTTTGCGTGATTTTCGTAGCTCAAATCTGCCAAAGGAAATTTTGGAACATGAAAAAAAAAAAGAAATGTTTCCATCCCAACGATGCAAACTTCAACGTCATCAATAACCCCCATGAGATTGATCCCCATCAGATTGATGATTTAAAATAATTTGCTCTTGCAAAGCTGGGTTGGAAGAAAAATGCAGGCACATCAATGCGACGTTACCGTATTGCAATTGGTAAGTCTACACGGAGAGAATTAAATGTTAAAAATTACCGTGCAGTAACGGTAACCAGATGACAACCCTGAAACTTCGCTTATTATTACTGAGTAAAATACAGATTTTCACGAAAATAAAATAAAATTTCTTCTTCAGATACAAAATTTTACCAGATTTTCTAGTAAATTTTGTTGTGTAACAAAATACGCGAAACTTAAATTTAAAAAATATATAATATCAGCGAAATTTTACTGTGCATTTTATTATTTTATGCCTTTCAAAAATATCTATAAAAAAAGTATCGTCTTTATAACAGTTATTTTAAGATTTATTATAAAATTTAATGAGTGTTATAGGAAAATGTATTGTGCTCTCGGTAAAAATTATCGTGCGCGCTACCCTTCTTGTATAGTAAAATTTTACCTACGTATTTGAAATTTTCTGTAACGTGAGTTAAAAAAAACTTGTCGCATACGAATTATTATGCTTTTCTCACTTGTCACCACATTGAAATATATCACGGTAACTTTTACCGTGAAATTGACGACAAAACTTACTTTTTAATTTTCTCCGTGTAACCTCTCATTCTCAATACCTTTCATTATTTTGCAGTGAACATTTTTTTCGTTATTTTTTAATGTTTCTTAATTTTCCATTACAGCAGACTTTCAGGCATGAATTCACGTCTTCAAATTTTCACGGCTTTCAACCAAGCCTCTAATTGATCTGTGTTTTTTTTTCTTCAATTTTCCAAAATAATTTTCCATCCACACAAAGCGTTTCCCTGCAATAGGAAAGTTGAGCAAACGCTCTTACAACTCCTTCCTCGTGTTTTCGCAATCTTTCACAGCACATTTAATGTTCCTGCGATTGTTTTTACGTGGGGAAAACTTTGCGAATTACATTTTTACCGAAATTTATGTTTTTTAACAAAAATAGAAAAATTTCATCATATGGCTACGTATAATTTTTATTGAAGGCTTTCCCAAAGACAGATCCCAATGGGAAACCTCTTTTTTTCGCAAATTGAGGACGTAAATCTCTAATAAATATACGTAAAAAACGTGGCGAGTGATTTCACATGTAAAATTGGACAAACAAAAATTTGAATTGAAAAGAATTCATTTTCGTTGCGTTCCAACGATGGAAACTTCAACTTCATATACTCTTCTGGGGAGCTCTACGAACCGGAAATAGTGGAGTGAGAAGTAGAATGGGGGGGGGGGGGGGGGGGGTGAAATAGATAGAGTTGTGAAGATCGGCAGGGGATTATGGGGAAAAATTGGAAATATTACTCGTAGGTCTAAAAGTTCGAAGCGTTTTGATAAATGTACTTATGTCTTCAAACGATTTACGAGTAGGATACGGGAATTACGGAGGCACGAACACTTTGGAATTCCAATACCAATGGATTTTGAAGGGAATCGATTTTTTCAAAATTGTAATTACAACTAATAGAAATTCAACTTCGAACTCTCAATTAATTCCACTAAGTTTTTATCAACAAAAAAAAAGCACGAAAGTCATGGTTTGAAGTTTGCATCGATGGAATGCAACGGAATGATTTTTTTTTCTTCGTATTGGTCAATTTTTTTTTGCACATTCAGCCTACAAATATCAAGGGAATATTTTTGGAGATCCTTTTCGGGCATCCGTAACCTGCAAACGAGGAGTTTAAATGGTGATAAAAAATAAGGAATTATTTTCGTTGCTTTCCTAATTATGCAAATTTCAACGCCATTGAAAATCTAGGAAATTCAGCATAGTTATTTACGAATAATCTCTAACGGACAAATGAACTATGCTGATCGATAATAAAATGCCAGCTCAATCGAATGTCCTTACAAACTGGATAGAATTTTTTATATTTCCATTTTTTTTTCTTCTCGAAAAACCATACCGCTCTGGTGCGTTTCGAAGTTGAACTTCCACAGGACGTAACTGCGTCCACCGAAAAATCGCTACCCTCCAACACTGATCGTTAAATTGATCCGCCTTACATCAGGAGGCAAAAATCATGAAAAAAAAAATGAACTTCCTACCTAATTGAAACGCACCCAGCCAATAGAAGTCGATCAGGGACCGATAAGAAATCGCCGGGACTTCGTCCCGTATTTAATTAATCCGCAAAGTCTTTGAAATTGCGCCAAATCCGGTATTGCTTTACATTCGCGAATGTCGCAGTAGGGGAGCCGCGCGCAAGCCTCGCGTTCACTTTTTCGTTCCTCTTCGTCGTCGCCGTCGTCTCGCGACGCGAGCCGCCGCAATGACGAAATTACATTCAAGGCCAACCCGAAAAAAATGTCTCGACGTAAAAAAAAAAAAAAAAAAAGTACAAAGAAGAAAATAAAAACTGCAATCCGCATATGCGTTCGTTTAGTTGCGAGCGCGATTAGCGAGAGAAGTGAGAGGAGTGTGTGTATGTGTGTGTGCGTGTGTGTTTGTGTGCGAGAGAGAGAGAAGGTAATGGACCGGCATCGATCAAAAGAGCGACGAAGTAATCGGCCGAGCCCGAGTAAATCCCTTCAAAAGATCAAATTTTGAAATTTCCCTCTTTCTGCTCGCCAAGAAAAAAAAAAATCATCGATTCTACACCCAAGTCGATTTACACGACCGATAAAAATCGGTAAGAACCGGCAATTCTTCCTTGGATATTCCTCATCGTTCTCAACGATCCTCTCTGATTCGATTATTTTATTTATGTTATTTTTTTTTCGTTTTGTTCGGCTTGTTCAATATCCGTTTTTATTTTCTGGATTCGCACCGCGAGACGGGCAAGTCGAACGAAAGAATCGACTACGATGATGAAGGACCGCGAGCTCGCGAGAAGGACGTAGCAATTAACGGGGCGAGAGAGCAAAAACACACACGCACAAACACCCACACACGTGCATTTGCACGTCGTGACCAAAGCAGTAATATTATAGTACCCACGTTGGGCCATGCTCATCGAGTCGTTGCAATTAACTTTAACGAACGGCCGGCCTTGCGATTAAACTTAATTAGCATTGCGGTAATAACTCGTTAATAATCAGTAATATATATATATATATATATATATATATATATATATATATATATATATACCAACACACAAATACATGGACATACTCAATAAAAGCAATTTTTGAGATATTCGACTTCCAGGATTATCCCTGCCTGCTGTTCGTAAAATCATCAATTCGTTAAAAAAAATAATATCAAGAACCGTCCTCAAAATATTTAGATGTGCTGGAAGCCAGCGTTACATCGATATAACAAGTTCAAAGTTTTCTTTCCCGATATATGTATGCATGTATGTATCTATGTATATGCAGGGTGGCCTGAAAAGTGACTACGAAAAGATGCCTCGTATCAATACCAATCCGAATCACCTCCACGTATGTTCGACGATCTTTTTGATTGACGAGAAATAAAAAAGCATTTTTTAATTTTTCTCATTTGTGTATGTACTTTCCTCGCGATTTTCATTGCTTGCGTTGAATCTTTATGAAGTGCACTGTTGAGCAATAAATAAATGATCAAAGGAACACTAACGTAAGTGCCTTAAAATTTGATCAAAAGTTAAAAAAATAGATTTGATAGGATCTTTTTTTTTATCATCTGAAGACTATAGTTCAGATGATTAAAAAAATGTATACTAGTTTAAATGACTCCCAAATGCTTTTGAAAACTTCTCAGAGAAACGTACACACGCAACAGACAAAAAATAAAAATCTATTATACAGGAAAACTGAAAAAAATACTTTTTTTTTCTCGAAAAGTAAAAAAGTTCGTAAAACATACATAGGGATGATGTTGCAGATTGCATCTTTGAAATGCAACGCAAATTCTTTCTAATATTCTTATTTTCATTATTATCCAAAATCATATTTTGCCGATTAAGTCGGCCGTAGATTGCAAAATAAAATTAGATGATTTCGTGATTTTCACGCCGTTGAAGTTTGCATCGTTGGAACGCAACAAAAATTCAGTCTTTTTGATTACTCAAATTTTTTTTTTTTGCCGATTTAGGCTGTGAAAATAGCTCAAACATTTGTACGTGTTCTTATATAAAACTTACGACCTCAAATGACAAGAAAAGACTTCAGTTAATGATAAAAATGAAAAAAAATTACGCAAAAATATCGTTGCATTCCAACGATGCAAAATTCAACCTCATTGATTTTCGCAAGCTCAATACTGGATGACGAAATTTGGAAAATAAGAAAAAAAAGATTTACGTTTCGTTTCAACGATGTAAAATTTCTTAATTTTTATCATTGTCGAAAGCCATTTTTTTACGGTGCTGAAGTTTGCATCGTTGGAACGCAACGAAAATTCATTCTTTTTCATTGATAAAATTACTTTTTTGCTGATTTAGGCTACAAAATTCATCCGAATTCTTTTACGTATTCTTATCATAATATTTACGACCTTAAGTTGCGATAAAAAGGTTTCGAATAATAAAAATGAAGAAATAGCAACAAAAAAAAATCGTTCCGTTCCACCGCTGCAAACTTCAACGTCATATTTTCTTTGCAATCTGAAGTCGTAATTTTCTAATAAGAATCCGTAGAAACGTCGAGCGATTTTCACATCTCAAATCGGCCAAAATAATCCAAAAATCCTTTTTGATAACCCAAAAAAAAATTTGGCTTATTAAAAAAGAATTAATTCAACCTTCAACTCGGTCGGATAGGTATTGACACGAGGCATTTTCCTTTTGGACGTCACTTTTCGTCTCTGTATATGTCTATGACTATACACATGAACGTGTTCGATGGAAAAAAAATCGCGCACTGCAATGTAAATACTACCCGCAAGGCTCGAACGTGTCTTTTGAAATCTCATTGCACGCGCGCGCGTGCGGCAAAATTGACCACCTCGAACGTGTTTATTACAAGCCAGAAATGTGCACACGTACGTCATAAATACGTGGCAATGTAACAGCGTTAAAGTACTTATGTGTGTATGTAGCGGAAACCAAGATATTGTACTTCCGGTATCCCCATATAACTTTGCATTATTCCAGGATTATCCTGAATTTAACTCAAGCCAATTTTCTATCTCGAGTACGAGTAAGGCCGAGTTTGTTTTGGAATTCGGTGACTTTGAGTGCGATTCAAACGCGAGTTCGCAATTGCGTGTACGACTTTCGGGTGAAGGCTACTTTGTGAGAAAATTCGATTTTCTAACTGTGAATTTGAGCGTGACATGGCCGAGCGAATTTCATTGAGGATTTATCTACACTCTCGTGGACAAATGTAGGTATTTTGGATTAGGAATATCTTAAGACAATTCCGCGACAACTGGCTCGCGATGTTTATTGAATTTTTGGACCGTCAGCTCGCTTGCAACGCGGCGAATCAATTGGCACTTCAAACACCTGTCACGAAGTTTATAAGGCTCATAGTATCGTTGGAACCCAATGTCAAGGGTCTTTTTTTCTTCTCGTGATGCCCAAATTGTGTATCGACAGACGCGAAAAGCACTTTTTCGAAAGATACTCATAAGAGTTCTGCGAGCCGAATTTGCTGTCTATCCTATCGCATGTTGTCTCACAGCAATAAAGAAATACGTCGTTGACGTTTGCATCGTTGGAATACAACGATATTTATTTTATTTTCCTCTTTTCTACATTTATATTATTTAAAATCATTCTCGTTAGATTTAGGTTGTAGCTCTCTAATGTAAAACTTAAAAAAAAAACTTGCGGTCACTTTGTTTTGGCAAAGAAAATTAGAAAAAAAATTATTTTCGTTGCGTTCCAACGAGGCAAACTCCAATACCATAACGAGACCGAAGTTCCGCATCGTTGGAATGCATCGAAAATGATTTTTCAATTGCTCGAATTCCTCGGGATTAATCTACGTTACGAAAATCAATTAATCATTTTTTTAATCGCTGATTTAGAGATCTCGAATTTTTATCTGCAAAACAAAACAATTTGTAATATAATTTGAACGTGGAAATAAAAAATATGAAAAAGATTTTCGTTGCATTTCAACGATGCAAACTTCAAGACCGCATTTCATAAAGAAAAAAAAAAAAAAAAAAAAGAATTGACATGGCGTTTCAACGAACCGAGCTTCAACGCCACGAATTTTCATCAATTTTTTTTACGTCATTGTCAGTGTTGGGCGTTGATCAATTAAATTTTCAATCAGTTCATTAATTGAATAAAAACGTAATTGCAATGAATTTAATTGCAATTAACACTAATTGCAATTAACTTTAATTTCAATTAACTATTAATTGCATTTTGCAATTAATTTATTTGGGTTAATCTATGTTAGTTGCAACTCGCAATTAAAACAATTATAATGAACTTTTTTAATTGTTTCAAGACACAATTGTAACTAACAATTAACCTATTTAACTTTACAGATATCAGATACGAGGTGTTTGTTTGGGTTTTGTAGGCTTACGCAGCACAATGTTGAAGTTTGCATCGTTGCAATGCAACGAAATTTTTATTTTTCCTGTTTTTTTTCCACATGTCCCTTGACAGCTTTAAGCTATAAAAAAACCCACGATCATTTTTTAGGCTTCTTATTTGGCTATCTACAATCCAAGTTTACCAAATATAATTTTCGATACTAATAAATATAAGGAACGATAAAAAAAATCGTTGCGTTCCAACGATGCAAACTTCAAGCCCATTACGCACAGCGCTTTATACAATAATGAGTTTTAATTGTTAGTTTTTAATCAAATACACCGAAAAGATTGATAATTGATTAGTTTCTAATTGTGGAAAGTCACGATTAACAATTGCTTAATTGTTAATCGTGAGTTTTCACAATTACAATTAATATTCAATCTTTTTAGTGTATTTGATTGACAATTAATCAATTGTTAATCTTTAGTTACCCTAGCAATTAAGGGGCTATACCAGTGTGACACTTTGAAAAAATCGATTTTTTGTTTGCCTTTTTCGACAGTTTGTTTGGCTTTTTATTGGGTTTGGGTTTTGGGTTTTTATGGTAAATATCATTTTATCTTGCAAAAATCGATGGTTAAATCTTTAAACGCGTTTTTCTCGGAATGAGATTTTTCAAATTTGCTGACATTGTAACTCAAAGAGCAATTATCCGATTGACTTGAAATTTGAACTGAGTACTCTTGATTATACTTACTCTACAGTGACGTTGGATATTATTGATTGGATGACAATTGACGATTTGGCATTGAAAAAAACGACTATTTTATAGGCAAGAAAACAGACTTTTTTCATAACTACGCCATTTTGTTAGATTTTGATATTTTTCGAAAATCCTACGTCATTGTACAGGAAATACCTTCCAGTTTAACGACATTTTTTCTTTTTTCGGTTTCAGCTACTCAATCGGCCGAAATCATGTCAGCAGTGGAGGAACTTTTTTTTTTCGCGCCTCCGAAGGCAGCGCATAAGTCGCTTGGATTTCAATATTTTTCTATGAAAAAGTTATGTAACATAGGTCAAATATAGCCAAATATATTCTTAATTTTCCGAAATATTTAATTGAGTACTTTTCTTCCAAAAAATTCCCCAAAAATCACCCAAATTTTCCGCGTTCACACTGCTATAGCCCCTTAAATTTTGCCCAACACTGGTCACCGTTAAATTTCATACGTGATCGAATGTCAGGCTCGCGATCTCGAAAATGCTGGCACCGAGTTCGCAAGCCAAAAAAGCACGCGGCTCGCTCGTGACCGACAAAACGAGTAGACTGGAATTACCATTACGATGCAAAGGGAGTGCAAGCTTATCCCGTAAATGCCGTACAATTTGTACAAATATATCGATAGTGCCCAAATAAATTGATAGCGCCCAAACGTATCGAGTGTGAGTGATGGATTCGATTCGTTCGTGAAGAAGAAACGCGTTATTCAACAATTGGTACAAAAAATCCCTCCAACCGTGTTCAACCGCAACAAAGTTTAAAAAAAAAACACGTGAATCGCGATTCGACAATCAAAAGAAATCGGTCGATAAAAAAATCAATCAGGATTCTTGAGAATCGAATTACGAAAAAAGAACTAATCGCGAGACTGTTTTGACGATGATCAATTTCCGTAATGCTCTTGCGCATACTCCGTCAAAAGTGTATTACGAAAAATTTGGAAAACAACTAAAGAACACGTAGCGTTGGATAAGCGCTTTCTTCTTTCCGAATCGTATTTGATTCGTCATCGATATGAAATCATTTGGCACGCGCCTCTGTGTTTTTTGTGTTGTGTGTGAGTGTGTGTGTGTGTGTGTGTGTGTTGTATATTTATATTTACGTGACAGGAGCATGTGAAGATCGCGGAGATCGAGGTAGACGACGTTTTGGAATGTTACTAGCGTTTCGTTGTTTTTCTGCTTTTTTTTTTATCTTTCGCTTCGTCGGGCAGAGCAGCACAGAATTGCGACCAGCAGATGCAGAATGTTCGAAGTATTCGAGGCGACAGATCGGTATGTCCGGTCGTATCGAGCGTGCGATCATTTTTTTCTTTCGATCGATCTCTCTCTCTCTCTCTCTCTCTCAGAAGCTCGTGAGTCTGTTCTCAATCGCTTGATCCCGAGCTCCTTTTTTTTTTTTCTTTCGAGCCTCCTGTTCTCGTGCTACGCTCTTCTTCCGTGCCGATGCGAAACTTTAACGATTGGCTGGCCGCTCGTAATCTTTATCTACACCGATCATCATCTTTCGCGTCGACAAATTGAAATAATCCGAAGAAAAAAAAAAAGACAAAGAGCAGCCAGACGTTAGACCGAGACGGGTAATTGCCTATTCTCTTTTCTTTCGTTTTCGTTCTCACTGCAAAACGCTCGTAATGATCCACCGAACGCCCTTCCGGTTACGACGAAAAGAAAAAAAGTGCTTTTTTTTACATCTTTGCTCTTTTTAGCACTCGTTTCCGGTGACTCGTTCTAGCGGAGTTCATTTCGACAGTCTTTCTTCGTTAGCTTCTTCTCAGCTTTATTTATTTTCATTCTTTCGCATATCCTTATCGTTATTGGTCGTAGATAATCTTGATGTTTTATTTTTTTTATCGTTCAAACCTCATTCACCGTTTCTTTCTCTCATATTGTTCATTATTTTTTTTTCAACTTCTACGCCATTTTTTTATAATAATAGCAACAATAATAATAATAATAATGATTATTGTTAATAAGAAAGGCTATCTTTATCATTGAGAACATTAAAAGTAATGACGTTCATTATTTCCTACACGGAGAGAATTAAAAAGTAATATTTGTCGTGAATTTCACGGTAAAAATTACCGTGATATATTTCAATGTGGTGACAAGTGAGAAAAGCATAATAATTCGTATGCGACAAGTTTTTTTTAACTCACGTTACAGAAAATTTCAAATACGTAGGTAAAATTTTACTATACAAGAAGGCTAGCAGCGCGCACGATAATTTTTACCGAGAGCACAATACATTTTCCTATAACACTCATTAAATTTTATAATAAATCTTAAAATAACTGTTATAAAGACGATACTTTTTTATAGACATTTTTGAAAGGCATAAAATAATAAAATGCACAGTAAAATTTCGCTGATATTATATGTTTTTTAAATTTAAGTTTTGCGTATTTGGTTACACATCAAAATTTACTAGAAAATCTGGTAAAATTTTCTATCTGAAGAAGAAATTTTATTTTATTTTCGTGAAAATCTGTGTTTTACTCAGTAATAATAAGCGAAGTTTCAGGCTTGTCATCTGGTTACCGTTACTGCACGGTAATTTTTAACATTTAATTCTCTCCGTGTACTGTCATAACAGATCTTTTTTTCATTACTAGTAAAAGAGTATAATAATTATCAAGAGACGCAGTGGAATCTAGCCAATTAATAATTATTGATATTATTGCAATTGTTATAAAAAATATACGTTAAACAATAACAATCGTTTATTATTGGTATTTTTGTCGTTGCTTTGTTGATATTTATATTTATTACTGTTATTATTATTATTATTATTATTATCATTGTTGTAACTTTTTTGCTCGAGTTATTATTGTTATTGTTGTTTTTACGTTGACCAAATGAAATAATGAAACTGATAAGAGAACGACGATGAATGTCGAAGGATTTACGAGTGCAAGAGCGAAGGAGAAAACCGAGACACACTTGCGATGCGAAAAATATATAATGCGAATGCGCGCGTAATGGCTACCCGGCGTGAACTCATACACGAGTCGCCCCAGGCGTGCATGTGTCTGTCTTGTCGAGTATGCGCGTCCCAGCAGATCTCACGTACTGCGCTTATTTCTCGCAAATATTTCTCCGTGTTTGGCTTTTCTCTATTTTTCTGTATTCAACCTCTCTCGTTCCTTTAACGTTATTGTTTTTTTTTTAATTCTTCCTTAAATTTCATCTTCCGTCGCGATCACAATTCACCTTGGTGGGTGTAGTATAACGCGACTGGCACGGGTTCGCGTAGGCACATGCACCGAAAAACGTTTACGCGAGTTTTATTTTTTTCGTTCGCGTGTATACATCCTTTCGCACACGTCCGTTTATCTCTGCTGCTGCTGCTGCTGCTGCTCTGCCGTCAAGATTCCATCCGTATTCTCTCCGGTTGTTCGCGCGTCGTGCCTCGCTTATTCCTCCGAGGTATTCGCGCGTTTGACTCTTCCAAGTCCACGCACTTTATGGACATTCGTGTGTCGCAGGCTCTCTCGGGAGAAGCGACGAGAGAAGACGAAAAAACGGCGCATTTTTACAAACTCCTCCAGCGAGGCTCCAGCGGCGAATTAGATGAAAAAAACGGAAAACTTTTTCACCGTGTTTTTTTTTTTTTATTAAAGCACTCCCGATGTTTATACGATTTTTTTTTTTTTTTGCCGATCGCGAATATTTTATTTTCCCCGGTATATCGAGGCGGTCGTTTGATCTTCGCAGGCTCCGCTCGCTCTATCGACTTTTCGTACTGCCGTAGATTCTTCTCGCGATTTACAATCGCGACGTGTAATCTCGTTGTTTACTCTCATCTTTCAAAACACACTTTATACGTTATCCTCGATTATTTCGACGTTGATTCCGCGAGAGATGTGAAGAAAAAAAAAAAAAAAAACAAACAAACAAACACGAAAATGGACCAACGTACCAGGGCGCAATGCCGTACGCCGAGGTCGAGACAAATGTCGAAAAGTAAAAGTGACGAAAAACGCGAAGTGAGAGAAAACAAAAAAACAAGTGCCGGAAGAAAAATAAAAATAAAACTGTGCTTTTCTCGAGCCGACTGTTGGGCGACATTGAACACGAACCTGATTGCGGGGCGGCGCACCGAATTATGGGCCACTATGCGCTTTCCGTAGCAGCGCGCCGCTCTCGCACCGCCGCTCTGAGATCTCTCCCCTCCCCTTTGGTGTACTCGCTCATTTGCTATCTTGCTCCCGCTCACCATCGGCATTATTCCCCTCCGCTACGGCCATGCTAGAAACGCGGCGTACTTGCCCTCCCCTTAATCCTTGCTGCGGCGCTCTTTCTCATCCTGATCCTCTCTCTCTCTCTCTCTCTCTCTCTCGCTCGCTCGCTCGGTTTTCTCCCCCTCTCTCGTTTCGCATTCCTTCATCCTTGTCGCACTTCCCGAGCTTCGTATTTTACGTTCTTGATCCTTCGCTTTGTCTCTCTCGCACTCGCGCTTTACTCGCATTCGACTCCGCGTTGCTCACGGAGGCGCTCGGTGTTCGCGCTCACTCTCTCTCTTTCTCTCTCTCTCTCTCTCTCTCTCTCTCTCTCTCACTCTCTCTCTCTCTCTCTCTCTCTCTCTCTCTCTCTCTCTCTCTCTCTCTCTCTCTCTCTCTCTCTCTCTCTCTCTCTCTCTTTCTCGCTCTCTCTTTCTCGCTCTCTCTCTCGCAGCTTACCCCCACCCGTCGTTCTGTATTCGTAGTAGACGCGCATGCGCTCGAATGCCGGGACTAGCGGCGCGCTATCCTAAGCACACTGTACTCTTTCACGCGCTTGCCTCCACCCAACGCGCTTGCTGTTCTCGCTGTTTTACTACGTCCCTCTCTCTCTCTCACTCTCTTTCGTACCTACATCTGCATCCCCCCCTCGCCCTGCGGCTCATCTAACCCTCTTACGGCAAGACAGAGCTACTGGCGCGCGGAAAAATGTTTACGTGCGTCTCTTTTTCTCGCTCGACACTGCGTTACCTCTCTCCGATGATCAGAACGGCGGTGCCTTCGATTCCGGTACTCTGCCTCGTGGGCCTCCACGATTTTTGCCGGGCTGTATATCTCAAACTATCAATCCTACGAAAAAACCTTACATACCATATTTATAGAGAATTTTATGCTCTGCAACATTGATAATGAGTATCTTTCTCGTGCGATTAAACCGCGAGGAGTTATTCCCAAAAAACCGTATTTGAAGAAACTTCATATCCCTGTAACTCGCAAAGTATCGATCCCACGAAAAAAAACATACTTACGTAAATTGTAGGACTCTTCAAACTCTACAAAAACAGTTATGATCATTCTTTTCGTAGGATCAACCGTTTCGGAGATATTGCCAATAATAATATTTTCTAGCATTGCCAAGATGGCGACCGAAGCGCAACCCTTACAGTCGCGTCAATTTGGTTTTAAACTCAGGAGACATATACCCGCACGAGGCCCGGAAGGAAAATTGTATCTGGCAATTTTTGCATTGCAAGCCGCCTCTCGCCTCTGGCGTTTGGACTCCCATCAACTGAAACGCGGTGCCTTCGATTCCGGTACTCTTTGCCTCATGGGCCTCTACGACTTTTGCCGGGCTGTAGATTTCAAACTATCAATCCTACGAAAAAAACCTTACATACCATATTTATAGAGAATTTTATGCTCTGCAACATTGATAATGAGTATCTTTCTCGTGCGATTAAACCGCGAGGAGTTATTCCCAAAAAACCGTATTTGAAGAAACTTCATATCCCTGTAACTCGCAAAGTATCGATCCCACGAAAAAAAAACATTCTTACGTAAATTGTAGAACTCTTCAAACTCTACAAAAACAGTTATGATCATTCTTTTCGTAGGATCAACCGTTTCGGAGATATTTCCAATAATAATATTTTCCAGCATTGCCAAGATGGTGGCCGAAGCGCAAACCTTACAGTCGCGTCAATTTGGTTTTAAACTCAGGAGACATATACCCGCACGCGGCCCGGAAGGAAAATTGTATCTGGCAATTTTTGCATTGCAAGCCGCCTCTCGCCTCTGGCGTTTGGACTCCCATCAACTGAAACGCGGTGCCTTCGATTCCGGTACTCTTTGCCTCATGGGCCTCTACGACTTTTGCCGGGCTGTAGATCTCAAACTATCAATCCTACGAAAAAAACCTTACACACCATATTTATAGAGAATTTTATGCTCTGCAACATTGATAATGAGTATCTTTCTCGTGCGATTAAACCGCGAGGAGCTATTCCCAAAAAACCGTATTTGAAGAAACTTCATATCCCTGTAACTCGCAAAGTATCGATCCCACGAAAAAAAAAACATTCTTACGTAAATTGTAGGACTCTTCAAACTCTACAAAAACAGTTATGATCATTCTTTTCGTAGGATCAACCGTTTCGGAGATATTGCCAATAATAATATTTTCCAGCATTGCCAAGATGGTGACCGAAGCGCAACCCTTACAGTCGCGTCAATTTGGTTTTAAACTCAGGAGACATATACCCGCACGAGTTCCGGAAGGAAAATTGTAACTAGCAATTTTTGCATTGTAAGCCGCCTCTCGCCTCTGGCGTTTGGACTCCTATCAACCCAAACGCTCCATTCGAACGCTGTGTCGTCCCTAAAGCATCGCTAGTATAGACGGAACGTGCACCAGCGGTAGCCACATCTCTCTTTCTCTCTCTGACACACCCTCACGTACATCATCCATCTCCTTCGCTACTAATCCTTTTCTCTCTCTCTCTCTCTCTCTCTCTCTCTCTCTCTCTCTCTCTCTCTCTCTCTCTCTCTCTCTCTCTCTTTCGCCCTCACCGGTCCGTTTCTATATTCCACCTCTTCTCTTCACCCGCCCCCCCCCTCCCCCCGGCCGTCTTATTTGCGCGCAGAGTCCCCTCGCAATGCTCTGACGAACAATCTCCGTGTGCCATAATACCGCGCGCCAGGGCAAAAATGCTCTCGTGTTACCTCCACGGGGCGTTTCAACTCGCTCTCGTTTCACGATTTATCTCGGAGAGATCTCTCTTTCTCTCTTCTCGCTCTCAGGCATCTTCCGTTTGTTCTATCTTTACCTCCGTATGTATTACCGCGGTTAGCGCCTATAACTGTCCCTGTTGTACGCTTAAATAGTCAGGCGCGCGCGCGCGCGCGATCTTTTCCCATCATCGGCTACGTCACCCGGGGGTAGGCTCGTTGCAGGTTTTTTGTTTTTTTTTTTGTTCTCTCTTCTACCCCAACGGCGATAAGGATAATTTGGGGAGAAAATGGTCGGATGATAAATCCGAGGAGAAGAGTACGAGAATATTTACGCAACTAAATAACACTATCCATAAACATTGCCGAGTTCTTTTTTTATTTTTTTTATTTTTTATTTTTACAAGGGTCGTCTTCGATATATACTTGTTACGTATCGGCTCGGAACTTCCATTTCAGGGTTTGCAAGCCAGTTCCTTTATCTTGGGACTCTTGTTCGACACTTTAGGGCCCGTGAGAGTGGACGGATGCGCGGGTCGAATGTGAGAGTTGCTGAAACTTGAAAATGCCCGCTCTAAGACGGACCCGTGCAGTAATATTGTCATGGATGTAACGCTCGCAAATTGGATTCCAGCCAGGATCCTAATCCGGAACTATTAAGGACTCTAGTCAGAATCCAAATAGAAACATTGCATTGGATCCAGGCTAGAATCCCGAACTTCTAGAACAAGATCTAGTTCGATATCGAATCGGATTCCAGGGATGAATGTAAAAATCACCAGGAGATAACGATCCGTATGAACTGGGGACGCTGGACATTTTCTGAAATCATTTATTCAAGGATCTGAAAAAGATTAGGTCAAAATTGGTTCTACAGTATTACTGTCAAATCTTATATATTTAAATAACAGAATTTCGAACAAAATTCTTTACACTTAATAAACCTTTTCGAAAAAAACAATATATAGACCTTGAAAGACTTATATTTCCTGGCGAAAAGTGATGTAGGTTATTTGTTCTAAGTAATTATATTTAAATTAAATGGAGATCGTGCGTACTTAGAAAATATGTATTTAATTTGTCGAGAACATTTTATTTAACCCTAGAACTCATGACTGGGGTCCGTTCGCATCCCAATTTTTATGTTAAAAAATCGACAGATATTACACAAAGTGCAACTATTCCATGGCATTGAAAATGTAATCAGACGTTTCGGGTAAGGAAAAAAGGTACATGCAAATAATATGTAACCTGCTCTCACTCTCCCTCTCTCTCTCTCTCTCTCTCTCTCTCTCTCTCTCTCTCTCTCTCTCTCTCTAACTCTCTAACTTTCTCACTCTCTTCTCACATTCTTACTCTCGCGGTCTCTCACACACATTCTCACTCTCTCACTATCCATCCATCCATCGATCAAACCCAAACGAACAAACAGACAAACCAAAACAAGCCCAACTTAAACACAAACAAACCCAAACAAACCCAACTTAACCCAAACAAACCCAATTTAACCCAAGCAAACCCAGCTTAACCCAACTTAACCCAAACAGACCCAACTTAACCCACCGACCCAACTTAACCCAAACAAACTCAACGTAACCCAAACAAACCCACCTCAAGCTAAACACACCCAAACCCAAAAACAAACCCCAACCCAAACCCACCAACATTGTAATGTGCAAACCAACAAATTGAAACTTAAAACTTGTAACCACAAATGACTCCACACACGGAGAGAATTAAATGTTAAAAATTACCGTGCAGTAACGGTAACCAGATGACAACCCAGAAACTTCGCTTATTATTACTGAGTAAAACACAGATTTTCACGAAAATAAAATAAAATTTCTTCTTCAGATAGAAAATTTTACCAGATTTTCTAGTAAATTTTGATGTGTAACAAAATACGCAAAACTTAAATTTAAAAAATATATAATATCAGCTAAATTTTACTGTGCATTTTATTATTTTATGCCTTTCAAAAATGTCTATAAAAACGTATCGTCTTTATAACAGTTATTTTAAGATTTATTATAAAATTTAATGAGTGTTATAGGCAAATGTATTGTGCTCTCGGTAAAAATTATCGTGCGCGCTACCCTTCTTGTATAGTAAAATTTTAGCTACGTATTTGAAATTTTCTGTAACGTGAGTTGAAAAAAACTTGTCGCATACGAATTATTATGCTTTTCTCACTTGTCAACATATTGAAATATATCACGGTAATTTTTACCGTGAAATTCACGACAAAAATTACTTTTTAATTCTCTCCGTGCATGTAACGCAGCATTTTTCAACAAGTCACAGGCATTTAGCATGTCGCAGCTCCCCCCACCCTGCTACAACACAGCGGCAGTGGAGTGTGGGTAGCATTAGTTTTGTGTGACATCTCGCTAAATGAGCCCCCCTATATACATCTTCAAAAACATTTTCAATCCTAAAAATGAGGTTTTCACTGATTTTTTTTCCATTTTTCAGTCTTTAAATGGATTTTTCACTTATGGTATGTTAATTCAATCAGATGGCTCGCGCACCATTTACTTTCTTATGAAAATACGAAGAAATTGAGGTATGATAAAGTCCATTTATCACCGTAGGCCCGGTTTTATGATAAAGAAAAGCATGGGGTGCATATACACTCCAGTCATGCATTTGAAGGTGAAAAAACATGAATCATAAGTTGTAGGGTTAATAGGTATTTGAAATACATATTTCAAATTCTTGCCACCACGTCTCCGCCTTCTGCTACGTAGTGGGCGCCATCTGGATTCCGATGAGGATACTCCTTCTAGGGAATCCGTATCATATCCCGATCGGGACCCGATCGGAACTTAGATAGGGGTGAGGGGGGGGGGGGGGGCAAGATGGGGTTGCGGGCAATACGGGTTACCCGGCCAAATACTCGATCTGAATGAATCAATCACGTTCGTTCTGGCATCATACGATGCGCTGCCATGACACCCATCAGTCGCCCGTGTATCGTCGTTCCAGAGTGCACGCGTATCGAGTGATGAAGAGAAAGCTGATTTTCCGTATACTTGTTGTCGTTTGAAAATTTGGTTTCGGATGTGACTGTGCTTTGTCAATTAACGCTAGATGGTGACGTGCTGTTGCTATATGTGCTATATTTAATGTAGAATCAGGTAAGGACTTGGTAGTTGCTGCGTTGCCTGTCGTTATTTTATTATAAATATTTGATTGGCCAAAATATACCAATATATACGGTATATTGGCCAAAATATGCCAATATATACGGTATATGCCCATCTAGTACATAGTACATGGGACACAGGATTATTCAGTTTTTTGTGATTTTTATGTTATTTTTCAGACAGCATGTGTATTGTTACATTTAAATAATCTTCTTCTGATAAAACTGTGTGCTACACATAGCTTCTTTTTCTTCTAGGCTGGTGCGGAATTATAAACGCAAGACGGAGAGAGGAACATCGTCCGAAGAAGCCATGCGTTAAGCATGAAATGAGAAAGAAAAAAAATCTGAATTAAAGGAAAAAAACACTACTCATGTATGTGCGCCTTGCCAGCTCGAATAAAGCTACTTCTCTGGGTCTAGTGTGATTGGGAAGTCAAAAACTAGGCGTGTTTGACGTGTGTTCAAAGCATGCAGAAGTACAACAGCGTTAAGGCTGAACACGCGTTGCCACGTTTATTCTACACACTTATGCATTTGGTAACACGTAATGCGTTAAAATTACACACGCGAAACTGCAATTTTTACGCATTAGATTATTACCCACACGGAGAGAATTAAAAAGTAATTTTTGTCGTGAATTTCACGGTAAAAATTACCGTGATATCTTTCATTGTGGTGACAAGTGAGAAAAGCATAATAATTCGTATGCGACAAGTTTTTTTTTAACTCACGTTACAGAAAATTTCAAATACGTAGCTAAAATTTTACTATACAAGAAGGGTAGCGCGCACGATAATTTTTACCGAGAGCACAATACATTTTCCTATAACACTCATTAAATTTTATAATAAATCTTAAAATAACTGTTATAAAGACGATACTTTTTTATAGACATTTTTGAAAGGCATAAAATAATAAAATGCACAGTAAAATTTCGCTGATATTATATATTTTTTAAATTTAAGTTTTGCGTATTTTGTTACACATGAAAATTTACTAGAAAATCTGGTAAAATTTTCTATCTGAAGGAGAAATTTTATTTTATTTTCGTGAAAATCTGTGTTTTACTCAGTAATAATAAGCGAAGTTTCAGGGTTGTCATCTGGTTACCGTTACTGCACGGTAATTTTTAACATTTAATTCTCTCCGTGCACCTTCGTAGCTGGCCCCCTCAACAACACGCTTATTCGAACACACGCATAAAGCGTGTAGAATCAACATACTAGACGCATATTTACACACGTTGGACTAAACAACACACGTTGATAGCAACACACGAGCAAAAAATAATACGGGAAAAAGCAACACTGTTTAAGTGTGTTAATTGCGAGTTATTGATCATATGTTTTCAAAATAACCTTCGTAACGGCATCAAGACTATAGATTTATTTAAACAATGAAACATCAACTCGGAGACTGACAGATGTCAACTGTGTAACGTATCGATGTGCGGTCATATCCGGGGAGAGGGAGTGCGTATGGAAGGAGAGTGAGGGAGTTGGGATATGATAGACAGAGAGAGAGAGAGAGAGAGAGAGAGTAGACTTCGAAAGGAAAACTGAGTAATTGAGCTAGAAAGACGAGAGAGAGAGAGAGAGAGAGAGAGAGAGAGAGAGAGAGAGAAGTGGTGCCCGGAAGTTATCTCCCGCGAGTACGGGCATATCGGACGAATTCGGAAACCCCTGGGACGAAAACCAGTAGAGGATCCCTCAAGTACTTGGTATCCGTCACGACACCTAACTTGCGATCCGAAGACAAAAAAATTAACCAGCGGTTTAAACCACGTGGAGGTGTTACTACACCAACACCTGGCCCCGGAGGAAACGATCTCGTCGTCGTGAATCAGGAGGGTCTGTCCGTTGCTATACACCGAACTTCGGCCAACCATCACAAAAGGAATCGTCGTCACGAACCGCACCAGACGCCTCCAATGAAACGATCGGATCTCTCTTTTTTTGTTTTTAATTTTTATTTGCTATAATTATCACTCGAATGTTCCAAATTTGTTAAAATCTTGTGAGACTCGTTATTGTAGGTTGGCTGAAAAATAAATACGATTATGTGAATTTAAAAACATAAGCTTTATTGAGCTTCAAACCTTAAATACCCCGTCTTGTCGCCCTCATCCCTATTCTTAAAAAAATTCTGCACTGGGACTAAAAGGGAAGGCCAGTCACAATATTTCTGTGGCTCCTCAGCGTCTTTATTCGCCTAGCCTGAGTCCTTGTGACTTTTTCCTCTTCCCGAGATTGAAAGATCACCTCAAGAGACATTATTTTCGAACACTCGAAAACATTCAAGCGACTGTAACCGACCAGCTAAAGGCTATTCCAGTATCCGAATTCCAGCACTGCTATGACGATTGGAAGAATCGTCTTCAGCGCTGTGTGGCTTCCCAAGGAAGTCATTTTGACGGAGACAATATTGAATTGTAATACTATTCGAATAAAAAAAAATTAAAAAATCAGTCTCATTATTTAATTGACATCTCGTATATCCTTTTTCCCCTTCATGCCCTTGCCCTTTCTCTACCTTCCATGCTTCCACTGTATAACGCCGAGTCCAAACCACTTGCAGCTCAAGACAAACGTTGCTTCAACCCCCCCCCCCCCCCCCCCCCCTCCCCGGCAACCCAACCTCGAAGGTTTAATTGAGCCGATAGTGCAGGGCTCTCGCGGAATCTAGCGAATTCGATATGTTACTCGAGAAACGTTCGAATGTTAGTTGATGGGGTATAGATTCAGACGTTTCCTCCCTTTCGACGACCACTCTCATTCGTATACAAACGTACAGCCAGGCGGCAGTTTGCGTTCTTTTTTTTTGTATTCTTCGACCCTCGCGTGCGCTCAGCCCGCGTATCCTTTCGTCACTCGATACGCGTTCGTTGCTCTTAGTAAACAGCCCTTCTCAACCCCTTTTCATCCCCTTCGTCTCTCGCATGTTTGTCCTACACTCGATGTATTTTTTTTTTTGCACTTCCTTTTTTTCCCTTTTATTTTTGCCGTGCGCCCTTCGTCTCCTCGAAACTTCGCACAATCGACACAAATGTGCGGTTTCTATTTTCCTTTTGTTTTGCCACAACGTGAAATGGCAAAGTTTGGCATCGGATTTGGGGGAAAAGTCCTGGAGGGGAATAAAAACGAGTTTCCACGTGTGGGACGGGTGTGCGCAGTCGTGTATTTAATTCGCACGCGATATTTCGCGCGCGCACATCCTGCCTTCGTACGAGGCTGCTGCTCTGCCTCGAGACGGAGAGCCGAGACCGAGGCACTTTCGCACACCGGGCCAACATGGGTGGATGCCAATTTGGCTCGTGCGCCATTTACAGACACGTGACGCGTTACCACCTGCTCGAATCCTCGCGCGATATCCTCTTTTTTTGTTTGTTGTTTCTTCGTCTTTCATCGAAGGCTCGTCGCACGCACGCGGAGAAACGTACACCCGGATATTCCAGTTATCCTTTTTCGTCCTTGCATGTGATACCACGTGTCTCGGGGGAATTACCCGATCGGGCGAAAATATTACCCTGTTGATATTCACTTTTCATTCATTTTTTAAATTTTTGGCCGGTTCCTCGTGCGCGAGCAACATTGATAAAAATTTTGTAGAATATGGACGGCGAGACGATCGAGCGAAGTTTCGCGATCTCAACTCATTAAGGATGGCCTTTCGCTGATGGCCGTGCAGAAATATTGTCATGGATACAGTCCGATTCGGACTAGGATACTGGTTTCTCAATCGGTATCCAGTCGGATATCGAATCAAATCCGGGAGCGAAATGTAACGCTCGCAAATCGGATTTCAGACAGGATCCTAATCCGGAAATATTAAGGACTCTAGTCAGAATCGAAATAGAAACTTTGCATAGGATCCAGGCTAGGATCCCGAACTTCTGCACGGAGAGAATTAAATGTTAAAAATTACCGTGCAGTAACGGTAACCAGATGACAACCCTCAAACTTCGCTTATTATTACTGAGTAAAACACAGATTTTCACGAAAATAAAATAAAATTTCTTCTTCAGATAGAAAATTTTACCAGATTTTCTAGTAAATTTTCATGTGTAACAAAATACGCAAAACTTAAATTTAAAAAATAGATAATATCAGCTAAATTTTATTGTGCATTTTATTATTTTATGCCTTTCAAAAATGTCTATAAAAAAGTATCGTCTTTATAACAGTTATTTTAAGATTTATTATAAAATTTAATGAGTGTTTTAGGCAAATGTATTGTGCTCTCGGTAAAAATTATCGTGCGCGCTACCCTTCTTGTATAGTAAAATTTTAGCTACGTATTTGAAATTTTCTGTAACGTGAGTTAAAAAAAACTTGTCGCATACGAATTATTATGCTTTTCTCACTTGTCACCATATTGAAATATATCACGGTAAATTTACCGTGAAATTCACGACAAAAATTACTTTTTAATTCTCTCCGTGTAGAACAAGATCTAGTTTGATATCGCATCGAATCCCAGGGATGAATGTAAAAATCACCAGGATATACCGATCCGTATCAGCTGGAAACGCTGGACGTTTTCTGAAATCATTTATTCAATGATCTGAAAAAGATTAGGTAAAAATTGGTGCTGCAATATAAGTGTCAAAACTTATATATTTTAAAAACAGAATTTCGAACAAAATTCTTTACATTTAATGAAAAATTTCGAAAAAAGAATATATACCAGGTGTACAAGTATGAAATGCGGATTTCAGACAACAGATGGTGCACCAATGCAGTTTGTGCTATAAAGATTTGACACTGCGCCATTTTGTTGTGTCATCAACAAGTGTCAGACGCGCACGAGTGATAAATTGGAAAAGTGCGTGCATAGTGTTGTGTTGTTGTGTTCAATATGCCGAAATTCATACCGAACAAAGAGCGTTCGCGGACAGCATTAATTTTTTGTTTTCATTTGAAGAAAACTGCTGCTGAATCATACCAATTACTTCGAGAAACTTATGGTGAACATGCTCCATCGCAACATACGTGTGAACGATGGTTTCGGCGTTTCAAAAGTGGTGACTTCGATGTTGCAGACAAGGAACATGGAAAACCGCCAAAAAAATACGAAGATGTGGAATTGCAAGCATTGTTGGACGAAGATGATTTGCAAACACAAAAACAACTCGCCGAGCAATTGGGCGTTAGTCAACAAGCTGTTTCCAATCGGCTACGAGAGATGGGAAAGATTCAGAAGACCGGTAGATGGGTACCACATGAGTTGAACGAGAGGCAAATGGAAAAGCGCAAAAACACATGTGACATTTTTGTCGCTCGGTACAAAAGGAAGTCGTTTTTGTATCGTATAGTTACAGGGGATGAAAAGTGGTTTTATTTTGAGAATCCCAAGCGCAAAATATCATGGGTAGACCCAGGCGCACCATCCACATCGACCGCAAGATCGAATCGCTTTGGCAGAAAGACGATACTCTGTGTTTGGTGGGACCAGAGGGGCGTGGTCTATTATGAGCTGTTAAAACCTGGGGAAACGGTTAATACTAAACGTTACCAATAACAACTGACCGATTTGAACCGTTCGCTGCTTGAAAAAAGGCCAGAATACCGAAAGAGGCAACACAAAGTCATTTTTCTTCATGACAATGCTCCATCACATACGGCAAAACCGGTTCGCGACACGTTGGAAGCACTCAGCTGGGAAGTTCTACCCCATGCGGCTTACTCGTCAGACTTGGCTCCTTCCGATTACCACTTGTTTGCATCGATGGGTCACGCACTTGCTGAGCAGCGCTTTGGTTCGTACGAAGATGTGAAAAAATGGCTCGATGAATGGTTTGCAGCAAAATAGCAAGATTTTTACTGGCGTGGTATTCACAAATTGCCCGAAAGATGGGAAAAATGTATAACAAGCGATGGAGCATACTTTGAATAAAGCACTTTTTATCATTCTTCCGAATTTAACGTGTTTTTTTTTAGAAAAAAATCCGCATTTCATACTTGTACACCTGGTAGACCTCGAAAGACATATTTCCTGGAGAAAAGTGATATAGGTTATTTGTTCTAAGTAATTATATTTAAATTAAATGGAGATCGTTCGAACTAAGAAAATATATAGTACCCGAGTAGAAATATTGTCAAGCTGGCCTGATATTTGATCCGGGCCTGATCAAGTTGTAGTACGGAGGCCTTATTTAAGGCATGACTTAATTTGCTTGATTCGGCTGGTGTCAGGCGATAGTCAGGCAACTGGATGTACGTTCTCCTCCAGTTGCCTGATCCGGCTAGTTTCAGGCGCTGGTCAAGCAATGTGACTTACGGCTTACTTCAATTTTCCTGATCCGGCTAGCTTCAGGCGATGATCAAGCAACCGGACTTATACAGTTTGGCGCTAAAAACGTGCCTAACCATATCTTGCCAGATGCTAGAAAGACATGAGAGAAGCACGAGACATTAAGGCAGTAGTCTGCTTTACAGGCTTCAAAAAATCGATTTTTCGTTTTTGTCTTAAATCTATTCCAAAACTATCCAAGAATATGTGTTCAAAATTTTAGAGGCCAATTCGACATATTTTCGAAGCTAGATCAGTTTTAGTGGCCGAGCGTCGAGCAGGTGCGAATGCTCGGGCAGAACTTTACAGCCCGTTTTCTCGAGTTTTCATTTTCACAAGTTTTGGAAAACGGTGCCGGCGATAGTAAAAACAATATATGTCCGATCGAAAAAAACCAAAGTGATCTAGCTTCAGTATTGAATTATCTTCTATTTGAACTAAAAAAGTTGGACAAAAGTACTATTTAAATTACTTGTTTTGCAACTTGAAGTGAATTTTTTTTTTCAAAAAAGTGAATTTTTTTTTCAAACTTCGAAAAAATTTGGAATTTCGTCATTTCTTCGGTATTTTTTTAGTTCATATAGAAAAGGAACTTATAAAAACTAAAAAAAAATTTGGTTCCACTGTTTCAGATGCATCGCACGACCTCCATCACCGGCACCGATTTACGAGTGCACACTCCAGGCGCCCCAGAAAAATCGTTACAACTTTGGCAAATTTCAATAATTTGTAATAATAAAAATTGTTTTTTAAAGCTTGAATATAATATACTATCGTCTCAAAATTTCGTTTACCGCAATCATTTCCTTCCCTTTCAAAAAAATTGTTGAAAAAACGCTTTTTTTTCGGCTCCTAAAGCAGACTACTGCCTTAATCACTTTACACATTTTCGTATGTAAAGTTTACGTTGTGAATGAAATGGATATACGAAAGCGGCAGAAAATTGCCCAACGACGCTGAAAAAAAAACCACAAAATATGCCCTTTTTTGGCCTCTAGAGTGGCCTAAGGCCTTAATAAAAATAAGTTAAAATAAATTATTGTACCGAACGATGAATTAGAATGAAAAATTTCGCATAAATTTTGTAGTTTCGAACATATTTCTCGAGGATCATCTCCGAGAAGTCGCGGTTACGAAAATTCATCTGCTAGTATTTTTTTTCTGTTTTATCATTAATATTTTTCTTAAACATTTCGTGACCCCCTGTTTTTATTATCATAACGGAATCTTCAGAATTATTACGTGCTTAGAGCACTTTCTATCGGACATCCAGCGTTATTTAGTATATAAATTATCAGATAGAAGTGTGGCCAGCATGTCATTTCCATAAAGTGCTGCATAAATTAGACGTTTTTTAAAGTCGTAATTTTTTGTTAAAAATTCGGTAATGTGGCTTGCAATTTCACCAGTATATTGGGATATATTTTTACTTAATTTTAGACGTAAATCAATTAATTGTTAAATATTAAGATTCGTGAAAAGAATACCTTAAGGATCTTCTCTTGTTGTTGGCTTTATTTTTTTTCTCTTTCTCGCATCCTCGCCACGTACTCTTCACCTTTTTCTTCCTCTTCTCAACGTCCGGCACGGATATCGCGGCTCGGGATCAAAACGTATTTTATTCGCACGCGATATTCAACGACCGATATGCCATATTGTTTTTCTTTTATTTTCATCGATATTTTTTTCTTATTTCTCGTCTCTGTGCAACGTTTCAAGATTTCTGACGTTTGTACACTTCCATCCCCAAATCGCCGAGTCTGTTCTTCGAGATCCTAGTGCTCGTTCGAACTACTGGAGCACGAAAATCGAAAAAAAAACTCGAGCTTTGAATCCTTGCTCGTTCCTGCCACCTGCTCACTCGCCAAACTCACGATTTTGCTTTGTATCCTGTTTTTTTTGTTTAATTTCTTTTTTTCCCTATTCTTTGTTTCATTGGAGTGTCTGGATCCGTGCTCGACCATTCCTCGTTCAAAATGGATAATTGTCATAGTAAACTTCGTAGCGTGTACTTAGTGCAGGGCCTTGTGATTTCGTTTTTGGGATGGACGAACGTGTAGAACGAAAATAATGTGGCTGTGTTAAAATTAATACAGTCGAACCTCGATATACCGAATCTCTAGGGAAGAGCAAAAAATTTCGTTATATCGAGTTTTCGTTACATTGAGGTTTCGTTATATCGAGGTCATGTTCCAAAAAATTCGTTGTATTGAGGTTTTAATAAATAAAGGATAAATAAAGATTGCTCTTATTTAAACAGATTTTTCTTTGAAAAAATATATTAGATGTATGACTTAATTTGTACAGATTTTTTCTTCGAGCTTAAAATTATATTTAGAGTAGAAATATTTTCGCGGTCTTTTGTGGTTTTGAAATGATCGGACGCAAGGTTTCAGAACACAGAACGACAAGTCTACGTGAGTTACATAACCTCTCAGAATAGCAGAGTTTACGATGGCAACTGATAAACAGCACATTCGGCACTGCATTTTATACGAATTCCAACAAGGAACAAATGCTTCTAAAGCACGGGAATCAATTTGTAGTGTTCTTCGTGCCGACGTTGTGTCTTATGAAACGTGTAATTATTGGTACAAACGTTTTAGAAGTGGTGATGTCGATCTTAGTGACCAGCCGCGCTCTGGACAGAATATGAAGGGTGTGCTTTATTACGAACTCCTGGAAACTGGTCAGACGGTGACTGCGGAACGCTACAGCCGACAATTGAACGAACTGAGCGAAGAACTTGATCAGAAAAAGCTATTTACTGGGCAAGGAAGCAGGCAAGTCATATTGCTGCATGACAACGCTCGACCTCACGTTGCTCGCGCGACTCAGAAGATCCTCTTGAACTTGGGATGGGAAGTTCTCCCGCACGCGGCATATTCACCAGACTTGGCCCCATCCGACTACCATTTGTTCCGGTTAATGCAGCACGCCTTAGTGGATAAACAGTTCAAAACGCTGGACGATGTGCGTAAATTCGTTGATGCCTTTATCGCCTCGAAACCTGCAAGTTTCTTTCGCGACGGCATTCGTATGTTACCAGAGAGATGGTGCAAGGTCATGGAAAACGATGGACAATATTTCCAAGATTAAGTTCGTTGTTCTCTATTTTTTTATATTGAATAAATTTGCTGAAAAATCTGTAAAAATTAAGTCGTACACCTAATATATTAGTACTATAAATATAGAGATATTTTTTAAAGAAAGAAGAAAGGATTAAATCAGAGAAATTTTTACAAGCAATTAGCTACTAGAGCATAATGTATAGAACGTATTATTTTTAAAAGTTATATTTTATTAAAAGATTAAAAAGTCAGGTCATTTTGAGACACCCTTTATAATTGAATACCTAATTATTCATTTAATTTTCTAATATGACGGGCCAAATTTTAATATCAAATATTCATTAGATTAATTTCATTACTTTCAATTGATTAATTAAATTTATAATTATATATATATATATATATATACATATATATATATATATATATATATATATATATATATATATATATATTTGCGCACACACACCCACATATATCCACTACCGGCAAAAAGTTTCTTGACAAAAATTCAAAAATGTACCGGAACGATTTTTTATGCCATTTCGCCGATAGTTGACATAAATGAATTTAATAAACGGCATTTTGAAGGGGAGGAATTCATCTTTATTCCGTTTTTTTTAATCTATTTTTTTACGACTAATACCATTTTTCGAAAACAACCATTTTTCGCCTATTTTTTTTTCCTTTTCTGGTGGACCCCGTTTACAGACAATTTTTTTTAAATGTATTTCTTTGACTGAAATCATTGAAGGATAAAATTTAAAAAAAAGCTAAAATGAAGTGAAAAATAAAATTGAAGCTCAAGCTTCAATTTTATTTTTTTTTAAAGCTTCGTACGATTTTTTTCTAAAGATATTTTGATTTTTTTGAAAAAGTGACAATTTGTAAAATAACGTGTAACGCGAAACCGACAACGATTCAAGGAAAACCTCAAGATAGTAAAAAGTTGAATCGGTTTTTCGTCGAGTTCGCGAGAATTTTTTCAGATTTTTATCGAAATTTTTTTTTTCAGCCATTTTCAGTAAAAAATCAGATGATTTAGTTACCGTAATTCGAGAATTATAAGGGGTTTGTGGTAAAATTTCGAGAGAGGAAAAAAAATAATTTTTCTATTTTCAATGCAATAGAATTATTTCAGATTTTTTCGACATTTTTTTCTCGAGTTACGGCAATTAAATCATCTGATTTAATACCAAAAATAAGTGAAAAAAAAATTTCAAATAAAAATCTGAAAAAATTCTCGCGAACTCAACGAAAACCGATTCAACTTTTTACTACCCTGAGTTTTTCCTCGAATCCTTGTCGTTGTTGCGTTACACGTTTTTTTTCAAATTGTCTCTTTTTTTTTCAAAAAAATCTAAATATCTTTAGAAAAAAAAATCGTACGAAACTTAAAAAAAAACGAAATTCAAGCTTGAGCTTCCCCCTTTATGAATCCGGTCAAAGAAATGTATAAAAAAAAATTTGTCTGTCGGGGTCCACCAGAAAAGGGACAAAAAAAGGCGAAAAATGGTTGTTTTCAAAAAGTGTCCTAGTCGTAAAAAAAATAGTAAAAAATGTTCAAAAATGAATGGAATGTAGGTGAATTCCTCCTCTTCAAAATGCCGTTTATTAAATTCATTTATGTCAACTATCGGAAAAATGGCATAAAAAATCGTTTCGTAACTTTTTGGAATTTTTGTTCGGAAACTTTTCGCCGGTAGTGTATGTATGTATAAAATTCCATTAACCTCACAGACAAAAATGAAACAGATGTTGAGAAAAAAAAAAACAAGTTGTAACACTAATGATAACCCTGAACCGAACATACGATTCGGAGTCGCAGGTGCAACTTTTCGACCGGTATTAACGACAATTTAATGTCCACCAGACTCGATTTCTACTTTTCTCTTTCCCTCGTACAGTTACACACATTAGGTTTAGCCTTACGTAAACGATTGATTCACGAGCGAATGTGCGCCGTATAATGCTGGATGGAAAAATACAAATTTACGTTTTCGCTGATGAAAAATGTAAAAGGGATCCTTTTCGCAGCCACCAGCAAGCAGCACCGTATGGCTCTCTTTGTGTCTCGATCTTACGACGAACACAGTCCTTCTCTAAATCGATAAGCGACGACACGCGCGACTGGTAAAGTAAAATACGCGGACGGAGATGAACCGTCGACGAAGCAGCTGGGAAGCGTGATAAGGGTGCAACTTTACTCGCAAATGCTCCCCGATATACCGGATCTGCTTTCGGCGCCCTCCGCGAGATGGCGCCGATTGCACAAGGACCGCGAACATCGGGCGGGAAATCGAGGTGGATTTGACAGTTATGCGTAATTCAATATTTCTTCGATTGTTCGTTACGAAGAATTGATAAGTAGCAATTGTGCATTTCAAATCGCAACTCGTTAAAAAAAATAAATAAATAACATTAATGAAGATAGATACTTTTGAAATAAAAATAAGAAATGTACACATTGCGTCGTCAATTTTTCGCGGCCTTTATTGGCCATAGAGAAGGGTTTTAGGGTTCCGTGGCCGAAAGGGCAAAACGGAGCCCTACTTCTGTCTGTCCGTCCGTATGTCACGGGTCTCTAGCTCGTAAACGAAATGAGTTACAGACCCGAAAGTTGGATATTTTCTGTAGAATGTTGACCCAAAATCGAATATCGAATTAAAAATTCACTTAAATTATTTTTCATGGGGTGTCCCATACATGAAAAAGGAAGCGAGAAAAACAAAAAATTTCTTACCCTGGCATGTGGGGTGTCATTGTCTAAAGCTCATTGAGTAGAGTAAAAATATATTTTTTATTATTTTTTACCCTAAAAAATAAAGAAATGGCGGGCCGTCAAAGTTGTTAGTTTTAGATCATTTTTGTTACGGGGTCTATCTCAAAAACTAGTTAAGAATTTGGAATTTCTGTATATTATGTACCATATGCTGTATTTAAAAAAAAACGAATATTGAAAACGCCGATTCATGACGTAGTATATATAATAATTTATTGTATGCATAATACAATAAATTTATAATGAAAATATATAAAATTATTGTTATTTAAATATTTACAATACGAAATTACGAGAATACGAGAGATTGACGTCACGGAAGTAACGAGATTGGAAATTTAAAAAAGACTGTAGATCGTATATTTCATTTATTTCTCTTCACCTCCGCTTTTTCTGCGAATTATGTGAATATTTTCATATATTTTCAAATATTCAGAGTGCAGCAGGAGTATACAGAGCTTTCTTTAGCTACCAGCACCCCATATGGTTCGAGTTCAGTACTACCTAAGAGCGAAGACAGAAAAAAAGCATTACCTAATTAAAAATCTAATTTAAAAAAACCGAATTGGTCATATGTACGGAACCCTAATAAATCTGTATTTTTTTTTTTTTAATGAACGTAAAAAATAAATAGTACATCACTCTCCGCAAATTCAGTATATCGGGGTTAGATTACCATTCCAAACAAGACGATCGTAATTTCCATAGCCCTTTGTCCCTAAAAGAAAGTTCACAAAAAGCAAGAAAGAATTCCCACAGTCTGGCAACGCTGAAAATCGAGTTTGAAAAATTTTCCGTCGCCCTCCTCTCGATGATCTTCCACTCGTACAGCTCCAACCCAGACATTCCCGTGAGCAAAAGAGCCGCGCGAAAAAAAAAGCACGTGGGTTAATCCACGACCCTGCGGTTATGTTTTCGCGAATTACAGGCCACGTGTACTCGGCGTTTCTCCTGGTGGCATCTCATCCACCGAGGTTTCCGGCATAGCACGGAGCTTGCGGTCCTACGGCCAAGTCTCAGTGATTGTCAGTGAGCACTTTCGGTACAGGGCGAGGCAGCGTGACGCTGAGCGAAGTACGCCAATATCCCTTGCCCTTTCAACGTCCCTTTCTTCTTGACGAGCTACCGCTGCCCGTCGCCGCTACCACCCCCAAGTCCACTCGAACTAAAAAAAAACTAAAATTCAAATAAAAAAAAAACACCAAAAAAGCGGATAGTCGTCTAGTCGCGTCCGCTGGCTTTTTTTTATCAGCCTCTCGCATGCGCCCCCGCCCCGATCGATAAACCGAACAGCCGGGTATATACCAGTTTTCCCTTCCCCTCGTGACGTCACCCGCCATAGTACAAACAGTACGAGCGATAGCGGAAGTGTACGAGTTTCGCCGAGCCACAACCCGAGCTTGGGCGAAGGCTTCGCGTTGGTCGACGCACACCCTGGACGTTTTCCTCGGTGAGCATGGACGAGGGACCAGGGTGGTTGGTTGGAAACTCGAGTGTACCGGCGGGGGTGGACGGAGGAGGGGGGGAGGGCGCGAGACTAGCGCCACTCGCGAGCTTTTTCTCCGTTCGCGCTTTCTCTCGCTCTCTCTCTCTCTCTCTCTCTCTCTCTCTCTCTCTCTCTCTATCGAACTCTCGCGATTGCTTCGTGTGCAGTCTATCGGTCGGTCTTTGTCGGCGACGCTTGTGCTTTCAGGTACATGAGAAAGACCGCAGGGGGGCGGCTCAGAAGGAGAAAGAGACGAGCGCGATCCAGCAAACGTTCGACCGTCGTCTTTCTCGACGTACGTTAACTCCGGCTCGAGTTTTGTACACACACACGCACACACACACACACAAACACACACACACACACACACACACACACACACACACACACACACACACACACACACACACACACACGCACACACACACACGCACGCACGCACGCACGCGCGCGCACACACACACACACACACACACACCACACACACACACACGCGCGCGCGCCCGCACACGCGCACACGTACACGTGGAAACGAAAACACTCGAGCTGTGCGTTAAATCGCGCGCGACTACATTCACGACGAGCGCTTCGTCGATGCTATGAGGAAAAAAAGAACCTCACGCTTCAAAACGAAAGCTTAGTGCGTTTTTTTTTCTTTTTTTTGTTTCTTTGTTTGTTTTTCGTTGCTTGGTTCGATATTAGGAACGTGCGCGTTTCGTGAACGATCGAAATATCCGCGTGCGTTGAATGTAATAATCGCTGGAGGTAACGTGTGTGCGTGTGTGTGTGTGTGTGTGTGTGTGGGTGTCTGTGCGCGACAAAACATATCAGCCTCGAAGCAACGAGGCAACTCACCGTTCGCGAAAGTATCATCGAACGGAGAGAGAAACGGAAAAAGTACGCGTGTTTGTGTGAATTTTTGTTCGACAGTGCTCTCTGGAAATAAGGGAGTGAATGCGGTATACGCTAGAGGGAGATGAAAAAAAAAGAGCTCGCGGAGAAGTGAATAAACGAGGAAAAAAGCAATTTCGTAGGTGAATTTGTGATAAACGTTACGGAGCTTCGTCGTCGATACTTGACGTGACGTTCATCTATTTTTTTTTTCGTTTCGTGTTTTCCATTTGAAATCCCAGTGTATCGAAGTGTCGAACTTTCCTGATCACACGTCAAAAATCTCCATTACGAACGAGAGAGAGAGAGAGAGAGGGGGGATGGGGGTGGGGGAGGAAGGAAAGATTGAAATTATTGTAAGAAAAATCCGCATCAACTTAAGGCGTTACATCTGAGTAGAAACGAAATCACCTTTTTTTTGCTGACTTAAGTTATGCATAAGCGTCACAAGAATGATATTAACAAAAAAAGTTGTACGCGAAAAACAATTGACAAAAAATGTTTGAGCTTATTTTTCAAAGTGCCTCAGAGCGCTCCGAAACGTACGAAATAGCCTAGTCCGTAAAAGTAACAATTTGGAGTCGTTTAGTCCAGTCGTACGAAAAATATACAACAACCTAACAATTGAAGACTCACTGTCAAAATGCAGAATTCAAACGGAAGCTTCAATTCCGTCGTGTGGACAATGTCTTTCTAAACCAGTTTTTAAACATTGAACGCGGTTTTTCTCGAAATCACATTTTAGGCAATCGAGAGAACGCCTAATTCGGGCAATTTTAGATCGATTCTATAAATAAGTACACACGATTTTATTACAATTCATCAACAATTCTTGTTTTTGTAAACATATTACGGCCGATTTTTCAGCGAAGAAACAAAATTTATTCACAATGATGTCGTTCTTTTTTAATAATCGTGTGTACTTCTCTAGCAAAACTAATGCAAATAACGAACAATTTCTTTTTGTTCGAGATGCTAATCCATGAAAGTTCTGCGTCCTCCCGCAGAGCGCTTAAAAAAAAAAACCCTCTTAGTGTAGTTCCAACTAAGCCGCCATTTTGATTTTTTTTCACCATTTTTTTTTGTATATGCCAACACATGTGCAACCCTCCAAATTCGGATTGTTTGTCAAGTATTCTCATAGAACATTCCCGAAAGTCTCATTTTTCGATGAGCATGGTAGATGTAACGTCTTAATGTCAATTAATTCAATTCCGTGACAATCAATCCTCCCCCACTTGCCTTCTCACCCCCGAAAGGATCGCCTCCAAAAAATTTGAAGAATATCCAATCAATATATTCACGCTCCAGAGCAACCGAAACGAAATTTTCCATCACCGGTCACGAATTTTTCTCGCCCATAGTGTGTGCCTGTCTGTGTGTGTGTGTGTGTGTGTGTCAACGTTCCATCCCCGTGCGCTGGTCCTACGTGTCCGTGTGTGTTCGCGCATACGCGCGTGTGCGTCTACATTCGTGTCTACGCGTCCCAAATGTACGAGGGCCTCCCAAAGATTACCAGCCCTTGTCTAATCCCCCCCCCCCCCCCCGCCCTCTCGCCACCCTCGTTGGCAATCGCCTCGACCCTCGCCTGGGCTCTCGTTCTTCCCTTCTATGTCGACGATAGACTCGGTGCCATTTCTTTTATACGTTCTTTCCTACGATCTTAATTCTACGTTGAATTTTTGACAAGGGCTTCACGACTTGTCGCGATGGTCGTATAGTGAGAGCGTGTGTTCATGCTCGGTTTGTAGACCGTACGATCGCCATACACGTTACGATGTCGGACGAAGTCGAGTAGATACGAAACGTGCCGATCAGACGGACTTGTAAACGCGAGGGTGACCACTGAGCGTTCTATTTCGATATATATATATATATATATATATATATATATATATAAAGATTAAGCATAATTATTATATATAAATTTAGTTTTAAGGACCGTTCCTAAGGTAGCTAGATGAGCTGATAGGGAATATAAAATAGATATATTAATTAATCAAAAATTCTAAAATCGTTTTTCCTTTACGAACGTTGTTTTTCTGTCTCGGACAAAAAAAAATATACACGCTTGAATTAAATTTTCAAGGTTCAAAATATCTATTTTATGTTATGGCTATCCAGACGTCTGGCTGTTTTGAGGACGTTTCTTGAAATTATCTTCATATGTGATGAATATGATAAATTTGGTAAGGTGGACGGTTCAAGAAGTCGAATATCTTCAAAATGACCTTTCCCTACATACAAATACATATACAGTGGGTAAAAAAAGTATTTGCACACCTCGTGTTTTTCAAATTATCCTTCGAAAAAATAAAATGCTTTAGCATATTTGATTTTTAGCATATTTTATTTTTCTTCGAAAACAAGAAACAAAAATGCTAAAGCAGTTTTATTTCTTTTAAGCATAATTTGAAAAACACGAGGTGTGCAAATACTTTTTTTACTCCCTGTATATATATACAGGGTAGCAATTCTCAGGTGACCGGGTATTATTTAAGGGTCTTGCGCGGATATGTTGCAACCGAGAGCAACATGATTTCCAAAAGTTCTTCGAGTTCCCTGCGAAAAAAAAAATATTGCGTATTTTTGTGATGAGTAGTATTTGCAAAAAAAAAAAATAGAGCATTCTGCAAAAAATCAAAATTCCACGTCGAATATAATCGGATGAAGATAATTAAATTCGGCATAAAAAACGCTCCTGAAAAAAATTTTTCGTAGATTTCGTGATCACGAAAAAAAATTTATCAAAGATGCATTTCAGAGTGAACGAATGGAATATAATTTGATTAAAAAAAAAAGGATTTCCAAAAAGTCTTTCGTATTGGGAATGTTTATTCCGCTCTTTTATTTTTTACTTATTCTTTATTTATTATCTTTATTCCGCTCAAAATGGAATTTCCATTTTTTCCCAGCATTGTCTGACCAATGACGAGATCATTCTACTCGCCAGTCCAAGACTCTACGACAAACTCTTTGTTTTTCGTTTTTCCCTAGTCTTGCAATCGAGCACAAACATACCGATTATTATTTCCATCTTACAAAGACCCGTGATAAAGCGTTGGTATAGTGTAATTTTTCCAGCAAGGTTTAAGGGATGATGTAGGGATTAAATGTTTGATGACATTGGTGGATCGATATAAGAGAAGTAAAAAATACATTTAAGGGTTGAATTTCGATTGATAATCGGAGGTTGCATGTGCGAGAGCAAGATGACAGCGCGAGCAGCAGCAGCAGCAGGGTGCAACGCTGCACACACAACCCCCTCGAGGGCACACGGGGGCGCAGCTGAGCTCGACCGGGCGCGACCCACAGCCCTACATTCGCGGTCTGCGGCGCGACCTAACCTCAACACACACCCACTTTTCCTCCGTTCTCCTTCCTCGAAAAGCCTCACCCCCCCCCCCCCCCTCCGCCCGCCCTCCTCCTTGCGCCTTGACTATCCAACCCTCGTCTCTTCTCCACCGCGCGGCTCTGTAGCGACACCGAGCCAAGTCAGCCATACGCCCTTCGATGCGAGTGCGACCGCTAATAATGCTCGTATACGGAAATTAACGCGATCTATCGTACGTACACGTACGCGGTTGGGAGGGGGTTCTTCTTCGGTGAGGAACAGAGTTCTTGTTTTTTTTTTTGTTTTTTTTTGTTTTTAATTTTGTAACGAGTGATTCAATCTGTTGATGAATTGGTGGTGTGCGAGTCTGCTGGCGCGATGTGCAGAACGGACGATAGTGGTGGTGGTGTTGGTGGTGTCAGTGGTCATTGCGGAATTTAACGTAATCGTAGACGAGGCTCCTTATCGGGCGTTATCGGGGGGTGATTGCGAAAGCGTAATTGACTATTTTCGGTAATAAATCTTGTTACAGGAGTCGTTTGGACGGAAGAAAATTCGAAGAGTGATCGAAAATGTGCACGAGATCGAACGTTTAGTGCTCGAAGATTCTAGATTTTGATTTTGGTTTTATAGAATTTTTTCCCGCTCATTTGAGTTTTTTTTTTTTGGTGATAACGATGCTGAGAATTCGAGTGGACGATCGAAAATTTACGAGAGTTCATTTCCGAAGATTCTGGATCTTGATTTCGTTTTTTAGTGAATCTTTTTCCCGCTCTTTGGAATTTTACAAACATTTTTTTGGAATACTGATGTGGAGAATTCGGGCTTGTTTGAGTTTTTTGGTTTTTCTGACGTCGAGAATTTCGAGGGGATCATAAAAAATGAGGAGATCATACGTTCATATAATTTCTAATCAATTGTTACGATAACTATTGTCATTTTCGAAACGAACGTGATCCAGAGATTCGCGATAAATTGTAAGAAAAATAAAAGAAACGAACTCCAGAAGTTGGCGCGTATTGTTTTTTGAACAGAAAATTTATTGATTCTCGAACGACCACGTTTGGGATTGTTTATATTTTTGTTATCAGCGGCGATTAAAGTCTTTTTCGTTACATTTACTTTTCGCAAATTCATAAGGGCCCCAGCTTGAAAGCTTCACGAGGACCCTCAAAGGGGCGGTCATACACTTCAATTAAGGGCACTCAAAAGCTCTGTAAATTACCCATATTACTGAATCGTTTAACGTGACTTGTTTGAGTTTGGAAAATTGTCGGATTTTGCGAAAATGGGTGGTAAAATATTAATCGAAATTTCGTGTTTTTTAATGTTATCTAAACTTGATTTGCACACGTGTTTCAAACATTCAAAATGACGAATTTGATTTATTAGATCAATGTTTGCATCGTTGGAATGCAATGAAATCTTTTTTTTTAATAACTTGAATTTCCGTTTCCTCTTTTTCGCTATGAAAATTCTGCATCGATTGTTTACGATTTTTCTTTAAACATCCACAATTGAAATGTACGAATAAAAATATTAGATATAATAATAAAAATAAGGAAGTAAAAATATAAAAAAGAATTTTTGTTGAATTCCAACGATGCAAACTTCAACATCATTTTAATTCGAATGAAGATTTTATTTTGTAATTTCTATCCATTTATTTTGTATTTAGGCTAGTTGAATCAAAATTAAGTTTCGAAGTAAAATTGCAAACATTGAGAGTAATCCAACATTTTTTGATATTCTTGTCAAGATGTCCTAATAATAGTCGGCAATATCCTCGATTGGGTTCTCCTTACTCAAGATTTTCTAAATAAAGTAACTCAAACCTGAAATCTCTCTCTCTCTCTCTCTCTCTCTCTCTCTCTCTCTCTCTCTCTCTCTCTCTCTTTGACACGTAATTGGGCGTCGTGGCGATACTTGTTAGAGCGATCACTCTTAAGCCCTCAAAGGTGCCAAGTTCCATTACGGTCGTCTTGACAATTTCATGCCCAAATCCTGTATTTTTTTTTTATCAAGACGTCACCGATACGAAAATTTTAAACGTGAGACGCAACAGAGTCTCGAGCGAAAGCAAAAAAAAAACCTTTCAATAATAAACGAATATCATTGGTGGTGCCTTGGATCGATAAATTTACATTCCTCATTCAATTGAATTTTCTTGCACCGTTCAACGGCTTCCCGATCAAACGAACACTGTTTTCCGTAATGTATTTATTCGCGGTAAGGCTTGCATCGACTGACGATTTCATTCGGCTGTGCAATTCGAAGTCGATACGTACGTAGAAGCAACGTGAAGAAGGACGAGCAGACAAAGAATGAGAGAAGAATACGAAAAGCCCGCGAAAAGTTTCTCGTACAACACGCGAGCCTGTATCTATAGTGAACCGAGCACGTGTCGTTCATCAAACTAGAGAGAGAGAGAGAGAGAGAGAGAGAAAGAGAGAAGTCCTCGCGAAATCGCTCGACACAGCGATTTAATTGAATTGCACTTCGTGAAGGGCTGGGGGGTAGTCAAGAGCCATGATACTCATCTGCTCAAAGTGCAGGCGGAAAATTGAAATTGCATCGTGTGACTTTGTGTGTCGATCCCTACCACGTCTGCCCACGTACATATACAGGGTGACCCGTAAAAGTGACGTCCAACAGAGAAATCTAGATGCCTATCCGAATCACCTCCATATATGCTTCACGATCTATTTCAACTTTTAAAAAAAGAACATGTTTTTGTTTTATTCGTCTTTCGAGTTATCCTGTAGCATAAGTTTTTGTTCCTTTTCTCTTCTGTCTATGTTCTTTATTTTTAGACGTTTTTAAAAGCAATTGGGAGTCATTTATACTGGTTTAAGTATTTCTTTTTTATCATCTGACCTTTAGTGACTGAGCCGATCAAGCCTATTTTTCTAAACTTCCCGAGTCAAAATTTATAGCCTCCTCTGAACACTCGCAGGACCCATTTCTTTTGTAATGCACAAGCCGCCAGCCTCCGTTGAACCTATCAAACCCCATTTCTTGAGTTCAGTGCCACGAAGAGGCTTCCATTCGGTCCAGTGTAGCTTCTGTTCGTCTTTCCTGTTCGAAACGTGCAGAACACAGGCCTCCTTAACCTGCTTTCAATCTCAAGTCCGTTGCCTCGACCCCACCTAACCTGCTTTGAGCTAAATTCGATATCTCTTCCATCAACCATTCCATTGTGGACTGATCGGTAACCCGTTCGATGACGAAATAAATACGTTTTCGCTGAATGGAGGGTCCGGAGGGTCTACAGTGCGCCTACAGTAGGCTGAATGGAGGGTCCAAAGGGTCTACAGGGCGCCTTCAGTCGGTCGAAAGTGGGGCCAGTAGGTTCTGCGAGAGCGTTCGAAGTAGGCCCACCTGGGGTTTCGCAGGTTCAGTTGCCCTCTGCATTGGCCTCCTTTGAGTGACAATGTCCAGTTTCTGCCATACGGGAGGTTCATCGGAGGCCCTAACGTACTGGTATTCCAAATATTGTACCCTCGTTTAGGTAACCGATAATCCACTATTGCCGATCTCTGCTCGGGGAAGGAGGCCTTTATTTTGCTGGTTGAACACGGCTCGAAAATTTTGACTCGGGTCTTGATCAAAATCCGAGGTATTTACGTTAGTGTTCAATTGGTCATTTATTAATCGCTGAATAGTGTAGTTCATAACGAGAACACGAGTACAAAAAAAAAACGAGGAAAGATACGAGGTATTTAGATTTTCCTTTTGGACGTTACTTTTCGGGCCACCCTGTATATGTGTATGTTGGGAAATAATGTTCTGAACCCTATCCATGTAATGTTGGCTATCCGAAGGACGATTGTTTCCTTTTTTAAAGAGAAACTATTGATTTCGGCGACGGGCGTTTCCTTGGCATGATTTGATTTTGAAGACATTGGGGCTCATGCTATGCTGATTACAGGGACAATAAGTTGCTATGAACCTGTGTAGAAATATTGTCATGGATACAGTCCGATTCGATCGACATCGAATCGGATCCGGGAGCGAAATATAACGCTCGCAAATCACATTCCAGTCAGGATCCTAATCCGGAACTATTAAGGACTCCAGTCAGAATCCAAATAGAAACTTTCGATAGTATCCAGGCTAGAATCCCGAACTTCTAGAACAATATCTAGTTCGATATCGAGTAGGATCCCAGGGATGAATGTAAAAATCACCAGGAGATACAGATCTCCAATTTTGGCTTTAATATGAAGATTTATTTGACCTAAACTAATTTTTGTTTGAATTGATGAATCCCTTCTTAATACAAGAACAAATACACGCTACTGCGAAGTATTATAACCGCATACTTCTGTTTTTCCATAGCAATAATTTTGCATATTAAAATGTATAAGATTTGTACGGGGCATAAAATTCGTATTAGAAAGTAGCTGTATTTTTGCAGTTTACTTACTTTTGAATATTCCTTGATAGTCCCCCAACTCGTTCTTTTCGAGGAATTCTGCGATTTCGTCCGTCATATTATTCTCTCACTTGAACGTTTTTTTATATTCTTCCTCACGTGCACATAATTATTGCACATAATTTCTCAATATATATTCAATAATCAAAAGCACTTCCGAAACGCAACACTGGCACTTGTTCCAAAAGCAGTGGTCCAAAAGGAAGATGCTACACGGCAAGGGTATGCGTGAGCTACATCTGACAAGCGGCCTGCTGCCGGGCCAGTCACATTAAAGGGCAAAGTGCGCATGCGCATTAGTGTCATAATCGCGAAATAAGAAGTTTTCGTGACTGGGAAGCCGTATTTATTTTTTTCGAGGAAATATTTATTCAAATGTTCTATTTTAAATATGGTTTTTATTTGATGTGAATAACCGGTACGTGACAAAAAAAAAGTGTAACGCCGAATACATGCTGTTGTTACAATCACATAAAAATCATCTCCATATGAGTAAAAATATATTAGTTTCTAATAAATTATGTTCTAATGTGCCAATTTATTAGAAAATAATAAATCTTTTTTTGAGTGTGGACGTTTTCTGAAATCATTTATTCAAGGATCTAAAAAAGATTATGTAAAAATTCGTGCTACAGTATAACTGTCAAAACTTTTATATTTTAATAACAGAATTTCGATCAAAATTCTTTACATTTAATAAAAAAATTTGAAAAAACAATATATAGACCTTCAAAGACTTACATTTCGTGGAGAAAAGTGATATAGGTTATTTATTCTAAGTAATGTATTTAACACGTATTTCAAATTCTTGCCACCACGTCTCCGCCTTGTGGTACATAGTGGGCCCCATCTGGATTCCGATGAGGTTACCCCTTCTAGGGAATTCGTATCATATCCCGATCGCAAACATCGGTATGGTCGTAAAGGCAAACATTAGCAAAATACCAATAGTCCCTCTTCCTCCCCCCTCCCCCTTCGCCATCATTATACTTTTCCATTACTTTCGACTCGTTTAATCCACGTTCGTTACCAATTTAGATCCGCGTGACCGAGTTGCAAGATCCCAAGTGCTGGTAATTTCGCTCGTCAGAGATTGAAAGAAACGGGTCGCGAAGATTGACAACGACGAGTGACAGTTTCGCGAAGTTGAAGCAAACCAAGGAGAATTTAATTCGTCGGTTGACCGGGACAATCGTTCATAATCGAGGGGAGCGTTTTCGAGGTGGTGTCGAGGAGGGGTAGCCTGCGGCACAATCGAAAGGATTACTCGCGCAGCCACGAGCGCAACAGTGCCGAGGAAGAGGAAGAGGAGGAAGAGGAGGAGGAAGAGGAAGAAGCGGAGGAAGATAGAGAGGAGGAGGAGGAGGAGGACTACGGTATTTACGGGGATGAGAAACGGGGAAGTTTAGATAGGCGAGAGGAACAGCAGCGTGATTCGCGTGTGAGATTATCGAGGTCGTTGGGGCCGGTTTATCGGGAAGGTGTCGTCGTGAGGGTTCCGCCGACGGGTGGCGTCGGTGGTTACTGTGATGTGGTGGAGTCCCCCGGGGGGCCGCGGTTGCATCATCAGGATCACCGCTATCAGGAGCACCAGCATCATCATCCGCATCGCGAGCAACATCATCCGCAAGGAGGAGGCGGCGGTGGGGGAGGTGGAGGAGGAGGAGGAGGAGGAGGAGGAGGAGGAAGCGGCGTCGTCGGTGCATCGTCGTCGTCGGCGTCTTCCCTCCGTCGCGTCGTCGTGAGAGCCCCCGTGTCGGGTGGCGGTATCGGCGCAACGGCCCGCGGCGGCCTGGCCAGTGGTCCCGAGGAGGAGGACGACGGCGTAGGATGGTGTGACCTCCGGCGTCATCCTCCCGCTCGTCGTGGAGCCGGTGGGGGTGGAGGTGGCGGCCCCGGTCTCACCGGTGGTGGTGGCTACGGTACCGAGCGTCTTCTCCTCGACTCCGAGGACGAGGAGGAACCACCGGGTATGTCGTGGCAACAGCAACAACAGCCGAGATCCCTCGGGGCTTCCACCAACAACCGGGGGCCTGCCACCTCGTCGTCCACCGTTCATCCACCATCCTCGTACTCTCGGGACGAGCGGGATCGCGATCTAAGGCTCGTAGAGACCGGCAGCGGACGCGAGCCAATCTCATCTCGCGAATTGCGGGAGTCACGTGATCTACGAGAATCGCGAGATCATCGCGACATCCGCGACTCGAGAGAGAGCTACGCCAGTGCCTCGAGACGCGCCGATTATCGCGTCGGTGACAGGCCTGAGAGAGGCGATCGCGAACAGGACTATGACGATTACGATCAACCACCTGCTACACGACCCAATACGTCGGCCAACGCGTCCACCGCCCTCACCAACAATCCGGTAAGAATTTCATCTATACCTGATTATACATTACTTGGCTTTCGATTCGGGTAAAAGATAAACAGAGAGAGAGAGAGAGAGAGGGAAAGTAAGAAATAAAGAAAGAAGGTACAGTAACATCCCGTGCGGTAATTGAGCTCGGGCTTTGATCGGGCTCATCTTAATGTTTGCGAATTTTATTAAGGCTCTAGTGTGGAAGCCTCACATGGGCCATCAGTGGCCGGTCACACTTTGCTACAGAGGGCCATTGAAGGCAAAATAACCAGGGCCATTAAAATTGCGCCAACGGTGCCTTATAACAAATTATTGCAGCCATATGCGTACGTGCGTGTGGGTGCACTGTGAAAAAGAAATGTGTTATTTCAATACATTTGAGGCTTAGAAGTCTGTCTCATCTTTCGACACATTTGACCCCGCGTTGTTCCAATGAACGAACTGCATGCGTGTTGGTTCAAGGCATCACAGCTCGTCTATTGAACGCATAGTTTAATTATTATATTTAATTGATCTCGATAATTGTTATGCCACAAATTCTTTGGTCAAGCAATTTATACTGATTTGCCCCCTATAATAGCAAAGTCTAGTAGTATTGGGGAAATCGCTACTAGGGAATCTACAACTACATCCCGTAAAGGCCCCCACTTGGTTTCCGTACTTAGACCATAGTTTTAGTCAACCTACCTATCATATCATTTCCTAATAGGGGCCCGGTCCGGCTCTTTTACGGAAAACGCTATGGAATCCATAAATAATCTCTTGAAGGCCCCTGATTGTATTAGGGATGCCCTGCCAATTTTCCGCACGGGATATTTCTCAGACACGGTGGATGACTGACTAACTGACTGAGGGTTGGTAATTAATACAACAGTGGTATAAAAGTGTCAATCTTCATCTCCATTACCATACAATTTCATTGTTTTCTACAGAACAGTATGGCTTTGCAATATAATTCTGTAGGCAACATTTGATGATTTATGGTCTTCGGCAATTACATTCAAGTTTTGGGCAACCGATACTCCCGAACAGCCTACGTATAGGCGACCATGCGAGAAGCTAATCGTCTCTTAGTGCACCTCAACGCTCTTTAAGGTACTACTAGATGGATATTAAAAAAAAGCTAGAATTCTTGAGAATTTGAGGAATGTTAGTTCTTGATCGAAAAATAATACATGAATTATTTTACAATTTTTCACTATATAATTTAGTAGTTATAAACGTATGAACTTAACACTGTCGCTTATGGGAAAACAGCTTCTGCAGACGTTAATGGTTGCAAAACGAGTGGAACTAAATCGCCGTAAATTCTGAAAATATTATATCATCAAGATTTAGGATCAAACGATTGATTGTGCTAAGTTTCAAATAAATCGACTGAGTAATTGTCGAGAAATTAATTAAAGCATTGAGGAGTGTCGCCTTTTTTTAATGATGAATTAATAGCAATCATTGGAAAACTCAATATATATTGAGTTTTTGGGTAATTATTGATAATAACAAGATTATCTGAACGTATTAATTAAATGTAAAAATTGAGAATTTTTTCTCGATCACTGTCAATTCAAATTGGATCAATTGAAGTGCAGAGGTGCAGATCCGTATTTGATATACGAACGAAAGCAAGGGAGTCGCATGTTATTCGCCGGAGAAAATACAACATTCATCATTTTACGATCAATGAGTGGTGAGAAGTTATTTCAGTGAGGTAGAATTTGTATATCCTGCAATCAGTGAGGCAGGCCAAGGATATCCTTGAATCAGCGTGATTCATTTGACACGATCCAAGATCGTCGTCAGAAATTATAAAGTAACCAATGCTCTCTGTGTATCCAACGTTTGCAGAGATGACGGAATTGGAACTGTACAATTGAGGATGTGAATATACATGTCGCTGTTTCTCGCACGTCATCCATTCAATCGGACAATATATTATTTTCAATCTACCAAGGGCGCAAATGATCGACAAATTGGAGTCGACATGCTCCATCAATATTAATAGAGCACAACGAGGAGGATAGCGAGTAGTGGACGAATATAAAGCTGCGGGTGTAGCCAAGTATTCAGGCATCATTATTGTCGTATGCAAAAACCCGGATATAGAGCGTGACGAGGAGGCGCCACGCGAGAGATGTCAGAGATCGATTGTAGGGGTAGGTCCTTGCTGTGGCGATTCCACTGGTGCCCTTCCATCTCACTGGGCCACGCTTTTCCCTCAATCTTCACTTTATCATTTCTCTGTTTCGCTTTCTCTCTCTCTCTCTCTCTCTCTCTCTCTCTCTCTCTCTCTCTCTCTCTCTCTCTCTCTCTCTCTCTCTCTCTCTCTCTCTCTCTCTCTCTCTCTCTCTCTCTCTCTCTCTCCCTCTTCCTCGCCCTCTCTTCACTGTACCATATTTCCGTGCTTGACGACTGGCCAAAAGCGGAACGCTCAATTTCCACGATGGAAAAAAGTTATTTCAAGAGTCGCTACCCCTTCGCCTTCGTGTTCTGCAGAAATGGACGAGTAGAGGCAAGAGGAGGTAGCTCGAGAGGAAAGGTAGGATACTGGCAATTCGACATTGTACAAGACAGGAGCTGCCTCATCCCTTTTTTTTACCATTGTCTCTCTCCATCGCTTTTTCTCTCTCTCTTTCTCTCTCTCTCTCTCTCTCTCTCTCTCTCTCTCTCTCTCTCTCTCTCTCTGTCGCAGTCTCTTTTCGTCTTTCTCACTCAGCAGTAATTTTAGCAAGCCCAAAGCATCGTATCAGCCTCGGGTGACGGAGACGAAGAAATTGAGGCTCACGAACATCCGACAGAGTTGTATGTGTGCGATGGAGGAAGATGTGGAAAGTGGAAGGTTCGGCTTTCCTGCAGTCAGTGAAGCGAGTCAGTGTGATCAAAGCTGTGCGAACAATCGCCTCGCTCTCTCTAGCCCTCTTATAGCCTCGCTTTTGCGACAACACGAATATGCATCGTTGTGAACGTGACGGCTACTGTACAGCAGCTACGTATTCATCCGAGAATCTGGAAAAACCGCAACGAGAGACGCGAGTACATAGACTAGGAGAGTATAAAAAAAGCGGGAGTAAAAGGGAGAGACAGATCCACGTAGCCTTCTTCATTTAGAGTTTCGCTGCATCTTTCATAGGGACCACGAAACGAGGATGGCATTGCGCAAACACTGTTATGGAGGTCTCATTTGCAGCTGCATTCAAGAAGCACAACTTCCATTTCTCTTGAGCATCGTGTTTTTTTTTCTTCGACCCCTTAACCCTCGACGATGCTATCTCGGGCTCTTCCAAGCATCCTTCTTCCCTTTCTCTCTCTTTATCGTGTTCACCGTCTCTCGGCTACTTGCCTGAAGCTTCCATCAGGCAATATGCCTTCACCAAAGTGCCTCTCTTTCTCCGCGTTGCCTAATGCAAACAGCTAGCGCAGAGGGTCATATAAAGTGGAAAATGGAGCGCCGCAAGCCCTTCTGTCAGCTTCGATCTATATTTGTCAATCGATATTTATCCCGAAACTTCGAGCCGTCGTGACCAGTTACGCGAATCACGCCGCGCTGTGGAAAGTGTCAAAGAGACTTACGAGGTTCAAGTGATAAATGCAACCTGAATTTTACATTTTTTCCTGGGAGCTAGAAGTATATCGATAGGGACTCGGCATTCGTCTGGATCAATAATTGGATTGGTGATCGCTCAGCCGCGGCTTGCGCGCTTCGCAGTCGATCAAGACGGCAGTTTTGCCGATTTTAAACCCAACCGAAAATCACTGGAAATATAGCCGTCTAGCAAAGCCCAGGTTTTCATCAGTTTCCATGTGCCCTCGTGAAAATGCGATGCAGTAGTGAGCTAGAAAACCAGTGGCGGTGGGCAAGACTCTCAGCGGCCTCCCAGGAACTGGAGACAGTCAAGTGACAAGTCTCGTGCAGCAATTTGTTGGGGACGACCCAGATCCTATCACATCCCTATAGGGATTTATAGCCGCGCGTCCAGGGAGCCCACTTGAGAATCCAAACGGATCCGCGCAATTTCCCGATTGACGTCGTTTGACAATTTTTTATTCAAAATTATTTTAGGGGACGTTCATTAATTACGTGAGGTTTTTTTTTTCTTTAATTTGGACGCCTCCTCCCCCCTGGACGAAATGAGATTTGGTGAGATGTGGAGGCACCTCCTCTCCCCCGCACGTGAGATTTTCTCCATAATTTTTAAATCATTACATTTGTTCGATATGTTCATGTATTTTGCTTTGTACCACTGATAAAGACTTACTGATAGAGTGCTCTATCAAATACATTTTTTCTGTGAAAGAAGAGGAGGAGAAAAATGATACTACGTTTAAGGTGCACTGTAATGGCTTTAATTTAGTTTTAGTTAATTTAAAAAAACGGTAAGGTAGAGTAGTGCTCCTTAGTGACCAAGAAGGTTCTCCTGTGTATCCGGTGGGACATGAAGGGTGCGCTTTATTACGAACTCCTGGAAACTGGTCAGACGGTGACTGCGGGCCGCTACGGCCGACAATTGAACAAACTGAGCGAAGAATTTGATCAGAAAAGGCTATTTACTGGGCAAGGAAGGAGGCAAGTCATACTGCTGCATGATAACGCTCGACCTCACGTTGCTCGCGCGACTCAGAAGACCCTCTTGAACTTGGGATGGGAAGTTCTCCCGCACGCGGCATATTCACCAGACTTGGCCCCATCCGACTACCATTTGTTCCGGTCAATGCAGCACGCCTTAGTGGATAAACAGTTCAAAACGCTGGACGATGTGCGTAAATTCGTCGATGACTTTATCACCTCGAAGCCTGCAAGTTTCTTTCGCGACGGCATTCGTATGTCACCTGAGAGATGGCGCAAGGTCATAAAAAACGATGGACAATATTTCCAAGATTAAGTTCGTCGTTCTCTATTTTTTTATATTAAATAAATATGCTGAAAAATCAGTAAAAATTAAGTCATACACCTAATATAATCAAGCAATTACAATAGTATTATTATTCTTGTTTTCTTAAAATATTTTCCCTTATAGAATGATTCAAGCCTTAAGGTGTCCATATTTGCACCCTTTACCTTACAAAATGTTATAATAGTATATTTTCTGAATTACAAAGTTGACGTGAGATTTTCATTGCGCCCTTCTCCCTAAATGAGATTTAGTGAGATTTTGCCAGACCACTCACCTCCCTCATTTGAAGCTCACGTAATTAATGGACGTCCCCTTATCCGTATCTCACCCGGAAGATCCGGCTGCGCTATGCTCGCGGTAAAAATAAATTAGCTAAATACGTAGCTGAAAAACGAAGCAAAGTCGATGTACGAGAAATGGAAACTGGAAGTTCCTCTCGTTGCTTAGTTTCGTCTCCCGCAAGCTTCCTCCCTTCTCCTGCCTATCCATTTATTTGTTTCGTCCTCATACGCGTACGTGTGTGTGTGTGTGTATGGGCATATATATAGATATGTTAGATTCCCGTAGGTTCTCTCGGGCACCAGATATTCGCCGAGAGACCCGGTTCTTCGCGAGAAGAATAATATAGGTCAGTGTACAAGTTTGCAGGAGCAAAAGAGCATCGGTGTGTGTGCCCCAGGATGAGAGGAATATACGCGAGGGAACGCGCCCAGAACAGCTTCACCGCGAGCTCCTTCGCGAAGAGAATACGAGAGAGCTCGCACGCTCAGCAATGAAAACGGTCAGAGAGAGAGAGAGAGAGAGAGAGAGAGAGAGATGGATGGGAAGAAGAGCCCTGCTAACGGCCAAACGGGTTTTCGCCACGACGTGCCCGCTATCGTCTTTTTTTTGTTTGCAATTATTTTCTATCTTTTCTCTCTCTTTCGGTCTTGCTCGTTCCTACTCACTCGCTCAGTCGCCCTTCCTTTACATCCGAATGGAATTTTATATTACACCGCTCCCAGTTTCCTCTTTTCCGGTTAAAAGAAAAATCCCTTTCTCACGTTGTAAACTTGTCACAGAGGAAAAAGCGAAATTCTACGAAGTTGCACGTCCTTTATATCCTCATTAATTACTATAACACGTGCAGACATCGTCGCAGAGATCCAATTGGATTCCTATACTTGTCAATAATTTCTGTTAGGGATCCAATCGGCATCGCATTGGATTTCGTCACGCTCGTACATCGGATTCTAATCAGGATTCCCCATGGGAATCCAATGTACGGATCTTATTTAAATCCTGGAGGATTCCCACATTATCGAACAGAATCTGATACGATTTCACGATGAATCCCATCGCATTATGTACGTGGAATTTTCTCAACAAAATATATAGATATACAAAATGAGTGGATCTTAAAAAAAAAAACGTCTAAATCTTATTTAAAAAAGTATATAAATCCCTTAAGACCTTAGGCCACTCTAGAGGCCAAAAAGGGCGTATTTTGTGATTTTTTTTCCAGCGAAACCATCAAATAAATCGAAATTACAAAATAGGTGTTTTATTATTCACGTAATTGACTATAGAAAATTATTTTTTCACAGCGATACATGTCAAAATGGTGACTGTGCAGCATTTTTTCAATGACGCCTTTATTTCTGGAAGGTCAACGGCCGGACCAACAGCTCCTATAATTTTTTAGTTATGATGAGACATTGAAGTTTTTTTCGATTATATATAAGAATAGCTATAGAAGTACGTAGGATTTTTTTGATATATTGTTTTTTGTCAAAATGGCGCATTTCTAAAACAAAAAGTTTAAAATGCCATGAGAAAATCGTCAGAAAATTGTTTATAAAAAAGGAACTATGCAATATAATAAAAAATATTCGTACTTTTCAAAGAAGTAATACGTTTTATTAATAAATTAAAATGTCAGGTCATTTTAAGGCACCCTTGACTTAACTGTGATTACCTATCTCTTATTTATCGGAAAATGTTTGTTATTTTCTAATGTGAAACGTCAAACCTTTAATGTTACAAACTCGCATCAAACAAAAATTCTGAACGAAAATTAAAAAAAAGTTTTAATTGGCTCATTACTTCGTTACTACCATTCAAATTTTTTAATTGAAAAACCAAATATTACAATAGAGGTACTGCCATTGAAAAACATTGAGACTTATGCACCAATCGCCATTTAAAAATGCTAAAGAGCTTCCGATACATACTGTATTTCATTTCTACGTTATTCTCATTTATACGTCATACTTGCTGTACCCCTTAAAAAACGTATAACTGAAGTTTCACTGTACTGCGAAATATCCTTATAATGTAGGTTGTATATCTTATCGGGATGTAAAAAGTTATGAACACATGATGAAAACGCGTAATATAATGTTTACCTAACCCTCACTTTTGTATCAGACTATCCATTCCGGCTACTAGCACGTAGATACTCAGCTTATACAGATATGCACATACTACTATAGTCTAGGGAACGTGGAGATCGTGGCAACGTCGCAAGCCCAACGAATTTTTGTCGTGATATTTGGCGCTAGCGTCGCTAGACATTGCTTGATTAAAATCGCTATATCTCTGATACTAGACGGTCAAAATTCATGATTTTTTTTACCCACTTCGTCATATGTTTCTCTGTAATGGAGAATTTTTTTTTTAATCTTTAGAAAAGTTTCGAAGTTATTGCGTGAAATGTGAAATTTTCCACTGCTCCCCATAAGAACACGTGTAAAACCGTGCTATCTTTGATTGCTAATATCTCGAATACACAACGGTGAATCCTTTTGAAATTTTGCAGATAATCACTTAATACTTTCCTGAATGGGTCCTCAAAATAAATAAAAAATCTATAGAAAAACGGCTTGGCGAGAGTACTACCTCAAAAAAAGTATAAATATTATCTTAAAAAAGTATAAATCGCTAAAAAAATATATATCTTATAAACTGATTACCATTTTTTATCTGCCGGGAACAAGTTGACGAAATAACTCGACTGTCGAACGATCTTTACGTGAAGTCTTGTAAGAATAACGCGCTTGAAGCTGGCAGAACGAAAGAAATGTTAGAACTAGAAAGATGGCGGCAAATAATGACGCACGGAGGAATCGTCCTGCGTGTTTTCGCCGCCAAAGTCCCTTCTTTACGTATATACACACCTGCAGAATTCGAAGCAAGAGAAAGACGCAGAGAGAACGAGAAAGGAATCGAAACGAAGTTGTAAGTGGGAGCGAAAGAGCAGATTCACCACGAAATAGTGAAACAAACGAGTCAAAGAAGGAACGAAGTTGTGGTCGAGTGCCGAGACGAAATTGCAGAATTATTCTTCTCGGAAGGACCTGCAAAATTCAGTCGGCACTGTAGTCGCAAACGTCCCGGACTTCTGGACGAATGTCGCCAGGAAGAAACAACCACGATTAGGAGATTGGCAAGATCTGGTTCTTTTTCTTCTGCACCCTCTTTCGCGTACGCTTGACGTTTTTTCTGTACTAATTTCCTATATTTTGTATGCGTGTGTGTGTATGTGTGTGTTTGTATATATAAACGGACATTTAGGGAATTCTGAGGTAACGAGGTTGAGTAGGCGTGCGGCAAAAAAAAAAAACAGGTTAATTTTTAATATTTTTTTCTGACGAGCGTATTGGCACGAAGAGGTTGGAATTTTACACACAACTTATACATAGTCTTGTCGAGGTTGAGTTTTTGTTTTATTAAAAAATATTGATAAACGATGAAGTTATGATTATTCAAAAAAAGTTCCGCCGTTGCTGCATGGCCAATCGGAGTAGGTGCTTCTGGCAAGTAGGGTTACCTGATATGAAAAAATGAAAAAGGAGCTTTTAGTATAATAATAAAACTTTCGTCCGGCCCGATACTTTTTTGTAATTTTGAAAACGGGGACGATACCACGCTGCAGAAGAAGATAAATTTTCGACCAAAAACAAACAACTTTAATAATTGATTATCAACAAATGGATCAACATACCACAAACTCGTACGGGCATCCTGTGCGGAAATAGAGTTCGGGCTTTGATCGGGCCCATCTTAATTTTCCCGAACTTTATTAAGGCCCTAGTGTGGAAGCCACGCATGGGCCATCAGTGGCCGGTCCCACTTTGCTACCAAGGCAAAATAACTAGGACCCTTAAAATTGCCTCAACGGTGCCTCATAACAAATTATTGCAGCCATATGCCTAAGTGCGTGTGTGTGTGCACTGTGAAAAAGAAACGTGTTATTTTAATACATTTGTGGCTTAGAATTCTATCGCATATTTTGACACGTTTGATCCCGCGTTGTTCCAATGAACAAACTGGATGCGTGTTGGTTCAAGGCATCACAGCTCGTCTACTAAACGCATAGTTTAATTATTATATTCAATTGATCTCGATAATTATTATGCCACAAATCTGCCAAAATCATGTCTGGTAGTATTGGGGAAATCGCTACTAGGGAATCTTCAACTACAACCCTTAAAGGCCCTTACTTGGTCTCCGTACTAAGACCATAGTTTTTGTTAACCTACATACCCTACCATTCCCTAATAGGGGCCCGGTTCGGCTCTTTTACTTTTGAATCCACAAACAATCCCTTGAAGGCCCCGAATTGTATTAGGGATGTCCTGCCAATTTTCCGCACGGGATACGATAAAAAATGTTATAAACTACGCTCTGTCCTAATTTGAAGTGAATCGGACGAATTTTGAGGCACCTCTTACACCGTTTCACATGTAATAGTTTTTAGAAGACAGCAAAAGATAAAAGGCAGAATCGCAGTGGGGCGGGGGGGGGGGGGGGGGGGGGGCGTTCCGTAGCGCAGTAGGTGACTTGAGCCATCGAGAAAGTTGTCACAACTCGGTAAATTTTTGCAATGTTTACAAAATCTTATGCAGCCAGGTAACATGTATGAATGTTAAAATACAAATAGCTGTGAATTTTTCATGTGAATTATAAATTAAGCTTTATATATATATATATATATTTACACATATATACATATATATCCTTTTTTCCCTTCATGCTCTTCCCTTTCTCTTGGTTCCATGCTTCCACTTTATACGTCTAATCCATACCACTTGCAGCTCAAGATAAACGTTGCTCTAGTTTCAAGAAAAACGCAAATAAAAAAGGGTAAATCGCAACGAGGATATTAGCCGTATCCCGTGCAGAAATGTGACAAGGCATTCTCTACTTTGCATCGGCCCCGGGCCAGGCTTGCCTCGTCCGATTCATCTGACCGGGCCTCTTCATGGAACAGACCATAAAGATCACAAAATCGTGTTTTATGACCTACGCTCTATGTCTGGAAATTGCAATGTTCTGGCTGAAATACATTGCCATCAAGTACATTTTCACGTAATGTATAGGCGGTCAGAACAGATACATTTTCTGAAAAGTGAATTTTTAAGAACTGTCCAAAGCTGCTTTGTTTTTTACCCCATCAAAGATTTTTATAATTGATTAGGATGATACTAATACATCTGTTGTAATTCTATTCACAATTATAAGCATATTCTTTCATCGATGATAATCTACGAGAATAAAAATGCTTATCATGAATAATGGTATTACAGGTATTAATTTGAACATAACGAATAACCAAGTTATTTGATAAGACAAAAAAGTAAAGGAGGTCGTTCGTGGTTTTTAAAATCAACGTCAGCTTGTCAGGAAATATCGATGTTCTGGTCGGGATGATATTACCCGTATGTATTTCGTCAACAATACGCCAGGTGGCTTCGAGCGAAACGCCTTCGCGTAACCAAGGTACCGTCCTACAACGATAAAACTTCGACCCATTGTCATATCACGAACAGAAGTGCTACGCTCACAGCGTGTACATTCGCTTATGATTTTGTGGTACTTGTGAAATAATAAGTATCAGTACGACCTGATACTATTTATTTTACTCGGGTATATCAACAAAAGCCCTTTTTCCAGTACCTGATCATTGCTCTATCTGTACGCCGGTTTATTTCTCATTGCCCTGTCAGTACACTATCACCTTTTTCGTTATTTTGCGGCGGTTACCCGATCCCTTTCCTCGTCAGTTCCTAAACAGTTCCTGAAAAAGGGAACGGCGGATCAGGGCCTGTGCTAAAACCGGTTCCACGTTGGACGGCCTGACTGTGGCCTGATATTATCTAGGGAAGGCAGATAAGGGGCAATACTTTTTCCCCACTCAAATTTCTTCACGGCTAGCGCAGTGGGCGAAGCGACACTTCACAAAAATCGTCATAACTGGATGAATTTTTTGCATTTTTACAACATTTCTATTGCAAATTAAAGGTAAGGCACGAGGCTATAAAACTATGCAATATAAAAATTATATTAAAAAAAATTGAAACTTATGCAGGTCTCTTAAAAATCGATAGAAACATAGCTACATAATTTAGAAGATAAAATAATAATAGAATAAAATAAATAATAAAAGGTAAAGTAAAATAAAATAAAGTAAGGAAAAAAAGAATAAAAATAATAATTTATACATTACCGGTATGATTATTTTTATATTTCAATGTTCCTCCGCCCACCCTTCATTACACTTGCATACATTGTCCGAGCCCTTATGCGAAACACACCTCTCTTTCGTAGTCCCCCAAAACGCTTTTCGTATAAATCGCGTGCCGAAAACACGAGAATTCATAAATCGCCTTCGAGGATTCGCCGCAGCAATGACAACAATCGCGAGCACAATGTACAAGGTGTCCCCCAAATTGTTATTAAATTGAAATAGACCGGTACCAGGATATCCGTGCGTTCGATCTTACAACGTTAACCGCGGGCCACACGACGAAGGGACAATTTTAAGGGTTCGTATTAGCTTTTCCAGGAATTAAATTTAGCCAGCTGCGGTGCAACCTCCGTTTACATACGAGAGTCGGAAAAAATTATATTGACAGATTTGGGGGAGAAAAATATATATGTACGTTTAACTCGTGGTTGAACGTTCGGCTAGCATTTTTTCTCGTGCACTCGAGAACGTGTATGGGACCGTTTACCGAAAGACAACGTGTGCGGCATCTCAGAATATCAATTAACAAATAAGTCAATGTAAGTAATATTGACAAATGTCAAGCCGTCATTTAGGAGGGAATGAAGAAAAAAAGCATAAATAATTGGGCCCTCGCTGCACCGACAGAGATGATTCTTTTGAATCACCTAAATTCGGCACAATTGACGTAGGGTACGGAGGGGCATGTTGAGCAAGCTTGGAATTATTGCCCTGTCATTCTTTAACCACCTGCCGTATAAAAATGAAACCTACTTTGGTCAGTAGGAAATTTATCTGGGGGAAAAAAGTCTGGAGACGAAATTCCTGTCATTCATATTGTTTCACAGATAATCGCTCTCAAATGACTAAGGCCATATTTGCTCAAGCTGCCCCGATAGTGGGGTAAGTTGAGCATGAGTATGAGGTAAGTTGGGCAAAGTAAGAATTGCATAAAAAAATCAGACGTATGCAACATGATTTGGTATAATGCAGAAATAAACCAACAGTTGCTTGTTAATTAGTTAGGTTTTGAAACATTAACATTAATTGCAATGAACTTTGAAGTCTTTTTTCTCATACAATGGTAGAAGAAAATCTTTCAATCACGTTTTTTTTTTACTTTTGGGTGCAAAAATAATGAAACGTCCCATGTTACCGTTTCTTGCGCCGCATGGCAACGGGCGATGGTGTGATGTGTTCCCCTCCCCCATACCTCTGTTTCCGCCATTTGATGCACCCGCGTGCGGTGCTTAGTTTTCCAGATATTTCGATTGCCTAACTTACCCGACTGCTCAGCATGTCCCTCCAGTTGGCCAGGGCCCAATGCAACGTAGGAAATGCTCGGTTACATTTCTGTACGGGTTGTTATCCTTTCTTATTTACTTTAAATAATTGATTTTTAATTTTTATACTTTTAGTCCTATTTTTTATATGTATTTTTTTATTTATATAGCTTATTTCTTTAAGTTCTCCGTCTATTGCACATGTTTTCAAGTATTTTTTTTTCATAATAAAATTTTCTATCCATATTTTAATCTTATTATATATAAAAATACAAGTTTCAAAGTACAAGAAAAATGTTTAAACATTTTTTATTCAGAAATTTATTTTGGTGATTTGGCTGTCTGAAATTACCTCTGCTTTCATCTTGTCGACACGAAATCTTCACTTTGGGGCATCTGGAAACAAAAAGTCGAGTCCTTTATTATAAAGCAGAGTTGTAGTTATGACTCCTACTAAAAACTTTCATCCCCGATAAAAAGACAACAAAATGGCGCACTTTTGAATTTTTCGACTGTTTTTTTACAACTTGAATTGTTTAAAAATAGGTTTAAATATTAATGAATATTTTTACCGTTAGTAGGGGTCGAAGAGATACACGCATAGATAAATCTCTGTAAATTTGAGTCTAATCGGTGCAATCGTTTTTCCAAAATCATGTCGACAAGGTCGAAAAACGTTGTTCTGACAAAAACGCGTTTAAAGTTTCTCTTGTAAAAATTTACATAAAACTTAAAAAAAAGCCTCTTACCTTTAATCAGCGATGCCTGGTCCATACATTATTCCTTCAGCTTCTTCAAAAGCTTCACCTTCTTGGGATTTTGGTTTTGGATCACTGTTCTGCGAGCTTTGGACGCTCGACACGGCGGTTGCGCGCTGAGCGCGCAAAGACGCTTCCATCGCCCTTTTTAGCCCATTATCGGTCACTCCGACCTCAATAACGTTCTCTACCGTATTTCTACAGGTATGTAGCATACGAAACTAATGTTTTCAGAAAATCGAAGATTTCCGCAAATAGACTGATACTCATCCCTTATGCTCTGTTATCCTTTCTCACTTACTTTAATTGAATTATTGATTATTTTCATACTTTTATTGTTGTTCGTTACATGTACCTTGTTGTCTAAATGTTTATACGAATGAACATAATAAACCATTAAACAATCAAGCAATCAATCAATCTCTCTCTCTCTCTCTCTCTCTCTCTCTCTCTCTCTCTCTCTCTCTCTCTCTCTCTCTCTCTCCCTCTCCGTCCATTTGTTACAAAAGATTCCTACCTACACAGCAACTGTTTCGTTGCCTCATATCAACTGCAGTTGTGGCTGAAGACCCCACGATAGAAAGAGCCAAGCAATAAAGGTCTTGCGAAAAAGAGCAACACGATACTCGGATAGAATGAATAACGAATGAAAGTTGCGAGCTCAATATATGCTCGGGATAAAAAATGGCGCTCGTTTGCGTATGAGGGATCCTCCGGGGGGCGCAATTGAGAAGAAAGCTTGCGGGAAAGAGGGATAGCTAGACGAATATTTCGTATCTCGTAAAGATCCTAATGAGCGACCGCCGGGGATTATTTAATGACGTGCAAGGTAAATATATATATATATATATATATGAATCGCCATTGTATGCGTGCCATATGTGCGTCGGGCTCACGCACTAGGGAATAATATGTATAGGTATGCGGCACACATTTATACGTATGTGCATAAAGAGAGAAGTTTTGTGGTGCACAAACATCGCAGTTGCGGGCCCAGGTATAAAAGTTGAGACCAAAAGAGCCAGAGAGAGAGAGAGAGAGAGAGAGAGAAAGAGAGAGAGAGAGAGAGAGAGAGAGAGAGAGAGAGAGAGAGAGAGAGAGAGAGAGACATCGAGATGTTTCGAATCTCGTCTTTCCTCGTCTAGACCGCGAGGACTCTCGATGCCCGTTTCACTCATGGTCCTTCAAAATGTTCCTCTCTCGTTTCGGCTTCAGGTAAATCGAACTGCAGGTATACACCGACATTATACATAATATATAACCAGTCTGGTATATAGAAATACACATACACATATACACACACGCATACATATACGTACGTACCGACCGTATACCTCCGGATACAGGAGAGTTATGTTAGGGGGGGTCGCGCGATGGTACAAGAGGCGGGCATAGAGGACTCCGTGGCTCTTCGTCAGGTAAATCAAACAGGTACATACCCAAGAGTGAGAAAGATCGAAAAATAAAGGACCGAAAAAAGAAAAGAATAGAACGGCGAATTGCTGGACCAACGAATTGCTGGTCTCCTGTCTCTGTCTTGCTTTCATTGGAACCTCTGTCTCTCTCTCTCTCTCGCTCGTTCTCTAACTGGCTTTGCCAAAGTGTCCGCCACTCCTCGTTGCTATGCTCAATGGACAAGGGGCGTGTTTTTTTTTTATATGCTCAAGTACATGGACGCGGATCTGTGTACGTGCGAGACGTTGGAGAACAATGCATCTGGCGAACTTTGCCGTGGTCCTTCATGTTCACGGTACTAAAAGATCTGATCGATTATCGGCAGTCGATAAGCAGATCTTGACCAAAATCGAGTTTTCACCACGAGGTGGCAATTTTTTTCGGATCGCTCGTCACAATCCAGTATTTTCAAACGTACAACTCATCGAGTAATAAAGTAGTGTGTAGATACCGATAAGGAGTCCATGACTTTGGTTACTTCGATACCGCGATGAAAATATGGCGGATCCGTAATGGCAAGAACAATTTTTTTGGTGAGAATTCACCGCAACTAGCCACGGGACGTTTAGCAGCTTCGGCATAGTGTTTAGTAACTAGTGCTATCATTATTGAATGTCACATGTCTGTCACGCTCCCTTTATTGCTTTATAATTAGCCCCCCCGGTTAAGTTTTTCAAAAACTAAATAGTACGTTTTTTTTTAATTTACTAAAACCTACCATAGAGTCATCTTTTTTTTTTATTTTTACATTGTTGATTTATGAAAAGATAAAATAACAATCTTTGCCACTTTTTCTCATTACAAAACAAAAGATATGCGGAAAACGGCATGGTATAATTTTATTTACCGCCAACACCTTCACGGATCTCTATTACTTATTTACTCCGCAACTTGTTGATGAATATTCATTTAGAAAAACAAGAACTCTGTGGAGGAAAAAAAACGTATCCGTGAGAATGCGAGTGTTTCCATGTATGACGTAAATTCCACCGAAATATCCTACACAAACGAAATATTTTCGATTTTTTTTTTCATACCTAAAACAGGTGCGGCCGGAATTTGTCAAAATTACAACTTATTAATACGCAATATACACCGACGCAATATATACGAATAAATAACCTTTATTCGTTGTTATGTCTCGTCCAAAATTCATATACATTTGCACACGTGCATACGCAAGTATTTGTTTTCCATTTCTTAAGGGGTTGAGTTTCTAGGGAATAATTGAGAAGTTTTAAGACACTTAACGAAATGCCACCATTTGATTCAAATTTATACAGTAAATTCTTTGTCATATGCTGATTGTACGCTGCAAATTTTTAATCGATCGTCTACACCGTTCCTATAAAATTTACAATTGAAGAGACACTTTTTAATATAGAGCATTTAACATTATGACACTGATGACAAATTTGTCATGATGTACTGAGTGATTTGACAGTTTTTCATAAAATTTAAAATATTTTTTTACACTGTTTTGTGTGTAAAAATGCCATTCAGCGATGAGCGTACACTGCCAAAAAAAATTGATTTAAATAGGATCTATTAAAATCAAATAGGTTTTTTCCTCGTCTCACAGCCTACTACAAGCCCATTTGTTTCATTTTTTTCAAGTTATTCTTTTAAAATATTAAATATATTCAAATTAAATAAATAAAGATTTATGTATAAAAATTTATGTGTAGAATTTATTTTTTTTATGTATAGAAAGACTAACCCTTTTCCTCCACTGCAGAATGTTACAACAGTCTTCTAATGAACACAAAGCCACGAGATTTTTAAGAGACTGAATCATGTACCATTTTTCCGTCTGTCTCTTTTGTCTTATACTACCAGATGAAAGCAAATCACAGATTTATTAGGAATAAATAAAAGATTTACTTATCAGACGATATTAAATAGATCTTGATTTGAATAAATAAATATATTTAAAATGCATAATTTTAATAATGGAATGCAATAGGAAAAATTTGATTTCACGAAAAATCTAGTTAATTCAAATTTTAAAAAATCAATTAGACCCGTATAGTTAATATCAAACGAATTTTTATATCAGTGTAGGCAGTTAAAATGTCTTCTTATGTTAAAAAGAATTTTTTTAATTGTAAATTTTATAGGGACGGTGTAGACTATTGATTAAAAATTTGGAAGGTGCATTCAGTATATGAGAAAGAATTTACTGTATAAATTTGAATCAAATGGCAGCACTTCACCAATTGTCCCGAAACTCCTTAAGCAGTTGATTTTGCAGAAAAGTCCCTCCGTATTCTACACGGTCATTGTTACTAGTAACCACCCCGCTGAGTCCGCAGTGACTCTTCAACTATTTCAAGTTTTTGCGTTAATCCCTCAACGCTTTGGCCTTGTAGCCAAGGGCCTCATTGTCCTCTTGGCTCTCTCGGGGAATTCACTTGAAAACCCCCCCAAAAAAAATAAACGTACAACGATCCTGATGACGCCTTCGAGATGCACTTGTCGAGACGTTTCTCCCTCTTTCTCCTTCAGCATTCTCTTACAATACACCACTCTTTTTTCTTTCTTTCTCGTTTTCTGCAAGAACGAAACGGTTGATCGGTCGAATTTTACCTCAGTCCGAACGACTCTTCCTTTGTATATCCTCCGTGAAGCGAGAAAGGTCCTTTTTACTTCGCGGCGAGGAGTGATGATGGCGAGAGAAGGTGCCAGAGAGAAACAGGGAAGACTATTTCTCTCTTTCTTTCCGTCTCTCTTTCTCTCTTATTGGGTTCGTCCTGTACTCTTCGCCGCTGGTTTATCCACGGATCCTTGGGAGCATGGTTTATCATCGAAATCTCGTTTCTGGCTCTCGGCCCTCTCTCTCTCTCTCTCTCTCTCTCTCTCTCTCTCTCTCTCTCTCTCTCTCTCTCTCTTTCTCTTCTTCAATGTGTTTCTCTCTGTCTTGCACACCCGCAAAACGAACTAAAGATCTTCTTTTCGGGCGTACCTGAACACTCCCTCGCTTCTTCCCTCTTTCTCTCCATCCCTCAATCTCTCACTCTCTCCCTCTCTCTCGTTCACAGGACACTCTTTTGGCATATCCTTGAATCCTTCCTACTCGAGGATCCCGCTTCTTCGGCCTCGATGGTAAATACTGAAGATCCAAAGGAAAGGATTTTTTTTTATTACACTCGCACGGACCGAGAGATTTCTCTCGAAATTCGTCAATTTAGCGGCGACTTTCGAATCGATTTTAAAAAATACGGTGAAACGGATTCCGGACCGCAAGAGTAATCACCATTTCTTTTCAATGAATATTAATGTACAAATCGAGGGGAAACAAAGTTGCTTCCTCATAAACGAGACTTTTCGCCTATGGATAATTGTTTCTTTAGCGAAGAACTTTTTAAATATTTGGAAAACGATAAGAACTTTGCATTCAAAAAACATTTATTGACGACTACCAGTCCAGAACCCAGAAAAAAGGGCGAATTTCGACAATTTTTTACCAATTGATATAATTGATTTTACCAATTGATAGAATCTAAATTCCGTTCGGTGGTCTTTTTTCTACATATCTCCAAGTATCTTTGCAATTTTTTTTTACGAGATTTTTAAATTAAATGACGATGCCTGATAAAAACGTTCAAAATAATTCGAGTTTTTGATAAGATTTGCCTTTGAAGTACGTAAGGAAATTGAAAAATATCGATTTTTTCAATAAAATGTTGCATTTGTTTTCAATAAAATGTTGCATAAAATGGTGTTTGAAAAAAAAATGTGTTCGGTAAAAAAATAATCGCTGAGAAGAATGTTTTTTTTTAGAATAGTTGTCAACAAATTCAAAATTTTCTACGCACTTTGATGTAAAATGTTGTTATGAGGTTCCGAAAGAAATGTCAAATAAATCGGTGAACAATTGGTGATGTAATGTTGCCAGCCACAGGGCACTATCAGACAAAGTTGGCTCGCTTCATCCAGCTTCGACGGCGTCATTTTGTTACGAAATCTGGTGAAAAAATTTGTCAAGATTCTTGGATACATGTTTAATCAACGCCACTAAACGGAATTTCCATTTTATCAACTGGGTATCCACAAAAAATTGTCTGAATCCACCTTTTTCGGGTTCTAGACTTAGGGGTCTGCCTCAATTACATACTCGCAATAACGTCAGCATAAAAAAAATTGACCCAGACGATAATTAGAGCCGCTTTACATACAGTATTCACCGAAGGGCTAAAGGACCGATGGGATAAAAGGAAAAATGAACTTTCTTATGTTCTGCTTGCCTGATCCAGTTGAAACGGAGAGCAGGCGAATTCTCAGGCCGTTTATTTTCAGGGAGTTGAAGTTTGCATCGTTGGAATGCAACGAAAGTTCTTTATTTTTTCGTTTCTTCATTGTTTAACCATCTTAACTCGTTTTTCCGTGCTTAGTTTGTGGATTCCCATTCAAGATATTGAAAAATGTTTCAGTAATTTTTGTGGCTTAAATGGGGTGAAAAAAAATTGGGCAGTACGAAAACTACGACAGTTTGCATCCCAACGATGCAAGCTTCGATACAATTTATTTTCACGTATCAAAGGTCAGGAAAAAAGCTCCGGTTGTTTTCACGCCTACTTTGTTCGAACGGACATGCAGACGAAATTTTCAAAAATGGTATACATAGTTTCAGCATTGCATTCTGATTCTACGAGTTCAATTCCATCTTGAAAAAGCGAATACACTGAGGGACAAGACAATTTTCAAAGCGGAGTCAAATTTCGTTCAGCGAAAAACCTCTGGCTCGTCATTATTTTTGTTCGCGTGCACTTGGCCCTTCGTGGTTTCAAGTGCAGCTGCTCGCACGACCCGGTAGAGTGGTTTCGAGACGATAATTATTAATTATTCATTGGGCCAAAAGTCGCCTCTCTCGCCCTCTGTCCTTCCATTTCTCTCTCTCTCTCTCTCTCTCTCTCTCTCTCTCTCTCTCTCTTTTTTAGCCTGTGGACAAAATTGCCTCGGGGTTAGCTGGGCCTTGTGCGTTCTTTGCAGCCCAAGATCAAGAAAGGTAACTATAATAATGCTAGAGAAGAAATGGCGAAGGGAAGGCAAGTATCGCGAGCAATTTGGCGGTCAGTAACGAAGGGCCCGCGAAAACAAAGGGCCGCGACGTTGCTCTCGTCGTCCCAACAATTGTTGCATTATTCATGGGTGTTTCTAGCAAGAAAAAGAAGCACTGGACGTGGTAAGCCCAGGGAAAGAGAGAAAAAGAGAGAAAGAGACGAACGGTGCACACTTTGGTCTTCATGCGGTCTGCTTGGCTCTGTCTCGTTCCCTCTTCCTTCCCTCCAAAAATTCATTTCGTTTTATCTTTTTTTTTCTTCTTGTTTTCACGAACCCAGGCTAGACACTCTACCATTAGGGACCAGTGCCTTTAGCCAAGCGAGCAAGAGAACCCATCGCTACTACACTTACGATTCGTGAATGAGACTATCGCCATAGCGTTCGCTCTCTTCACCATCACTACTTCTGGTTCCTTTTCGAATATATATTTAAGCCCGTACACCACGTAATGCATATATATATATATATATTTATGGAGGTGTGCTCGTGTGTACATTGATACCCATACGCGAAGCTTGATTCTACAGGGGAATCGTCTCCCTTCTCCCCGTGGCATACTTCGCGTTATTCTCGGAAAGCCCGCGGTCATCCAGACGCAAAAAGGGATTATTTAACGTCGCGCGGCTTCTTTTCGCTTATAATTCTCGTATGGATATACATATACAAATACATGAATGTGTGTATATATATTTATGTATGGGGGGAAGGTAATTTTAAAGACATTCGACTTCAAGGGCCGTCCTCGTGGTAGCCAATTAGGCCTATACTCAACATTATGTAAATCCTAATGTCTTCGAAATCACCCTTGACTAAATGTTTTATTAGGTATACAACAAATTGCTTCTACCGTTTTTCGATAGATGGCTGCAGCGGTAAGTGCTGGTCGAAATAGGCAGATAAAAAATGTCACACAGTAAGCTTGAACATCTGTCAACATAACGACAGCAGCACATTAGTGAATTTGTGTTTGTGTCATAAATTTATTCTTGATTGAAGATATCAGTTTTCGAGCCAAATTCTCGTCGATTGCGGGAATTTTTTATTTTCTGCTTCCATTTGAAGAAAACTGCGGCTGAGGCGCATCGATTGCTCTCAAGTACTTACGGCGAGTCGGCTCTTAGTGAAAGAACATGTCGTGAGTGATTTCAACGCTTCAAAAGCGGTGATTTTGACGTCGAGGACTGGCATGGGGGTGGAAGAGTTTTTCGAGATGGAATCGTTTTTTCGAGATGGCATTCGACAATTGCCAAAAATATGGGAAAAAAGTAGCAGCTAGCGACGGACAGTACTTTGAATCATGAATAGGTAATCACTTTTTAAGAATAAAGCCTCAAATTTTGGAAAAAATGGCGGAAGACAAGTTGTACGCCTGGTATATATTAGGCGTATGACTTAATTTTTACAGATTTTTCAGCAAATTTATTTAATATAAAAAAACATAGAGAATAACGAACTTAATCTTGGAAATATTGTCCATCGTTTTCTATGACCTTGCGCCATTTCTGAGGTAACATACGAATGCCGTCGCGAAAGAAACTTCCAGGCTTCGAGGTGATAAAGTCATCGACGAATTTACCCACATCGTCCAGCGTTTTGAACTGTTTATCCACTAAGGCGTGCTGCATTGACCGGAACAAATGGTAGTTGGATGGGGCCAAGTCTGGTGAATATGCCGCGTGCGGGAGAACTTCCCATCCCAAGTTCAAGAGGGTCTTCTGAGTCGCGCGAGCAACGTGAGGTCGAGCGTTATCATGCAGCAGTATGACTTGCCTGCTTCCTTGCCCAGTAAATAGCTTTTTCTGATCAAGTTCTTCACTCAGTTTGTTCAATTGTCGGCTGTAGCGTTCCACAGTCACCGTCTGACCAGTTTCCAGGAGTTCCTAATAAAGCACACCCTTCATATCCGGTCCAGGGCGCAGCTGGTCACTAAGATCGAAATCACCACTTCTAAAACGTTTGTACCAATAATAACACGTTTCATAAGACACAACCGCGGCTCCAAGAACACTACAAATTAATTCCCGTACTTTAGAAGCATTTTTTCCTTGTTGGAATTCGTATAAAATGCAGTGCCGAATGTGCTGTTTATCAGTTGCCATCGTAAACTCTGCTATTCTGAGAGGTTATGTAACTCACGTAGACTTGTCGTTCGGTGTTCTGAAACCTTGCGTTCGATCCTTTCAAAAGCACAAAAGACGGCGAAAATATTTCTATTTTAAATATAATTTTAAGTTCGAAGAAAAAGTCTGTAAAAATTAAGTCATACACCTAATATTATAAAGCAGTTTTATAGAAAGGTCTTTTCAGGGACCGTCGCGAGTACAGTATCAACGATTCGTTGAAAATAACTTTAAGGATCGAGCTGAAAAGTCCGATTTACCGATAGCTAACATCCCACGCTTACAACTTCAAATATCCTTCGCTAATACCCGTGCGGAACTTGTCGTAGGTTTCCAATTGGATTCACATACATGTCACCACTTCCTGATAGGGATCCGATGCGTCATCACATTGTACCCCTATACTAAAACGTCACGCTCGTACATTGGATTCTAATCGGGATTCCCCATTTGAATCCAATGTACGAATCCCATTTAAATCCTTAAGAATTCCCGCATTATCGAACAGAATCCGATTTTTCATGGATCCCATCGCATTCTGTTCGTTGAATTTTTTAAACATTATATATAAAATGGGTGGATCTTGAAAATGTATAAATTGCTTAATAAAGTATATATTGAAAATCGATTCGAATCACATCACTGAAGATCTACTGTAATTATCGTTTGTTATTTATTTTACTGCACTTTGTTTATTTATTTTTTTACTGTTTATTTATTTTATAAATATTAAAAATATTATTTATCTATTTTACTGCACTTTGACGTAATATCAGCACCTGCGTATCAGCTCACGAAGCGTGCAGCTTATGTTTCAACACGTCGATATTTTTCTCGTGGCTTTTTACATATTTTCGATTCGAACGTGGTAAGAATTCTCAAACGGCTTTCATTGGGGAACAGTGCAGAATCCTATTAGATCCTAATGAGGACTCCCTTTGTGTGCAGTGTCACTGAAAAATCCCTATAGGGATGTGGGTGCATCTTGGAATTCTCCGACAAATTTGTGCACCGGATCACGACAAGATATTTTCTTTTTCAGGAAATCCGAAAAATATCGATCGAGAATTTCAAATAAAAATAAATTTTCAAATAATTTCGGTCGAGAATTTTAAAAAAAATTCTCAAACGATGTCAATCAGGAAATAGTGCGAAATCCACTTTGATTCCAATGTATAGACTCCCTACGTGCGGCTTCCCTATCAAAACCTTATAGGGATGTGGTAGGATCGGGGGACTTCCCAATAAATTTATGCATGGGTATATAAAGGGTGTCTTAAAATGATCTGACATTTTTATTTATTAATAAAACGTATTATTTATTTGAAAAGTACGAATATTTTTATTTTAATATAAGGTAAAAAAATGAAGGTTATGTGTGGAACACAATATCCGATAAATGCCCGCCTCGTCCGTGTTTGCGAACGTTCACTCTTTTCACGAAATTTTCAATAACCCTTTGGCATAATTGCGGACTAATTTCATTAATGGTGCGTCCAATTGCTTCCTTGAGCTCCGGAATGGTCTGTGGTCCATTGGCATACACTTTTCCTTTCAGAAAACCCCAAAGAACGAAGTTCAATGGCGTCAAATCGCACAATCTTGGTGGCCAATTCGCATCACCGCGGCGCGAGATAACACGACCATGAATCTTCGTCTGCAATAACAGCATTGTTTTTATAGTGAATTTTCACAATTTCTATGCGTTCCTCGATCGTGTAATTCTCCATAACTGAACCTCGATACTTCCTGATGCCAGTTGTCATAGATTAGTACTCTATGTACGCCACAAAAAAAATTGCGCGCATTTAAAAATGTCAGGTTATTTTGTGACACCCTTTATATGTATATGAGTCCAGTAAGAATCACGAGACTTCTCATGGATCCCAAATTCGTAATTGTATCGGTCGAAAAAGCACGCGCCTAATTCATTTGTCCCTGGCATAATGAGCTGACCACCAATGGCATTAGCCATTTTTCAGCTGAGGAGACTACACCGTGAGTTTCGATCGTCTTTCGGAGCACGCGGTTTCATTGAAACAAACGCGAGAGTTAATCGGGCGACGGGATACGCGTATCAATTCCGTGGGAAGTAAAAAGGGTTATGCCCGATCGAGGATTGGGACGAAAAAACGATCCGCAGTGTTGCCGCATTGGTGTAGGTCAAGCCTGTACCACGCCTGAGAACGAAGAAGCGAAGTGCACAGGGGCGAGAGGGAGAGCGAGAAAAAAGGGCTGCGAGTTTGAGGGCTAAAGGGAAAGGGAGAGAGGGAGGGAGGAGAGAGAGAGAGAGAGAGAGAGAGAGAGAGAGAGAGAGAGAGAGAGCAATGGTGTATCGATTCAAGGAGGGAATATTGTGGATGTGGACAAACGGATTCGGTTACCAACTAAATTATGGTCGTGCACTTCGTCCAATCCTTGCTCCTCGCTCTCGAATGTTTCAGGCAGATTCGCGAACAAGTTATCTGACCCATGTGCGGGACCAGCTAGGCATAGTTCTGTGACAGACTGGGGGCATTGAAGAAATTCCAACTGAACGTTTTTGTAAAACAGAAAACTAATGCCTGACTGGCCTTCTGACAGCTCGAAGTTGCCTGGACATCCGTAATTCTCTGCAGAACGAGAGAAATGGATTGTTTGAATGAAATACCATTTTTTTTAGAGGCTCGGTCTACTAGACTTCTATTCGCGATGAAATGATATATTTGCTGCAACTATAAATGTTTTGCAGGATTACAACTGATATAAAGAATCGACGGGATTTTTCCCGCTCATAGGCGAATTCATGATGAAACCTTTATTATCGTTTATTTTATTTATTTTACTTTATTTTTTATTTATTTATTTTATTTACTTTATTTACTATATTTATTTGATTTATTTATTTAATGAATTCATGATGAAATCTTTATTAATTGCTGCAATGAAATTAAGTATACAATGTGAAGAAAAATTATCTGTCGTCAAGAGATGCTTTTAATAGAAAAGCGTATGTTTGACTTGAAGTAGTATTTACTTCAAGTTTGATAATCTCATTCGTTCTGTCAACAAATATTTTTGATTTTGGTTCTGGTCCATAAAACCCCGAATATTAATACCATAAAATGGTAGATCCAAGATGGCGCCATGTACATCACTCATAAACTGGATGACTTTACAATAAGTTAGGAAGATTAGGTTGTATAGTTGCTCGTAATACTTGGTTTTATTGTTAATTGCATTGCTCGGCCTGCTTAACATTTATTTGATTCGAGTGAATCATTTAATGGATCAAGAAATATGCTACTGAAAAATCTATTCAACTTGGACGAATGATGTCTACGATGTGAATTTTCAGTTAAAAATTTCCCATGACGAAGATGCTTCGAATTCAATTACATATTTAAAGTAGTGGTCTCGCCAAGGCGTTTTTCTACAGATTTTTTTTTAATTCTGAGGACTCGTTCAGCACACTATTTAATGATTACTTGCAAAATTTCAATAGGATTCACCGTTCCGTTTTCGAGATATTGGCAATCAAAGATTTCATGGTTTTACACGTATTCTTATGGAGAGCAGTGGAAAATTTCACATTTCACGCAAGAACTTCGAAACTTTTCTACAGGTAAAAAAAAATTCTCAATTACAAAGAAACATATGACGAAGAGGGTAAAAAAAATTATGAATTTTGACCATCTAGTTTCAGAGATATAGCGATTTAAATTAAGAAATGTCTAGCGACGCTAGCACCATGAAGCGACTGGAGCAGACTAGAACTAGATTACAGCAGTGTATTCATATCCATATACGCAGAGTATCTACGTATTAGTAGCCGAAATGAATAATCTGATAAAAAAGTGAGGGTTAGGTAAACATTATATTAGGCGTTTTCATCATTACTTTATAAGTTTTTACATTCCGATAAGATGTAAATATAAGGATAATTCGCAATATTTCGAAACTTTCATCGATTGAGCGGAGAACAAACTTTTTAACGTGACTGTGACGAGACTACTACCTTAATTCTAATAAACAGCCTGATAGAAGTAAACAAAAGCTCTATTACCCCAAAGAATACATCAACCGCATGGCATTCAGTTGATTCAAGAAAGTCCCTCAGCGCAGACTCGCTCCCTCATAATTCCCGACTACTTCAATCTGAATTGCCAGTCCGGTTTCCTTTTCCTCTATTCTTCCAATCTGCTCTCCAGACCGCTATCAGCGTTACTATTGAAAATCAACTAGAACGGTTGATCAGAACGGTGGCCAGAAGCTGCCACAACCCTCTCACTTGCATTCCGAGTATCCGTATCATTTTTCTCATTGAATATCCCTGGCAAGTGAATGAGAGAATTTTTCTCCGAGAATCTTCCACCAGAGTCTGTCTTCAATCGACCGAGAAGATTATGATTCCACCTCGAGATATCGTGCGCCTCTGTCATGACATAGAAAAGATACATTCCAATAATCGGAGGTGAAACGATCATACATCGAGACCAAGATCGCCAAACGCTGCATCTCGACGACTGCCGTGGCAAATAGTTCGGCTGGTCTGGGTCAGATTGGTGGAACGTAGAATTTCCCTTCGCGAGCATGGAATTCGGCCAAATGCGGAAGGGACGAGCGATCAAGATCACGCTTCGTGTCTTCCGAAGACGACGAGTGCTTGGAGATAGTGCTTTTGTTGGACTATGTGCGCAAGTATATATACCTATACATACTCATATACGTATAAGTATGACCGGGGAAACGCGCACGGACTTCGCGTGTACTATCGATCCTTTCGGGTCACGGCACATGCACACGAGCGACGCTTACAGCAAGCTATGATACTGCACAGACAGGCAACCAATCTATATATGTATTAGGAAAAGGATACATGCACAGGGTGCACAAGCTTCGTTGTCTTTGTCAAACCAGCTCTCTCTCTCTCTCTCTCTCTCTCTCTCTCTCTCTCTCTCTCTCTCTCTCTCCCTCTCTCTCTCTCTTTCTCACTCACCCCCATAATTAATTCACGTCCGTGTACGCGTATTCAGCACACGGTGAATATTTATACCAGAGGCTGCCGAAGCGACTCGAGGAGCCTTCGCCACTTCATCTTCGCTTCGTGTCTCACTGCAACTTCGGCACGCGATTTATTAAGCCGTACTCCCCATCGTACTTTGGGCTCTTGGCCGCAGTCCCTGGTCGCACCTATGCTGCAGGATAAAAATGGTGTGCTTGTACCTCCGATGCCAGGAGCTAATGGAGCGCGATATATATCTAGATACGTGTGTGTGTGTGTGGGTGTGTGTGTGTGTGTGTGGAGAAGTTCGTTACGACGCAAACTTCAGCCCGACACACGTTTCCCCTAAATAGCATAAACTGTCGCGAGAAGCACGAAATATGCAGCAGTGCGGTCTTCCATACACGCGGAAAGCTCGTTTCTAATCCGTTATGTCTACACTGACAGAATAATTTTTTTGATATCAACTAGATGCGTCTGATTTTTTTTATTTTATATAGATAGATTTTTCGTGAAATCAATTTTTTTCCTATTGCATTCCATTATTAAAATGATTTTAAATACTTTTATTTATTCAAATCAAGATTTATTCGATATCGTCGAATAACTAAATGTTTTATTTATTTCTAATAAACCTGTGATTTGGTTTCATCTGGTAGTATAAGACAAAAGAGACAGAGGGAAAAATGGTACACGGTTCAGTCTCTCAAAAATGTCATGGCTTTGTTTTCATTAGAAGACTGTTATAACATTCTGGAGTTGAGGAAAATTGTTAGTCTTTCTATACATAAATAGTCGCGCGTGTTAATAAAAGACACGACGATACCTTTCTCTTTTTCCAAATAACAGCCTCGTATTCGTGCGATATATCGTGTTTTATCTTTATTTATTTAATTTGAATATATGTAATATTTTAAAAGAATAGCTTGAACAAATTAAAAAAATATATATTTGAAACAAATAGGGTCGTATTAGGCCACGAGACAAGGAAAAATCCTATTTCATTCAAATAGATCCTATTTTAATTAAATTTTTTTTGGCCAGTGTGTACATTGTTAGCTGTCAGCTCATTGGGTTTTATTGAGCATGGTCTACAAGCTTTTTTCAGCGAATGTTGGATTTTTGAGACCAGGCCACGTCCTCGGATGGACTTTTACGTAAATGCACTCAACATCGTCTTAAGTTGATGTTGAAGGCAGTCAGGTTGACGCAATGTTTAGTACGCGGACGAACGTCTACTCCAAGGATGGTCTTCGAAGTCTCGCGTCTTAAAAATCACCTTTCCGTGTATTTATATACGCAGTAGGCACAAATATTGATTGATGTTTCGTGCAACAACGTGAAGTAAGGAGAACAGGCAATTTATGGGCTGCATTGCCCAAAGTTTCGAGACTCTCGAGGCTAGATATTGCACGAATATGACATGGATGACGACAGAAGTAGCAAAATGTTGATTACGACGACGACCAATCGAGGCAACTCATCACATGACGAAAATTCTACGACGCCTCCAGCCAAAACGATGTCTCGACGACATGCAAAAGGTCTTCAGTATTTTCCTTCTCCCTCCTATGGGAAACGGATTTTCAGCTCGAAAGAACGGACCACGAGCAACGACAACGAAAAAAAAGCCCACGAGTGACATCCTGTCGCAAAGCTGCGCTCAGTGCCCACATTGCTCTCTTTTGCCACGAAGAATCCGTGGGTAAGAGAGAGCTCCGGAGAACGAAGAGGAGCAGAAAGGAAAGAAAAAGAAGACGAAGGATAAAGACTAGTCGAAAAAAAAGATGATTCCGAGTGAGAGAGAGAGAGAGAGAGAGAGAGAGAGAGAGAGAGAGAGAGAGAGAGAGAGGGAAAGAGAGATGATAGCGGCGGCGCGCGCGGCACATCGCTAATAAAGAATTTATGGTCCTCGTTACACCGGTACGGTTTCTACGAATTAACGTCGATTACCGTGCGCGTCGCAGGCCCCGCAGGACTACGGTAAAAACTTAAAAATCGAGATAGGCACCCAGAACGTCCAGACTCCTTTATCCAACTGCGACCTTTCAATACATCTATACGTAATACATCGTGTGCTATGTATATACGTATACAGGGCGTTCCCAATGTGCAACTACTGTGGCTATCAAAGTCCCAAGCCGCCGCACAATCGAAAGGACATCAATCGATTGAGGATAGGACCTACATGTACACTGACAGAAAAATTCTATTGATATTAAGGTAGTAGTCTCGCCACAGTCACGTTGAAAATTTTATTCTCCACTTAATCGATAAAAGCTTCGAAATATTGCAAAATATCCTTATAATGTAGTACATCTTATCGGGATGTAAAAACTTATAAAGTAATGATGAAAACGCCTAATATGATGTTTACCTAATCCTCACTTTTGTAGCAGACTATCCATTCCGGCTACAAATACGTAGACACTCTGCGTATACGGATATGCACACACTAATGTAATCTAGTTTTAGTCTGATCCAGTCGGTTCGTGGCGCTAGCGTCGCTAGACATTGCTTAATTTAAATCGCTATATCTCTGAAACTAGACGGTCAAAATTGAGGATTTTTTTTTTACCCACTTTGCCATATGTTCCTCTGTAATTGAGATTTTTTTTTAATCTGTAGAAAAGTTTCGAAGTTATTGCGTGAAATGTGAAATTTTCCACTGCTCCTCATAAGACCACGTGTAAAATCATGAAATCTTTTATTGCGAATATATCAAAAACGTAACGGTGAATCCTTTTGAAATTTTGCAGGTAATCATTTAATAGTGTCCTGAATGAGTCCTCAAAATAAAAAAAATCTATAGAAAAACGCCTTGGCGAGACTACTACCTTAATTAGATGTGTCTATTAGATTTTTTTTCATTTGAATTAACGCGATTTTTCGTGGAATTAAATTTTACCTATTGCGGCCCATTATTGAAATGATTATATTTAGTTATAATGTCTGATAACTAAATATTTTATTTATTCCTAATAAATCTGTGATTCGATTTTATCTGCTCAAAAAACAATTTAGTTGAATCCACTAAATGTATTTATTTATTTTTTTTTACTTCCAATTAAATAGTATTTTGGTACAGTCACACATTTTTCTAATTGGTTGAATTAATGGTCTATCTTTATTGCAACAAATACTTACTTATTTTATTCAAGGTATTGACCAACGTTTGGATTTGTTTGGGTTGACAGAAATATATATTTGAGTCAAATAGACGTTTACTCATGCTGAAAAAAATATTTTTGATTAAAAAACATATCTCCCATACGTTCAAAGAAATAATGAGCTTGATCCTAATCTTTATTTATTTAATATTTAACGGGAATAGCTGGAACAAATAGAAATATATATTTGAATCTAATAGGATCGTAGTAGGCCGTGAGACAAGGAAAAAACCTATTTGATTCAAATAGATCCTATTTAAATAAAATATTGTTTTTTGGCAGTGTAGACGTCGAAAAAATAATCTATTTTCGTCATTTTTCTTTGGAAAGGAACAAAATGTTTTACATTTATCAAACTTTATATACAATTTATTACATAGTTAAACGTTTTAAATTAATTTTTTCATTAAAAAATCTCGCAAACGAGCCACGTTATGGCGCGGTCTTCCGGAAAGGTTTTGGCGGCAGTTGTCCGTTTGTGGGAAATCCAACGACTTCGATATTGATCTGAATAATACGAGCCAAGAATTCTTCGGTTTTCAACATCCAAATGCTGAACTAAGAAATATTTCTAAGAAACATTTTAAAAGTTGAACATAAAAAAATGGAACACTTCAGAAAAAAATATTGAAATTTTACACAAAACTTTCCTTCTTTTTTGCAATAAAAAAGTACTTATAAAAAGTGATTTTCGTAAACAATTAGGTATAAGTTCAAGGTTTTTTGAGTTCTCTCATGTAAATGTTGAAATAGTAAATGTGCAATCGACGTGCAACGGTAGATACAATTTTTTTCAATTTCCTTTCGAAGAGTGGGTTCTGGAACTTGAAAATGCTCTAAATTTTGTTTTGGGCTAGTTTCTTGAGCGCCTACGTGTAAATGCCGAGAAAGTAAATGTGCAATCTCCGTACATCGGCAGATGCGATTTTTTCGACGTTTCACCCCCTCCTAAGGGTGGCTTCTGAATCTCGAAAATTGTCTAGTAGATATAAGTTCAACGTAATATTGTTATTAAGTTAGGAGTACAATTTTTGCACGATTGGTCAACTCGTTTCAAAGTTATGTGTCCCAAATACTAAAAAAATGTAGATCAGAGAAAAACGTTCTGAGAGTTTTGAATTACGAAAACTCAATGATTTCAGTGACTAGCGACTAATCAACGATTCCAGGGCCATACAATAGTCCTTGAGCTTTTAACATTTTACGGAAAAAAACGTTCGATTTTTTCATGCTGCCACTTATCCCCCCCCCCCCCCCCCCCCATCAAGTGAAAAAAGACACGAAAGTGGCCAATATGCTCCATTTGCGCATCATTCAAAAAGCTTTGGAGACTTTTTTCATTCTTTTAATTTGTCCAAATACATCCACAAAACATCGATATGGGAAATACCGATATTTATGTGTCACAATGAAGTGCCACAGACTACCCAACCAGGAAACTCGCTAATGATATATCATAGTCTACCTAGTCCGGAAATTCCCCAATGGCGTAATCACAAACACGGCAAATCCGTCGAAATTAAATCTTTTTGCCGTCCGTGAGCTGCAGTCACTTCGAAAATGATCAAGTTCAAGAGCGAAAATAAATCTTCGGTGGCTTCCCCTGATCCAATTATGGTTCTTCACGTTGTCAGGGATAGATCAAGGCTGCGCTGTTACGAAGTCAAATTTCTGCCAGGGGAAACGTATTTTTCGAGAATACGTACGATGCTTCTTGAACGCTCTATACATGTATGTGCACGGGGAGAGTACACATTCGCCATCAGCACATTCGATTGTTCTGCGGACAGCCCTTAAGGCCTTAGGCCACTGTAGTGCCCAAAAAAGGCATATTTTGTGATTTTTTTTCACCGAAACCAAAAAATAAATCGCAATTACAAAATAGGGGTTTTATTATACATGTCATTGACTATACAAAATTATTTTTTCACAGCGATACATGTCAAAATGGCAACTGCGCAGCATATCTCCGATAACGCCTTTATTTCTGGAAGGTCAACGGCCGGACCAACAGATCCTATAATTTTTGAGTTATGATGAGACACTAAAATTTTTCGACTATGTATAAGAATAGCTATAGAAGTACGTAGAATTTTTTTGATATATTGTTTTTTGTCAAAATGGCGCATTTCTAAAACAAAAAGTATGCCATAAGAAAATCGTCAGAAAATTGTTTATAAAAAAGGAACTATGCAATATAATTTTAAAATCCTACGTAGAGCTTCAGAAAATGTAATTCTAAATATACAGTTAAAATTTCAAGTGAATCGGTTGAAATTCGCTTGAGTTATGAGTCCGGCCGACTTGAAAAATGTAGTTTTGAGATAAACGGATTTAAAGTTAGTAGAAAGCCACGACATGAATCAAGAGGGGTTGCGCTAGAATTCGACAATTGAGTACTTATAGATTTTCCACACCCATAATCTATTGGAATATAAATTTATAGGTACTGAGATACATTTTTAACCAAAAAAAATCGATTTTTGGAAAATCCTAGAGTGGCCTAAGGCCGTAAGGCGTTACACCACCTTGGCGCTCGGAAAAATAGGTATATATTTTTTTTAACGCGTCTATTGAATATACCAAATAATGTTTATTTCTCGCAAATGCATTATAGTTTTATGAACAAATTGAAAAAAAAAGGATACATTTTTTTTTAAAGGCAGAGATATAAGTCGTCTAGTAGGACCTACGTTTGAAAATTCTTGCCGATGGTGGATTTTTTTTGTCAGGCATCGTCTAACAAATAAAAAAATAAAAATTTCTTATAAAGCAATAACATATGAGGCATTTTTTTTTGTAGAATTGACAGCCGTTTGAAAAAATAACTTATTTTTACTAAAACTTTGAATTTAAAAAATTAATAAAAAATTAATTTGGCATAGAATTTAAAAAAATCCTATGCTATATCCTAGATAATAATATAAAGAATATGTGGGATAAATTTAATCAAAATCGGTTGAGCAAAAGAGAAGAAGAAGAAAAGAGGGTCCTACTAGACGACTCATATCTCCGACATTTTTCAATTGTTTTTTATTCGTTTTTTTTTATGAGGTCGAAGTTTGCATCGTTGGAATGCAATGAAAATTAATATTTCCAAATGGGCTTTAATTTTTTTTCGCAATTTCATGCCAACGAAAACTCTCAATCATTTTTTTAAAGATATTTATTTAGCGATCTACAATATAAATCTATAAAAAAAGAGATCTATAACAATAAAAATAATGAAAATTAAATGTAAAAAAGTCTTTCGTTCCGTTCCAACGTTGCAAACTTCAACGCTATTTTTTTTCTTCAATTTGTTCATAAAACTATAATGTATTTGTAAAAAATAAAAATGTTTTTATATATTTAATATACGAGTCAAATTTATTTATTGATTTTTATACCTCAATCAATCAATCAAACGAATTTTATTTGCACAACTTTCTACAAAAATATTGTACAAAATCGTAACATTCCGCTTAAGTATTATTTCACTTAATTACTACACCTCGCATTCTTGTACTTCGTACTATCTAACATTTCTCTCTTTTCCTTCATTTATTCTCTACTCCATTCCCTTTTACCTTCCCCTTTTCATTTTTATACCTATTTTTCCGTGCGCCAAGATGGTGTAACTCCTTAAATGTTTATTAAACGGAACGTTGATCTTGAGGAAAAGAAGTTCCTCGAAATGATCTTTACACGAATATGCTTGCCTTCATACACAGGTGATTTTGAAGACATTGGGGGTGGGAACAACTTACATTTGAGCGTGGGGACATTGGCCACTATGAGGTGGGTCCTTCGCAAGAAAATGTCTTCAAAATCCTCTTACCGCATACATACACACACGTGCGTAGATTGTATCTGTTGTTCGCTGGCAGGTATTATAGGTACGTGCAGAAAGCGATTAAATGAATTCATGAATAACTTAAAAAACGTGGTTTCGGGCACGTCGCACACGCGAAACTCGCACGGGCACCTGGCCCCCCGATCCACCCGCCTTTCTACCCTTTACCTCATCAGTCGTACTCTCTCTCTCTCTCTCTCTCTCTCTCTCTCTCTCTCCCTCTCTCTCCTCTTCTCTCCTAGTGCAGATCGCAAACTAAGCGTCTTCAGCAGCGTTTTATGTACGCGACTCTCACAGGTCTGTAAAGTCCTCATGGAGGCGCCCAGTCTCGTAAACAAAACGAGAAGAAAAAATGAGGAAAAAGGCGACGGAAAAATAAATAAATAAAAATTTATATATATATATATACATATGTATATTCGCGTAAGATAACTGCATCGTTCGAGATACGCAGGCGTCGAAAGTCGAAAAAGGATCATCGATCCACACCGCAGGCTCGTTTCGGGGAGCAATAAATTCAGCGGGCAGCGTTGGCGAGAGAGAGAGAGAGAGAGAGACAGAGAGAGAGAGAGAGAGAGAGAGAGAGAGAGAGAGAGAGAGAGAGAGAGAGAGAGAGAGAGAGAGAGAGAGAGAGAGAGAGAGAGAGAGATAAAGAAATAAGGATAATGAACAACGGAAGAAAAAAAAATGAATATAGAAGACGAAACAAAAATGAAGGGGGCCCGGAATGGAAAAGATATATACCTGAATTACAGGATTTCAATGCGACCCGACTCGTAATAAGTTATTATAATAATTCGACGCGGTTTAATTAGCGGTTGCTTTTCGTATATGCTCTTTAGTTTTATTTTATTTTATTTTTCTGTTTTTTTTAAATATTTTTTTTTATTTCCCCCTAAAGTAGTCTCCGTACGAGTTTTATGGCCGAAATTTTTCGAGGTCACTTTGTATTTTATACATATTCAGTTATCGTGGACGCTGGGTGCGTGTGTCCACGGATACGCATATAGGTATGCTAAAACGAAATTATACTGTATATATATATACCGGCGGATATTTTATTCGCGAGAGAGTCGCGTATATATGGTTTATATGCTTAGGAATATTATATTACCAATATGGCCGCGATGGTAGCCGAGCTATCGCATGTAATGTCCAATAATATTCGCTTACCGACCGATCCGTGAAAAAAAGAGGAAGACAAAACTGAAGGAACCGCAAGACAGAGAGAGAGAGAGAGAGAGAGAGAGAGAGAGAGAGAGAGAGAGAAAGAGAGAGGGAGAGAGAGAGAGAGAGAGAAGATTGAACTGTGTGCCGTTAATGTGTAGATAAAAATCAATCGCACATATCCAACGACCAGAAACGAGTTAACGTCAGGAATTTTTAAGTCGACGAGGCATGAAAATATGTCGGAACATTAATAAGCGTGTGCGACCACCATCTCTCTCTCTCTCTCTTCCTCTCTTACTCTCTTTGCATGTATCTTTCATTTCTGGCTCGAATTATACATATATGTTTACCCATTCCCCATTCTCAGCATCGATGACGTTACTCGGACCGCTCTAAAACCTCGAAATAATATTAAAAAAAAAATAAATGAAAGAAAATTAACAACGATCTAAACCATAAATCTATAAATATATGAAGAGGGAATACGGTATCGCAGTATATAACAACAACAAAAAAACTATAAGAACATTATGATGGAGGTTTTTAAGTTTACGGGAATTATGACAATGTTTTCTGCTTTCGTTATGTTCTATATTTTAATATCTCTCAACAAAATATATATAATATATTGTCGCACCTGTCTGCGAATTCAGACCATTCTTCATTCAAGCCCGAGAAAAAAAACGTAATCTTTCTGTTTACGCACTTTTTTTTCGCTCACGGTTTTTGTGAAATCCTAAGTGAAGAAAAAATGTTGGGTATTGCGTTTTTTTTTTGTTTTGGTATTACCATAATTTGAACGACAAAAGTAAAAGACGGAGATTCAATTTATTGTAATGATGAGACACCCGACGAAATACGTACGTATTAAAAGGACTATTTTTCCTTTACTCCCAGTACTTTCGTTACGACGCTATTCGTAGATAATAGCTCTTCTTCATTGAGCCGAACGCACACGCGCATCCGTTTTCATTCTTCCTTGATCCCATTTCCTCGCTTAAGCTTCCACATAAACAGGAAATATTTCGCGTTATAGGGAAAAGGGAGAAAAAGGGAGCGAGATCTCCGATGGCTGCAAAAACGCTGCTCCAGCAGGCTGTGGACCCCATAGATCCTTGTGTTGTTTGGTCCTTGTCCCAAAGGACTTCGATTTAAAGAGTCTCGTGAACAACAGGACGTATGGCAGAAATCCGGTCGCAGCGAAGAAAAAAAGTATGGAATAAAAAAGATAGAGGGCGGTCGATGAGTGGCGAGGGGGGGGGGGGGGGGGGGGGGGGAAGTAGCCATTTTCAGCTCAAGGCCTTAGGCCATTCTAGAGGCAAAAAAAGGGCATATTTTGCGATTTTTTTTCAGCGAAACCATAAAATAAATCGGAATTACAAAATAGAGGTTTTATTATACACGTAATTGACTATAAAAAATCATTTTTTCACAGCGATAAATGTCAAAATGACAACTGTGCAGCATTTTTCCGATGACGCCTTTATTTCTGGAAGGTCAACGGCCCCACCAACAGCTCCTATAATTTTTAAGTTATAATGAGAAACTACAGTTTTTACGATTATATATAAGAATAGCTATAGAAGTACGTAGGATTTTTTTGATATATTATTTTTATGTCAAATCGGCGCATTTCTGCTTGGAGATTTTTCACACCCATAATCTTTTGGAATATAATTTTATAGGTACCAGGGTATATTTTTAACAAAAAAAAAAACGATTTTTGGAAAATCCTAGAGTGGCCTAAGGCCTTAAGGTAGTAGTCTGGCCACAGTCACGTTGAAAAGTTTATTCTCCGCTCAATCGATGAAAGCGTCGAAATATTGCAAAATATCCTTACAATGTAGGTTGTACATCTTATCGGGATGTAAAAACTTATAAAGTAATGATGAAAACGTGTAATATAATGTTTACCTAACCCTCACTTTTGTATCAGACTATCCATTCCGGCTACTAATACGTAGATACTCTGCGTATACGGATATATGCATACACTACTGTAATCTAGTTCTAGTCTGCTTCAGTCGCTTCATGGCGCTAGCGTCGCTAGACATTGCTTAATTTAAATCGTTATATCTCTGAAACTAGACGGTCAAAATTCATGATTTTTTTTTACCCACCTCGTACTCTGTTCCTCTGTACTTGAGATTTTTTTTTTGAAAATCTGTAGAAAAGTTTCGAAGTTATTGCGTGAAATGTGAAATTTTCCACTGCTTCCCATAAGAACACGTGTGAAACCGTGAAGTCTTTGATTGCCAATATCTCGAAAACGCAACGGTGAAGCCTTTTGAAATTTTGCAGGTAATCATTTAAGGCCTTAGGCCACTCTAGGATTTTTGAAAAATCGATTTTTTTTTGTTAAAAATGTACCTTAGTACCTATAAAATTATATTGCAAAAGATTATGGGTGTGAAAACCCTCTAAGTACTCGATTTTCGAATTCTAGCGCAACCCCTCTTGATTCATGTCGTGACTTCCTACTAACTTTAAATGCGTTTATCTCAAAACTACATTTTTCAAGTCGGCTGGACTCATAACTCAAACAAATTTCAACCGATTCACTTGAAATTTTACCTGTATATTTAGAATTACATTTTCTGAGGCACTACGTAGGATTTTTTTATTATATGGCATTTTTTCATGGCATTTTATGGAGAGTGGCCTAAGGCCTTAATAGTGTCCTGATGGGTGCTCAAAATAAAAAAAAAATCTACAGAAAATCGCCTTGGCGAGTCTACTACCTTAACGAAATGAAAATGTGAAAAACTTCGCATTAAAGGTCCAATAACAGTCAATTTGTAATTTCCTCGAAGCGCGCTCAGGAAGAAACATTTACCAGTATAGCCTTGGTGCATAGGAGAGAGAAAAAGAGTTTAAAAAATGGAGCGGCCCTGAAACGCGTTAACGATGTAAAGAAGGGACTGAGGGCATTTGGCACGCGCCACTGACCCGGAACAACAACCCTTCATCCGTGTACTGAGCTGTACTATTTTTGCAGCGCGTCGTTACAATGACGGCGTACGTGATCGAAACGTGACTCTGCGTAGATTTCAATGATGACCACGATCCTTCAAGCGATTTCAATTGAAGTCGATACTAATCAAATCTAGAAATGGTTTTAATGATCTCGTTTTTCCAAGGGGTTCCAATTAAACTTGGATAAAATGATAAGGAAACACTTTTGAGTTTATTGGGGAGTTTAAAGAATCCAGCAGTCAAAGACTACTTGGATATTGGATTGATACGAGCAAATAGTCTGCATTGAGACTTATTCTAATAGGTATAGTTGGACTGCTAATCATTTTGATCATCAATTGCCATATAAGCTTCTCGATTGAAGCTGTCGAAAACATGCAGAAATTGTCGTAGGGACCGAATTGGATTCCCATACTTGTTCTGGCTTTCTGATAGGGATCCAATAGGTCATCACATTGGATACCTGTACTAAAACGTCACACTCGTACATTGGATTCTAATCAGGATTCCCCATTGGAATCCCATCTACGAATTCCATTTGAATCCTTTAGGATTTCGAGATTGTTGAACAGAATCCGATACGATTCTTGATGAATCGCATTCTGTACATTGAATTTTTTAAACAGAATATATAGATATACAAAATGAGTGAATCTCAAAAAATTATAAATCTTATCTTAAAAAGTATAAATCGCTTAAAAAGTATATCTTAAAAATCGATTGGAATCACATAATTGAAAATCACCTTTAATTATCGTCTGTTATTTATTTTATTGCACTTTGACATAATTTCACCACACACGTGCACTCTCACGAAACGTGCAGGTCATGTCGACCGTGCAGAAATTTCTTAGGGATACCTAAGTTCCGATCGGATCTCGATTGGGATATGATACGGATTCCCTAGAAGGGGTATTCTGATCAGAATCCAAATTTGCTAAGAAAAATGTATTAAATACATTTTTCTTAGAAAATAAAATACATATTTTCTTAGTTCGAACGATCTCCATTTAATTTGAATATAATTACTTAGAATAAATAACCTATATCACTTTTCTCCAGGAAATATAAGTCTTTCAAGATCTATATATTGTTTTTGCGAAAAATGTTAGTAAATGTAAAGAATTTTTTTCGAAATTCTGTTATTAAAATATATCGATTTTGACAGTTATACTGTAGCACGAATTTTAACCTAATCTTTTTGAGATCCTTAGATAAATGATTTCAGAAAACGTCTAGCGTTTCCAGCTGATACGGATCGGTATCTCCTGGTGATTTTTACATTCATCCCTGGGATCCGATTCGATATCGAACTAGATCTTGTTTTAGAAGTTCGGAATTCTAGCCTGGATCCTATGCAAAGTTTCTATTTGGATTCTGACTAGAGTACTTAATAGTTCCGGATTAGGATCCTGGCTCGAATCCGATTTGCGAGCGTTACATTTCGCTCCCGGATCTAATCCGATATTCGACTGGATCCCGATTGAGAAACCAGGATCCTAGTCCGAATCGGACTGTATCCATGACAATATTTCTGCACAGGTCTCGACATGCCGAATTTTTTCCCGTGACTTTCCGTATATATTTTCAATTTGAACGTGACAAGAATTCATAAACGGCGTTCATTGGGGAGCAGTGCAGAATCCAATTGGATTTCAATGAGGATTCCTTATGTGCAATGTTCCTAACAAATCCTTATAGAGATGTGGGGGCATCTTCGGACTTCTCAACAAATTTGTGCACTAGATCACGAAAGGATATTTTTTTTTCCGAGATCCAACAAATTCCGGTCGAATAATAATGAAAAAGTCTCAAATAACGTCAATCGGGAAATAGTGCAGAATCCACTTGGATTTGAATGCGAACTGCCTACGTGCGGCGTCCCTATCAAATCCGTATGGGGATGTGGTAGGGTCTGGGGACTCCCCAATAAATTTTTGCACAGGGAAGATTATGAGTGAAGATAGTGGATTCTCCATCAATTGTGGTTTTGTCTTTCAATCAGAGGATGAGTGGTATTTTGAAATGGTCATCCTTTCGCTCATGGATGTTCTTAAGTTGCTATTCATCTACTTTCTATTGTCGTAGAAAATAAACCCCAAGACGATGCAGCATTTTTCCTAAAAAAAAATGCATGCCTTCAGCGCGGCTGCTTGCTCTCTCGTATCTCTTTTGGGCACGGAGCATCCAAGTCTCCGTAAACTTGTTTTCTATCTCACGTTCGTATTACGCACCCGAGGATACGCGTACGTATACTCGTACACGAGTAATTAATAACCTGATCGGCGAAACGAAAAATCGCGAGCTTATCGAAATAAAAAATTGTGACAAATCAATGAATTACGATAATGTTTGAGGGAAGGAGAATAAAAAAATGTTCAAGTCACTTTATCTGCTCTACGATCCCGAGGCTTTCGACCTCTCGGCCAACCTCTCACTCATCAGCCTATCTCTCCGCTCCCTCTCTCTCTCTCTCTCTCTCTCTCTCTCGCTCTCTCTCGAAGATTATTATTTTTTTCGGGTCGCCTTTTTATGTTCTCATGCGCGAGGAGAAACCCAAGAATGTAACCGAGTGGGGTACCGAGGTAGGTATAAACACAGGTACGTAAGATTCCCAAGATTCGGAGAGAGAGCAAACAGAACGAGAGAGAGCGAGAGAGAGGGAGAGAGATTAGTCTGGGACCAGTGGCGAAGCCAATCTTTTCTGGCCCATTTTGGTCCCACAGAGGGACTGCTCTATGTATAAGTAGCATGGCTGCATCCAGTTCGAAGAGCTTGCCAGTTAAATTTTGGTGCTGGTTACCGCACGACCACCGCAAAAGTCGTTTTTGAGACGATCAGTGCGCAAAGAACGGGGCAGAGGGAAAGAGTCCGTGAGACCGGACTAACAGAGATCCTAGCCTCGAACCGATCAATTCTACGTATTCCTCTCGTGATTATTCGAAATTCCCTATTACGTTGATGCTTGAAAGGAACGGATATTCGTGTTTGCCCGTAAGACAGGTTAACTAGCGCAAGATACAAAAACCGCTGATGCCCATGGGCTGTATCATCAAGTCTCGTTCCCTTCGACCAGTCATATCTGGAATGTCTTCTACCATTCTCAATCTCTGTCTTCGTCAAATTCCAGCCCGACGAAAAATTCTTCTCCACCGTAATTGTACCCACGTGTCGATTTGCTTGGTGAACGATTCACGGGAAATCATTCAATTCTTATTTGTCATTCGTCCACAAATAAATAGAAAATTCATCTCCATCGATCCACGAAACTAACGTTCGAGGAGTTTCGCTCCTTAAAATCTTAGAGTTTAAAGTTTCCTCTTTTTCGAAGGAGAATAATTTTACGGGAGGCTGTTAAAAAGTGAAATCATGGCGGAACGATGACTCGTTGAGGTGCCTTCACGTACGATATATATATTCGTACAAAAGTTAATTCGTTCGAGTATACGCCCGTACCACGCTCAAATTATAATACTTTCGGGTCTCGACTACATAAATCTTTAATCCTTCGATACGTACACACGTATACGTAGTGGGTATGTTGGTTGCCTTTTTGCCCCATTCTTTCTCCCGTCTGAAAAACGCCACGGAAAGACGCAGAGATCGAGGATTATAGGCAAAGGTAAAATGGAAGTATTAGGTAATATAAGCTATTCGATTTGATCCGTCTGTGGTCAATTCTACCTTCCTCTTCTCATATATCAACAGCTTCGGGTCACGAGTGGCGTTAGGTTAGTAAGTTTTTACGCACTGGATACGCCCTTCTCGCCTTATAGGACTATCCAAAACTTTGCCCACGTACATAGGAGAGTCGCTTTCCTTTCGCGGTCCTTTGGATTGGAACCTCGTCCTTTCACGGGCAAGAGACCCGGGGCTGGATAGAGTCCTTGGATCCTTCGTCTCGTCCCAAAATCCTCGGGGCTCACTCACAGCCGACTTCTCAGTCTCTCGCCCACCGGCTCCTCCTCTTTTGTTTAACTCGACGTGCACTAACATAGCGTGTCGGACTTCGGGGGGAGGGGGGGGGGGGGGGGGTGGATATATATATATGCATATACATTACAGTGAAGAAAAAAAAATACACAGTTTTACTTCGTCCAGTACTGCATTTATACGGAATGCAATTTTACAGAAGTTCAAAATATTAATTTGCCATTTTTTTTGTATATTGTACACACCTTCACTTGAGAAACGAGGAGACTTTCTCCCTCATCTTTCGTACTGTCGCGTATAATTACTATGACATTTATCATGGAATAAAATAAATAGGACGGGTTTTATCAGATGTTGCTGGAGCGGCGTGTTACAGCACGATAAAGCTACAATGTCTCCTCGAGATGAAGAATAAAATGATTCATCTACAATAAGGAAGAGAGAGAAAGATTGATCGATGATTTATTTTATACCTTGGCAATAACCATTAACTAAACAAGTATAAATAATGTAACCAGTAAGAATACAGAGTGTCACAAAATGACCTGACTTTTTTATTTATCAATAAAACATATTATTTATTTGAAAACTACTAGTATTTTTATTTTAATATAAGGTACAAACATGGAGGTTATGTGTGGAACACAATATCCGATAAATTACCGCCTCGTCCATGTTTTCAAACGTTCACTCTTTTGACGAAATTTTCAATAACATTTGGGCATAATTGCGGAATAATTTCCGCAATTATGTTAACCCTGAAATAATTTATGTTAACCCTTCGTGGTCACCGTAGGTAAAATCGACCCGTCGATCAATTTTTGGCGTAAACATATAATAGTTTCCGGCTTCGAGTGGGACTGTATTCACCATCTTACCTGGAGTTTGAAGTATCCTCATACCATAAAATTTACCCTCTTCACATGTCGGAATAAATACCTTTTTTGGAACGCGCACTATCCTACTTTTTTTTCCCAAAGGTATCATATCTAAGGAGTATCACGTCCAAATTTTAAGTAAAAATGTTGGAAATTCACAGAACTATGATTTTTCGAGCAAAAAAGTGTCTTTTTTGCGTTTTCACCTCTTTATGAATTTTTTTTAACATGCCGCCATTTTATTTCTTATAAATAAATTTTTCGTAGATCATCTAGAAAGTTCAAAGCATGTTCCGCAATTTTTTGAACCATTTCGAGCGGATAGTTTGGTCACAATACTTTTTTGAAAACTGACTGGGTAGAATCGATCCAAGTGTGACCACCGCGATTGAATTTGGATGTGTGACCACGAAGGGTTAATGGTGCGTCCAATCGCTTCCTTGAGCTCCGTAATGGTCTCTGGATCATTGGCATACACTTTTTCTTTCAGAAACCCCAAAGAAAGAAGTCCAATGGCGTCCAATCGCACGATCTTGGTGGCCAATTGACATCGCCGCGGCACGAGATAACACGACCATGAAATTTCGTCTGCAATAACTGCATTGTTTCGCAATGAATTTTCACAATTTCCATGCGCTGCTCGATCGTGTAATGCACCATGACTTAATCTCAATACTTTCTGATGCCAGTTTTCAAAGATTACTACTCTATGTTCGCCACAAAAAAAATCGCGCGAAATATAAAATGTCAGGTTATTTTGAGACACCCTTTATAAACCAACGTAACACTCGTGCTATGTATAATAAAATAAACGAGAAAACATTTTTTCTAAAATTATATACATATAAAAAAAAATAAGGAGCAGTTAGGTAATGTATACAAATCGAACGCACAAAATGGCATTCGAATAGATCTTAATTGTATAAAAATTACACTGCAACCTCTCTAATCGGCACAGTGGCGGGATAGACTCCGCATCACACTTGCAAACATAGAGGCTGCGCATCATCCACTGAAGCCGACTCTGCGCAGTTGACTTGGCGGACAGCAGTACCCCTCTAATCCCACTCTTATTGTCTAGCATGCTTGGAGCCTGAGGCTAGGGCCTGGCGCTTCTCCCACTATGCGCTACGACGATCGACATTCGGCACCTAGTGGGGGGCTGATTTCATTTATGGAGGCGCCGTTTAAAGAGGTTGCAGTGTATCATGAAAAATAATGAAAATCAACAGACAGCTACAACGGCGGTCATGCACAGGGACATGGTAAATGTAACATGCTTAGAAGCTGAATACATCATGTTCAAAGAGATGAACACAATGTCTGGACTTAAAGATAGCAAGGTTAGGTTAAGTGACGAAGAGTGAGAAAGAGCGGGGAAAAAATTGACCCAGCAATTTAATCGTCCGTCAGGTGGCTTCTTCGTGACCGAGGCGCATTACCGAGCCTTGAAAAAAGAAAACGTTTCAGAAATTCAAATTCAAACGTGCGCCCGCGCGTTCCTAGCTCTTGACTTACCAAGACATCGAGTGGCTGGTTGACAAAAGGACCGAACCCGGGCGATCGTGGAGGCCGAGCTAAGAGTTTCGAGCCCTTTTAGTTGCTGGTAGTTGAAACGTAGGTATACATGGTCGCGTGTGTACGTATAGACACGCGTGTGTATCCTATGGATTCCCTCCTCATGTCGTACAGCGCTCCGGGCTGCTTTTCTACCGAAAGCGTCCTTTTTTTCGATTATACTCATTACCACAGCAGCGGCGAACTCTACCCCTGTCCGCCTGAACGAGCAGCCGTGGAAGAGCTATGTGCTTCGTTGCCGCCCTGCCGGAATAAAACCGCCTCTCTCTATCTCTTTCTCTCTCTCTCTCTCTCTCTCTCTCTCTCTCTCTCTCTCTCTCTCTCTCTCTCTCTCCCTCTCTCTCCTCGAGTTTTCGGCTCTTTTGCCGATTGTATATAAACGTGCACAGTCCTCTCTATTCCCGGGAATCGTAATCGACTCTACGGGATATCCGGCATGCCTGCGCTCACATATCTAAACAACGAAAGACGATGATGCACTTTTTATTCGCACGGTTAGACCCGTGCAAAAATTTGAAAGAAGTCCCTATAGGGATTTGATAGGGACGCCACACGTAAGGAGGCCAGATTAGAATCCAAGTGGATTCTAATTTGGCCTATCTGGCCAGATCTGGAAATCTAGTTGATTCTTTCAGTTTCAGTGTAATGTGCAGAACACGGGCATCTGAAACCTGCTTTTGATCTCAAGTCCGTTGCCTCGACCCTACCTAACTTGCTTTGAGCCCAAATTCGATATCTCCTCCATCAACACTCCATTGTGGCCTAATCGGTAATCCGTTTGATGACGAAACAAATACGCTTTCGCTGAATGGTGGGTCCGGAGGGTCTACATTACGCCTACAGTAGGCTGAATGGAGGGCTCAGAGGATCTACAGTGCCTCTACAGTAAGCTGAAAGAGGGGCCAGTAGGTTCTGCGGGAACGCTCGAAGTAGGTCCATCTGGGGTTTCGCAGGTTCAGATGCTCTCTGTATTCGCCTGCTTTGAGTGACAATGTCCAGTTTCTGCCATTTGGGAGATTGGCATTGCATTGCACCCTCGTTTAGGTAGCCGATAATCCGCTACCGCCAATCTCTACTAAGGGAAGGAGGCCTTTGTTTTGTGGTTTGAACGCGGCTTGAAAATGTTGACTCAGGCAGTTACAGAATTACGACGAGTCCTCACGACTTGTCTGGAGAATGGTGTAAGGAAGCTGCAGGACCGTGCTTGACAGACGAATAAAACAATGTCATAATGATGTCACTTAGACCGAGGCGAGTGTTACGTGCGGTATGGGAATTATTAATCGATATTGTAGATCAGGGAACGTTGAAAAATGGCCGAGTACCTACCTAAACAGACGAACCAAAGAGAAAAACAATTGACAGACTTGGACCTGTTTTAGGTGAATGCGATGCACCGGAGATACTCATAAGACGGTCTTGATGACGAAGTGGTTGTCAACGTCTTTATCGCTTAGCCTACCTCAAAATTGATTAATGAATCGTCGTCTCGGGTTTTACGGCGTGCGACGTATCGAAGGAGCGATCCGGATGCCTAACGGTCATCAGTCTTTCACTAAAAATGAAGAGAGTGAGAGGAGACAGGACTCGATGCCCATAGCTTGATCAATTATATGCGTGAGGTATCTCAAGACATCCCTTCACCTCCTGTTGTCTCGCTTTTTTTCTTCTCCCGCCTCATTATTTCTTTCTTGCTAATTTAATGTCGCCTTGGTTCCTCCGGTACATGTCTTCTTCTACGGTTAGCCCCCACATCGTTGCAACTCTATTACCGATTCTTACTGTTATATTTCTGATCCATTAACATTACCACCGTATTCTTGAGATATTTAACTAACATTTTACGTACAAAAAAATCATCCCTTAAAGTGTACTAGATAATCAGAAGAATATAGGGCCGTTTATACCGGTATGGGTTTTCCACAGTTTCCCCGTACCCACTGTGGACGCAACGGAAGTTATGATAGATTAGCGAAGTGCGGCTAAAGAGTAATACGAAAGGGTTCAACTCGAAAGGGTAATACGTAAAAACCTGCAAGGGTATACGAGGTATGTAAATTAAGGCCTTAGGCCACTCTAGAAGCCAAAAAAGGGCATATTTTTTGTGATTTTTTTTCAGCGAAACCATAAAATAAATCGGAATTGCAAAATAGGAGTTTTATTATACACATAATTGACTATACAAAATTATTTTTTCACAGCGATACAAGTCAAAATGGAGACTGTGCAGCATTTTTCCGGACGCCTTTATTTCTGGAAGGTCAACGGCCGGACCAACAGCTTCTATAATTTTTGTTATGACGAGACACTAAAGTTTTTTCGATTATATATAAGAATAGCTATAGAAGTACGTAGGGTTTTTTTTATATATTGTTTTTTGTCAAAATGGCGCATTTCTAAAACAAAAAGTATAAAATGCCATGAGAAAATCGTCAAAAAATTGTTTATAAAAAAGGAACTATTCAATATAATAAAAAAATCCTACGTAGTGCCCCAGAAAATATAATTCTAAATATAGAGTTAAAATTTCAAGTGAATCGGTTGAAATTTGTTTGAGTTATGAGTCCGGCCGACTTGAAAAATGTAGTTTTGAGGTAAACGCGTTTAAAGTTGGTAGCAAGTCACGACATGAATCAAGAGGGGTTTCGCTAGAATTCGAAAATCGAGTACTTAGAGATTTTTCACGTCCATAATCTTTTGGAATATAATTTTATAGGTACTAAGGTACATTTTTAACAAAAAGAATCGATTTTTTGAAAATCCTAGAGTGGCCTAAGGCCTTAAGTAATGAGACTGATTTTTTTTTATTATTTTAAGTTGAATAGAATAATATTTATATATTGTCTCCCTCAAAATAACTTCCTCGGGAAGCCACACTGCGCTGGAGACGGTTCTTCCAATCCTCGTAGCAGTGCTGGTACTCGGATACTGAAGTAGCCTTCAGCTGGTTGGTTGCAGCCGTTTGAATATTTTCGAGTGTCCCAAAATGACGTCCCTTGAGGTGATTTTTCAATCTCGGGAAGAGAAAAAAGTCACACGACTCAAGTCAGGCGAATAAGGAGGCTGAGGAGCCACAGGAATGTTTTTACTGACCAAAACTCGTTAATTGAAATTGCTATGTGACAGCAATTTTTCTCATCCCTAATTTATTGGTCAAAATTTGATAAACGGTGGTTGTGAGTCAAATTCGACTCTTCCCCGATCATTCTGACTGTCAACTGACGATCTGAACCCACAAGATGACGGATTCTTTAGACATTTTCATCGGTTCTTGAAGATGAAAGGCTTTCACTGCGTGGTTCATCTTCAAACGACTCTCTTCCTTCTGAAAATGCCTTAAACCACCGAAAAACCTGTGCCCTTGACAAAACACTATCTCCGTAGGCCTGCTGCTATTTTGCAAAAGTTTCCGTTGCACTGTGCCCAAGTCTGAAGCAAAACCCGATAGCACACCGGTGCTCGATATTGATGTCACTCATTTTTAGAACGCACAGGAAAAACTGTTTCACGAAAAAAATCGCTACGGACAACCAAATGACTCTAGCGAGTTAATCGCTTCAAAATTCTTTGATTGATAATTATGTGCTGAGCCTGCGCTATCGCGTCTTGCTGGAGAATCGCAGCCTGCGTTCAAGCCCATTGGAACATCGCTAAGCTACAGGAAAGAGAAAATACTCCGTGAGTAATGAAATGCTCACGATTTCAAACGCTTTCTGGACTTCTTCTTCGGAGGTGGCTTTCCCCAAATCTGGCAAACGTCCGATCGTTGCAATCCGAGACAAAACATGCGGAGCCTCCGAGCGTGACGTCCGCTGAACTTCGAGGATCTGCATTAGTACGCGCGGAGTACAAATAGCTTCGAGGCTCAAAATTCCATCCAAGGCTTCGGCACGTTCCCGTGAATATTCGAAAATGTTGTTCTTCTCATCAGCTTTATCCCGCTTACTAGAAACCGATCGAGACCTGTTTCGAAAATTCGTAAAATAAAAAATCTACGAGATGCTTTGGCCTCATCGAGATGGAAAAAGTCCGCGAGAAATAATTGACGCCTTGAACAAACAGCTTTCTGTTTCACACGTAATAATAAAGGGTGTCTCAAAATGATCTGACATTTTAAATTGCGCGCTATTTTTTTATAGCGAACATAGAGGACTAATCTTTGACAACTGGCATCAGGAAGTATTGAGGTTTAGTCATGGAGAATTAAACGATCGAGCAACCCATAGTAATTGTGAAAATTCACTACAAAAAAAAATGCAGTTATTGCAGACGAAGTTTCATGGTCGTGTTGTCTCGCGACCATGAAACAATTGGCCATCAAGAACGTGCGATTTGACGCCATTGGACTTCATTCTTTGGGCTTTTCTGAAAGGAAAAGTGTATGCCAATGATCCACAGACAATTTCGAAGCTCAAGGAAGCAATTGGACGCACCATTAATGAAATTAGTCCGCAATTGTGCCAAAATGTTATTGAAAACTTCGTCAAAAGAAGGAACGTTTGCAAACAGGGACGAGGCGGCCATTTATCGGAGATTGTGTTCCACACATAATCTCAATGTTTGTACCTTATATTAAAATAAAAATATTCATACTTTTCAAATAAATAATACGTTTTTTTGATAAATAAAAATGTCATGTCATTTTGAGACATCCTTTACTACGATAAACTTGTGCATCTCTTCGAGCGAACTTAGTGTGAAGACCGTTAGAGCTTTTGTTCTCACTTTGCCTCCTTGTGAATGCGAACTTTCGGATTAAAGCGATAAAACCTGTTTCTTCATATTGATCATTATTCTCCGTCGTCCGCTCAAGGATAACGGTGATAATAATCAAACGCACGGTCAGGAGCAGGCAAAATATTGTACATAAATATTCCTAGCCGGCAGTTTTAAGGGCCACTCGGAATTATTCGATCGCGCGAGGCTTCGGCGGTCACGCATAGGGCGTCCGTTTTCCTGGAACGTCCAAGGGTGCACAGAGCTTTGTGTTCATAACGCATCGCAATAAGCGTAACGAGTTTCGGAAGTGCACACACACGCGTAGATGCGTGAGTCCTACACGTGAATATGTATGCGGGGAGAAGTGGCCAAAAAAACAAAAAAAGTAAAGGGAGACGCGGAACGCCGAGACAGAAAAGAAGTCAAAAGGCGCGTGTGCCACACACACGCGAGTCTGCCCTTAACAACACGCGCGGGATATGAAAAGAACGAGAAAGCGATTGAGAACTAAGCGAAGAAGAGAAGGAGAGAGAAAGGAAGAGAGAGAAACGGAGCGACAAGGATGAAGGACCATGTTCGTATATCGCACCCGAAATCGACGTGTTCTTCTTACCAACAAAAGAGTCCCGCAGTTGCAACATGTGGTTACCGCGTCTATTGCCGTGCAAGCTTTCGTGCACTATACTGAATGGTGTCTCGGCATTGCCGCCACATCATTCGTCTCTTGTATTTTATAAAGGATATAAAAATATATATTCCTGACCCTTCTCGCAACACTCGAGCAAATGGTAAACATTTTTTTGCATCTCTCGCTTAATATATTTTTCCTTTCATTTTCTCTTCGAAACTCCAGCATCGTAGGGGACATTATCCTTTAAGGGATCATCACAGTGTAACGGGTCGAAAAATAGCTGATTTACGCGATTTTTTTTTCGATTGTTAAAATACGCCAATCAGTCTGATTTTTACAACGTTTTTATTAGCTCGCTTTCTTGTCCGTCTGTTTGTTCGGTATAAATTACCGAACCGAGAGAGAGAGAGAGAGAGAAAAAGAGGAAAAAAATTGTGAAAAAAATAAATAAAGAAATAAATATAGTTTAGTGAAAGAGAAAAATAAAAAAATAATAAATAGTGCATAGTGCATTAGTGACAATTTCTACGATGGTCAAGGAGACAGCCGCCCAACTTAAGCTATTTTCATTTCAGATATGATCAGGTAGCGAAAAACGGACGTAAACCTGAGATTTGCCACATGTCTCTGTCATAATCTCATCAAGATGTTTAAAATAGATTGCAAAATTTTACAAACACATGGCTAAAAAGCAGGAAATAATGAATTAAATAAATAAATAATTTAAAAAAAACACGTTTTTAAAACGGACTAAAAAGTATAAAATAATTTTTCGTAGCCCCAAACAGATTGATAACCCAATACAGATTTCTAACCCAATACAGATTGTCCTGAAAGTTTGTGATTGTGAATTTTTAATACCTATGAAAATAATTGTAAGATTTAAAACGAAAAACGTGGGGCGCATGCAATAGATACAGAACAGAAAATAAACTCTTTAAACGTTTATTTCTATTTAAAAAAAAAAATTTTTAACGGTTGAAAATGTCTTCGAAAAAAAGAAGTCCTCATGGTGTACATGGTTGTGGCCGTAAATATTATCTAAAACAAAATTTGTAAAATGATTATTAATCTGTATGAAAGCCGCTATCTTGATATGGAGGTTTTTTAAAAATAAAAAATGACAAAATGGTGGCGGTTTGAAAAAAAAAAGTATCGAATTTAGCCTATTTTTTGGACAGTTTTTAATTTAAAACATATGAAGATTAAAAAAAAAACTTCCATAGCAAAATAAAGAATGATGTGAACAATGTTGTGTCAAAATTTGAGACGGATAGCTTGAATACTCGTTTTTCTCGACATTTCGAGAAAAACGCGTTTAAAGTTTCGCCAGGTCTCACGCTGCTGCTCGAGAATCACTTTCTCTAAGAAAGGCTGTAGCGACCGAAATTATTCGAATTTCGCCCGAAAAATTAAAAAGCATGTTTATAATCGTCTATACTATCGGATAATACAACCGATTTTTCGAAAATTTTACACTATTATGATCCCTTAAGGGCAAGAATTTTCCTGAGCTCTAAGGGAGCTTTTTTTCCTTGGCGGAGCGCTTGCCATTGAGGGGATAAAAATTAAGGTCGTAACGCAAGGTCTGGAATGAAAACCCTCTACACCCCAAAGAGGAGAGTATCTCTCGCAACCCCTGATCGCACACACTGCCTTCCCCCCCCCCCCCCCCCCCCCCCCGAGTTCCTATCCAATTGTTGGATCGTTCACGCCGTTCCACCTCGGTTTTTCGTCGTTACCGAGCCGCCTGCAACACTTAGACGTGACACGCACTCGACCTAGAAGATTATAGCGTGGCTATTTGTGCAAGGGAAAAAGTGAGAGAGTGAGGGAGAATTTTTTCTCATTGAAAATTTCGTGCTGCATTGGACGAGATGCAAGGATGCCGGGAACGTAAATATTTCATACAATGAATATATCCTGCGAACGCAAAGAGACACTTTTTTTTTCTCCACCCTCCGAGAATATTTCACATTGCGTTTGTTGCGTCGTGGCGTGCGCTTATGTGCACGTGTATGTGTATAAATTTTACGGTTAATGCTCGGTGGAAGAATAAAAAGCTAAGATTATCCAGGTGAAGCTAGTAATTCCCAAGGCCTTTCGTTAAAGTTTGAAATTGAACCAAAATTTTTTTTTTCTGATGAAAGTATAGGGGTGCCGATGTCAGGACTTTCCACACACCTAATACGTAGTCTTGAAAAGTTTCAGTTTTTTTTTAATTGAAAAATATTGATAAACAGTGATGTTATTATTATTTGAACAGAGTGCCACCTATTTTTTTTTGTTCAATTTTTTAATTAAATTAAATTAATTTATTTATTTTTATTTTAATTCTATTTTTTGACAATTATGGTCAACTGCGATTGAGAAAAAAAAACATACTTTTAGTATTATAATTGAATTAACGTGTGACCGAATAATTTTTTGTAACTTTGTAAATTAGAAAATGTCAGGCTGTAGAAAAAAGCTTCAACTTTCGACGAGAAAAATAACTTTAATCATTTTTTATCAACGGATGTTGATAAAGTATGATAAGTAAATTGTTGTATGACCGGATACTTTTTTGTAATTTTGAAAAGTACAAATAGTCAAGATGTAGAGAAAAAAAGCTTCATCTTTCGACCAAAAAAATAACTTTAATAATTTTTTGTTAACGGATGATGATAAAGCATGATCATTAAACTATCGCGTGACCCGATACTTTTTGTAATTTCGAAAATTACAAAATGTCAAGCTGTAGAAAAAAAGGTTCAACTTTGGAGAGAAAAAAATGACTTTAATAATTTTTTATAAACGGTTGTTGATAAAGTATGATATAATTAAATTGTTGTATGACCGGATACTTTTCTGTAATTTTGAAAATGACACAATGTCGAGCTGTAGAAAAAAAAGGTTGAACTTTCGGCCAAAAAAAAAACAATTTCAAAAATTTGTTACCAACATATGGATGAACGTTTCAAAAATTAATCCGCTCATGCGATAGAAAATGTTATAAGTTGTGCTCTGAGCGTATATAAAGTGTATCGGATGAATAGATATTGAGGTACGATTTATACCGTTTCATAAAACAGTCTCGAGAAAATCGAAAAAGAATAAAGGTTAAATTACTAACTCTTCACAAAAAAAAACCATAACTCGATCAATTTTTGCAATTATTACAATATCTCAGTTGCAAATTAAAGTTAAGACTCTCGGCTAAGAAGCTACGCAATTAAAAATCATATTTTTGAAATTTAAAACTAACCCAACCCCCTTAATAACATTAGAAGAACAATATTACCGATTCTTGATCGTGTACGACATTTTTCCAGGTCATTTACTCGGAAAGAAACGCACCTGTTCCTAACATTTTATTCTATTCAATTAACGTCCTCTATCGACGAATTGATCGACGTCGATATCTTATAAAAGTAGATCACTGTCACCTTTCTTGAGCCGTACGTCTCGTCACAACGACAATCGCAATTGTCATTATTACGATATTTCGAGAACATTTCCGAGACAAACGTATTACCGTCCATTAGAGAAATACTTCGATCGTATTGGGTATATGAACGCGGGCAGCGGGAAAAGAGAGCACGTGTATAGATGAAAGTTAGGCTCCGAGGGAGGCGATCTAGTCTCTCTGGAATGCGGTACGAGAGAAGCTATTTGACGCGTATGGGTGAGTCCCTGGCTCGATGTAAGCGTTGCTCCTACTGTCGAGATACACATACATCGGACATCATACAGAGGCACACACGGGGACTGACTTTCGTAGATCCGTGAGGAAGGAGAGGAACCGGCGGCCGGAGGGGGGGGGGGCGGATGAAAAAGGCAACGTGTGTATGCGCTGAAGCATTTGACTTTGCAGTTGTGCACTACCACCCAGCATCTCTCAACTACGACGCACTTTTTTTTCCCGTCTCTTTTTTTCTCTCCTCGCTCACATTGTATCTTGCTCTTTCACATTGAAATCGTATTTGACTTTAGAAAGAGAGAGAGAGAGAGAGAGAGAGAGAGAGAGAGAGAGAGAGAGATGAGAGAGAGAGAGAGAGAGAGAGAGAGAGAGAGAAAGAGAGAGTTAGAGGGAGGGAGAGAGAGGGAGAGAGAGATGAAGCGAAAAAATCGAGTCAGAAGAGCGAGAGAGATAAAAATCCAAAGGACCATATGAAGTAAGGAGGATGCAAGTCGAAGAGGAAACTAAAACACGAGAGAGACAGGGAGAGAGAAAGATAGAAGACCAGTAAAAGTGACGAGGGTATGATGTTCGCTTTAATATCCAACAGCAGGTATATATTTCTCACTTGCTCTCTTCTTTTCTGTCTCACTTCTTTCGCTCCAACCATCGCACATACTTTTGCCTCTTCCAGAACGTTTTTTTTTTTTTCGTCCCTCTTCCTGCCTTACGATTTTTCTCCCACTTGTGATCTTTTGAGTATCCTCTCTGTCTCTCTCTCTCTCTCTCTCTCTCTCTCTCTCTCTCTCTCTCTCTCTTTTCTCTAATTCTGCGTCCATCTTTCTCGCTCCCATCTCCAAGTTCTGGCGAGACAGCGAAAAGCGGTCCGGCGAGGGGGCAAAGAGTGTCGTGAAGCGCAAGATACGCCTGCGCGCACATTACCACCGGACCCGAATGAAAAAGACACAAAAGCGATAAAAAAAAAATAATAAAAATAAAACGGAGAGAGCACGAGTGGCTTTTCGTCCTCTTGTTTTATTTTTTGGACCTGCTCTTTCGGGAACGTAATTCGCGCTCCTGACAAATTTCTATGCCATCACACAGAGATATATCGAGCACACGAAGATCGTGCCAAACAGAAATGTTGTTCCGAAACAATAAAACGAATGCAAGAAGATGAAACAATGGCGAGAGGGCTGTCTCGTGGATTATGAAGATTGTCGTTTGTTTTTTTTTTTCCGTAATTCAAGGTTCGGCCTGTGCCTGCAGACCCGAAATCCCGTACCGCTGGACGACCATACAATTATTAATAACTTAGGTGAAGCCAGACGTGCTGTAAAGGGTTTCGAACGAGAAAGAGGCATAGAGAGAGAGAGAGAGAGAGAGAGAGAGAGAGAGAGAGAGGGAGAGAGAGAGAGAGAGAGAAAGAGAGAGGGAGAGGCAACGACGAATATGAAGAAAAGGAAAAAAACCAAAGAAATCTCGCATGCTGACAAGACTCTGCAAAAGTGTGCAGGTTCAAGGGAAGTATAGTACCGACGCACACACCACGCTCTCCTCTTGCACCAAAACTCCAGGCTCGAAGCGCGGCTGAGATCCGCAGGACCTTTCTCGGAATCGTAAAAAAATTTAGAGAAGTACTCGAGCGTCTCCGGAGACTGTTGCACTATGAACAAGCCTTCAAGAAAATAAAGACAAAGAGAGAACGAGACAGAAGAAAAAAAAAGGCGAATTATTTTTCTATCCCTTGACTCGAGAGGCTCCAGCACGAGATCCCAAGAGTAATGACGGGTGAGCGGGAGGGAATAAGTATTTTCTTTTCTTTTCACGAAAAAAGAAAAAAAAATCCGTTTTTTTTCACACCCGTGGGCCAGGGCCGTATTCTTTTTTTTCCCCTTGTTTCCAAGAAACCCTAGAACTTAAACCATATAACTACGCGCGATCCCATATTGCGTGGCCCCGGCGTCTACTAGTTGCCCTGCCCATAATGCCTTCGCTATTTCAATACCTATCCATGGTACCTAGATTCCAAGCCAAACAAGAAGAGTCTTCATCCGAACGATTAAGCGAGTAAAACGTAGCGATTTGCGCCCTTTTACTGGTTACCACTCAACGCGTCCAATGTGTAGGTGCGTGTGTGTGTGTGTGTGGGTGTATACAACCATACCAGAAAGGATTAGGCATACCTATCCCACATCACCTTTTCTCTCTCCCCGCGTTTATAGTTTTAGTACGCATTAGGATTATAGAGACAAGCTGCGTGCGAGCACTTTGCAGAGCGAGAGAGAGAATAAGAAGAAGAAGGAGCCCAAAATGGAGAACGAGGAAATAAGCAGACGAAAAAAAAAGAAGATTTATAAAAAGGAAAACAATAAAGCAAAAAAGGGAACGGAGGAACGAGATCAGGTTTATTCATTGCTAGAGCGACGATGGGGAAAAAAAAGGAGAGTGAGGGAGTGAAGGAGAGAGGATTCTGTACCAGGATTATGTTCGGCGTTAATGTTTTTATTGTTTTTCGTAGAGCTGCCATGGCAAAATCCTCAAGTGTATTTATATATCTACACGTGTGCATGGAAATAAGTTTGTATGGAACGGAGGCGCGGGTGAGATGAATTTTAAAAAAGAGAAGAAAAAAAAACGTGAAGTGGGGGGCGACGATATCTTCGAAGAATCTACGCGTATTTTCACTTAGCGGTTACACGATACCGGTACAACCTGGATCATTAGTACCAAACGCGAGAGGATCTCCGAGTACTGTGCTCGGGGTAGCATTTTTTTTCTCTCGTTCTCTCCATCCGAGTCTTCGCCTTAATTGTTTTTCTTCTCGGACTGTCTAGTTTCGCTTTATCACTTCTTCTCCTTCACACTGTCTAGATCGAATGAGAAGAAAAAAGACAACGAAAAGCAGTGACATTGAATTTGACCATTTTTTTTTCAATCGTCTTCCCCAAAGACTCGGGATTTTTCTACTGATGGTATGAGAGAATTAGAACAGCAGGGCAAATAAAAGTAGAGGAGGAAGGGGCACGTTGGGCAGTCGGGTAAGTTGAGCAATCGAGTAAAAAATTTCATCTACCATTGTATGAGAAAAAATATTTCAAAGTTCATTGCAATTAATGTTAATGTTTCAAAACCTAACTAATTAACAAGCAACTGTTGGTTTATTACTACATTGTACCAAATCATGTTGCATACGTGTGATTTTTTTAATGCAATTCTTACTTTGCCCAACTTAACTCATACTCATGCTCAACTTACCCCACTATCGGGGCAGGTTGAGCAAATATGGCCTTAGTCATTTGAGAGCAATTATCTGTGAAACAATAAGGATAACAGGATTTTCGTCCACCGACTGTTTTTTTCCCAGATAAATTTCCTATTAACCAAAGTAGGTTTCATTTTTATACTACAGACTGTTAAGAAATGACAGGGCGATAATTCCAAACTTGCTCAACATGCCCCACCCTACCCTAGAGATTGAAGCAATGACGAGGTCGCCGAAATCTCCGGGCTCGAAAGGGCCCTTATGAACGAGTGAAAGAATATCTCCGAGATAAACGGATGGTCGCTGCGTTGCCACCTTTCTACTCCTAGTGGAGATGAGACCAATACGAGTAAAACTCCAGTTAGCCAAGAAAACGTACAAGAACAACAAAAAAAAATGGCAGCGAGGTAAAGAAGAGAAGAAAAAAAGCATCATGTCGGAGTACCTTCGTCAGGGCGTCTATCAGATAATTTCCGGGAGACGTCGACGGGAATTCTCGATGGCAACTGTCATTTTTTTGATCCCACTTACTTGCTCCTCTGACCGTGAAAAAAAAATGTATCTGTATCTGCGATGGAGATCAGCGCGTCGCGGTATCGAGACGGGAAGGCATAGAGAGAGAGAGAGAGAGAGAGAGAGAGAGAGAGAGAGAGAGAGAGGGTTCTTTCTGTCTTACTGTCGATGTATACCTGAAGGGTGTTCCTCACCCCCTCGTACCAGTTATAGCCGCTCACAGAACGTTTATTCGGTTCGTTCTCGATACTCAAGACGAACTTTCAAGTTATTCCATTATGCGTCTTTTCCAATTCGGAGAACGATCTTTCTCGCCGATTGAGTTTGCCTCGCACTTAAACCGCCGTTTTTTTTTAAATTGTTATTCAAAAATTATGCATTCGAGAAAAACCGAAAGTTTTACCTAGCCTGGAAAACTGGAAGGTGGCTCTGTATATGCATTTACAAGCGGGGGCAAAAGAATCTCCAGTATCCGGCAGGGTGATTGTTATCGCTCTTTGTGCCTCGGAGCAAGAATCATCGTTGGGTTTAATGATATTTCAGGCGAGATCAAACGGAAGGGCTCACGCCGCTGTCGCATCAACGCCGGATCCACGCGACAACCTCCAGTTGGTCAATTTGTGCGTTCCCAAGAGAAGAAATATCATTGTAAGTAGCGACGAAGAGTGGGAAAGGAAAAGCAATTATATCACCCGACCAATACACGCAACAAATTTATTCTTCGTCACGCGTATCACGCTCTCGCAATTTTGTATCATCTTCGATCAGCCAAAATAATTCAATCTCTCACAATATCTCGCTATAGGCTTCTTGCAATTCATCCTAAGAATGATTTTGTACGAAATCTCACAGCTTCACAGTCGCACTTGCTCGCTTCAATGAATCGTTTTTACGGGCGGTTCGAGGTATCTTCACAACCTTAAGGAGGTACGACTACTCCCTCAGGGTCAACAAAGAGATTAAATTTATGTTATCCCACGGGTGTTCTGATTTATGTTAACTTACGTTGAATATTCGTACTGTCGATGCCAAAGTGCCAAATATGTGGTAAATATTTTATTTATTGCATATTTACTAATAAAAACTGAAAAATTAGATTCTCAACGACTCTGTAATTTTCACGACGACTTCCAAGCAGTAGCGAGATTCTGTAACTCGGTAGCGGACATTTTCATTATCGTTAGCTAGCGACAGCCAATAAAGGGATCCCCTTTCTTCTGATCGTGCATGCAATTGGCTGTCGCTAGCCAGTGACAACGAAAACTGTCGCTATCGAGTTACAGAATCTCGCTGCAGAGCTAGGTTATGCTCGCCAAACGAATGAGCCGTTACGCCCGACGTTGGCAAGTCTATGGGTACTATTTCGTCATTATGATAATATTCAACCGGAAGTTGAAACCGTTTTGTAATGTGGTGCTTGAACTATACGGTGAATTTCGAATTTTCGATTTTTTACAATATCTATTATGTCTAATTTATCAGATATCAGTTTTCTAACGATCTTATTTGGATACGTGAGCAGCAAAACCGTGATCACCGCACTTCCGGTCGACCGTCTCCATAAGGCGACGTGCTTCACTACCTCAAAGTGCTCAACTTTGCAATTTTATTACGAAAAAAACTGAACGGTCAATATAGCTCAAATTTTTCCAATGGGTGCATAACGTATTCGTCAATATCATATAAAAATTTCAGGCCCCAAAGTTGGATTCGTCCCCATGATCGTACCTCCTTAAAAATATGTTTCAAAAAATACCACCTATAGTAGACGATGCGTGGGCGGTGTACGACTGCGGCGATTTCCCGTGCCAAGCAGATGTTACCATTAGGATAGGATGATGTTACTGACTTTCCGATGATAACATATCCGAAACTCAGGAACAATATGTATGCCTGCATCGGACCAGGTTCGCAGTTTCCCCGAGCCCTTGCGCAATTGCGTTATGGTAGTGCAGCAGGCAACGAGTGGCTGCGTGCACACACGCAAGGGGAGTCTCCAAGGAACCGGAAATAGTGAAGCGATGAAGTGCAAAAGTGAACGGGCTCGTAAAAGCTCCAAAGGGCGTACAAAAGAAATTTGGAAATAAATAAATACCGGTAAATATTGAACAACGTTTTGAATAATTGATTTGAAAATGTCTTCTGGATTTGGAAAGCCCATCTATTTGTCTTTATTGCTTTATTACCTTCATCCCAATTTTATTAGATTCACAACGTCCTCGATGTCAATTAAGGTATTCCTTTTGCGGGGAGGGTCGTATTTTGTGGGCACATTAGCCAGGGCCCTTTTGAATCATTAGTAAATTACAGTGGCGCTTAATCAATTTATTTATATATACGTGAAGTAACATCTTCAATTTTTTTGAACTATTTATTCGAACTTGTACATGATATATGATGTTGCACAGGTCATGACGCGAAAATTTGTTTACCGTCGGGCATTGTGAATTTTTTCAAAATTCCATTCCATACGAAGAAGGTGGTCCATCTTTCTGTCCTCTAATAAAAAAATTTAGGAAAAATTGACTAAATAGCGGCGTTTGAAAAAAAAAGTACTCTGATTTTGACAATCAAACTTTCACTTCTCGCGGCCTGGAAAAATAGTCATTATAAAGGAAGCAAAAAGATGGAGGTCCGAACGATAGCATGATATGTATTCTACATGTGTGCAGAATTGCAAGTCGTTCGGCCCAGCAGTTTCTGAGAGAAATATACGCCGGACGATGAAAAGTTTTTGCGACATGACCTGCACAACATCAAATAGCATGTACAATTTCGAATAACATACTTTGAAAAAATTTAAGATTTTAAGATAAAGTTTCTTTAAATTTAAATCTCAAAAAATCACCTTAATAATGTTCACACTAGAATACGGCCTTAAAACTTTGGTAACTTGGCTTGAAATTTTACCAGTACACTGGGGTGTATATTTTTACCTAATCCTCAACGAAAATCAGTTAATTATTGAATAGTCGAGTTTGGGAAAGGTCACACGTTCTGGCTATAAGGTCACACGCTGGTCACAGAGGGGTCGCAATGACCCCAGCCATTTTTAAACTATTGCCACGTCGATCGTATCGTTCCGAATGGCTCATAAAAATTCAGAATATTAGTTTGAACATTCTAGAATGTGGCATTCTCGGTATTATATTTTAATCGAATTTTAAAATGGCGGTAAAAATCAGCAAGGGGTCAATGCGTAAAAAATGCCCTTTTTTACTAAAAAAAATTCATAACTCTTGCAATTTTCATTTTATTTTTATAAAATTTTCGGGTGATACTCTTAAGATATGACAGTTTAAGGAATGAAATAGCTCTATAGTGGGCGTTTAAAAAAAGGTATTTATTCTTATATCTGAAGAGTCATTTCGGAGTGAAATAAAGAACGATAATCATGAAAAATGAAGGATTTATTCTAAAAAGTGGCCGCCCACAACTTATAGTAATTTTGGTTTAAAGTTGTGCTTGGGGTCATTTTGACCCCGGGCAAACGTGGATGATTAAAATCGTCAGTGTAATGCGATAAAAGTTCAAAATAAAATTAGGCCCTTTTGAATCTTTGATACAGTAATAAGAATAATAATAATAATAATGCCCCGTTTCCATTTCCCTGCCGGCTTACTTCTCTTTACTTTTCATTAAACTGTGCCCTCCGAGTCGTGAGGCATTTTATTTGGCTCCGCACACTTGTTTTTTTGCCTCCCGTTCTCGCTCACTCCAATAAAAGTGCATCTCGTGCAATTTCAGTAACAGAGAAGTCGCCCTCCATCTCTCCCGTCACATGTACGGATTTTTTTTATTTTATTTTTTTATTTTTCTTCAAGCCTCGAGACTCTTCGATGCCAGTCGTTCCTCGATTGTTGTTACGTCGGCCTTTGTGCACATGTATTCTACGGAGATGTGCAGATGACAATTTTCTTTTATTCCCTAGCCTCGGGGAATTAAAATTCACGGGACTGGGACTCGTGAACTCCCCTGTCTCGGGGCTCGATGACTTTTCATAATGACGTGATGCAACGAATGAGAGGATTTTCACTTGAAAGTGTTGGAAAAATATGTTGCCGAGTGGCGCGGTATAGCGAATAATGGAAAAATAACGATATGACGGAAACAGCGAATCGGGAAACAATTAAATAATTTAAAAGTGAGAAAATAATTGAAAAATAATTTAAACGAAATTATTTTTCCCTCTAACGAAATAAATTTGAGTACTTAATATTGTCCTTGGAAATACGAGTATCGACAGTGCACTGCCAAAACAAAACAAAAAATGTATTTAAATAGGATCCATTTAAATCAAATAGATTTTTTCCTTGTCTCGCGGTCTACTACGACGCTATTTGTTTCAAATATATTTATTTATTTATTGAAGCTATTCGTTTTAAATATTCAATATATGCAAATAAAATAAATAAAGATTAGATTCAAATTAAATAAATAAAGATAAAACACGATATATCGCACGAATACGAGAAAAGAATATAGATTCATGACATAAAAGTGCGGTGAAAAAAAGTAAAATTATTTTTTTTTCACTAACGTGGCTTTATTTGAAAAAAAAAAGAAAGGCATCGTCGTGCCTTTTATTAACAAGCGCGATGATTTATGTATAGAACGACTAATCATTTTCTTTACAACAGCCTTCTAACGAAAACAAAGCCGTTAGATTTTTGAGAGACTGAATCGTGTACCATTTTTCCGTCTGTCTCTTTTGTTTTATACTACGACATAAAACCAAATCACAGATTTATTAGGAAGAAATAAAATATTTAGTTATTGAACGATATTAAATAGATCTTGATTTCAATAAATAAATATATTTAAATTAAATCATTTTAATAATGGAATGCAATAGGAAAAATTTGATTCCACGAGAAATCTAGTTAATTTAAATTAAACAAAAATCAAATAGACGCATGTAGTTATTATCGAAAGAATTTTCTGTCAGTGTGCGTACTCGTCAGTTACCCTACACCTTCTCAAAGAGCTAAGAGAGTTGTTTCGGAGCCGAAAAATTTTCACGGTTCTCAATGTATATTAGATGGCGTATGTTTTATTTCTCTCTCTCTTTCTCTCTCTCTCTCTCTCTCTCTCTCTCTCTCTCTCTCTCTCTCTCTCTCTCTCGCTCCAAATGAAAAAAATCAAATAGACGACTCTGGTTAAAATCAACCGAATTTTAGATGAACAGCATCAGAGTGCAAATGTTTCTACGCCAATGGGTGACTTTTGTTTGGATGGTGTTGCTGCGGGGTCCGAATAGGTTCGCTACAGGTAGAAATCCGAGGAAAGATTAAATCCCGCTGAGCGTTGCGGTCAACAAATTCTTTCGTTTCTATTTCGCAAGCCTTGCTTCCTCTCGCGTATCATTAACGGTATTGGAATTAAAAATATTTTTCCTCGCGCGATCTTTCAACCGCATCAAGGATGCAAGGCGCGGCGGGGGGGGGGGGGGGGGGGGGGGGGGGGGGGGGGGGGGGGGGGGGGGGGGGGGGGGGGGGGGGGGGGGGGGGGGGGGGGGGGGGGGTCAGGGGCTGCGAGAAGAGTGAAAAAATGGTAATTTCAAGGATCTCTGTTTTCGGGGTCGCTTTGACGTCGAAAAGTGAACGTATTACTGAAAATTCCTGGTTATAAAAAGAAAAATTGGGGAGCTTAACATATTTTCGTGGAGCAACAAGACTCTGGTCTATCGTATCTACAAATTTGATCTTATCTCCGCGGAAGGATCTTTCAGTCTCTTTACTTCGTCACGTCAGTACGCGGATTGATCGTGTGACAGTTGGATTGGTACCTTTGGGCCTTGGGTGTTCACAAGAGAAGTCGAGAATTGACCCTCTGGGCGTGTCACGACAATTTTTTTTTCGAAGTCTATCCCGGGCTACCTAGGCAAAGTCCTCGCATCCTTTATTTCATCCTTGAGACTTCGACAGGTCGGGCTTTACCTGGATAAGACGAAAATTGACCGAATCGAATTTCCCTCCGAGTGAAACGACGAAGTTTGTCTTACTGGTGGCGTCCGTCGATTGTCAAAGTGTCGAGTAAAACTTTTTCACGTTGAAAAAATTCGCGGATTCTCACCGTCGAGATTCAATTGGAAAAGTTATTGGAAACGGATACAGCTGATTGTGAGAAAGAATTCGCTTCGAGAAAAGTCGAGTTCTAAAAGAAGGGAATTCCCATTTTGAAATTGACCCAATATACTATAAACCGACCCGTGCAGAAATTTCTAAGGGATACCTAAGTTCCGATTAGATCCCGATCGGGATATGATACGGATTCCCTAGAAGGGGTATCCTCATTGAAATCCAGATGGCGCCCACTACGTAGCCCAAGGTGGAGACGTGGTGGCAAGAATTTGAAATACGTATTAAATATATTTTTCTTAGAAAATTAAATACATGGTTTCTTAATTCGAACGATCTTCATTTAATTTAAATATAATTACTTGGAATAAATAACCTATATAACTTTTCTCCAGGCAATATAAGTGTTTCAAGGCCTACATATTGTTTTTTCGAAAAATTTTATTATAATAAATGTATAGAATTTTGTTCGAAATTCTGTTATCAAAATATATAAGTTTTGACAGTTATACTGTAGCGCCAATTTTTACGTAATCTTTTTCAGATCCTTGAATAAATGATTTCAAAAAACGTCGAGCGTCTCGAACTGATACGGGTCGGTATTTCCTGGTGATTTTTACATTCATCCCTGTGATCCGATTCAATATCGAACTAGATCTTGTTCTAGAAGTTCGAGATTCTAGCCTGGATCCTATGCAAAGTTTCTATTTGGATTCTGACTAGAGTACTTAATAGTTCCGGATTAGGATCCTGGCTGAAATCCGATTTGCGAGCGTTACATTTCACTCCCGGATCCGATCCAATGTCCGACTGGATCCCCGTTGAGAAACCAGGATCCTAGTCCGAATCGGACTGTATCCATGACAATATTTCTGCACGGGAGGCCATTGTCACTTTTCCAATTTCTCAGCTACGTAATCGATACATACCGCAGTTGAGAAAAGTGACTGGGACAAAGTCTTGTTTGGCTTTGTTTGAAATATCCCATATTGAATTATTATATCGCGCCACGTCCAAGGAAGCCCTCCATAATTCACGAAGATGTTCCGGACGTTCGAGTATGTTGCAAATTCTCGTACAAGCATTGCACGTACATTTGACATGGTGATCGATTAATTCGACATCTTCAATACGAACGAGCTGGAAAGATTTAACTTTTGCTGGGACTATTGTAGCATCGTCTCTACACTTTCCTGTGATAGTGAGAAGAAAATTCTACCAGGAAACATTAATTCTGTTCTTGCGATCTCTGATGGGCCAACATAGAGAACTCCACATTGAAACCCGAGTCCTGCCAGCCTAACTCTGCAGAAAGCGAGCAAGATAGAAGAGAAGAAGGGTGAGAGGGAGAGAGTACTGAGCAACTTCCCATTTAGGTTGGCGCAAATGACTCTCGCTATCCTCGAAAACTCTCTCGTAACAACCATCGATCTCTCGTTGCTTCCTCGGCCCGACCGGAACCCTAGATGTACCAAGAAGAGCCTCCAACCTTCTCACCATCTATGCCTGTGGCTCTTTTCTATCGCTCTCTGACTCGCTTGTTCCCAAGAACCCTCTCTGTCTTTCTAGGCTTGTTGCCGTTCCGAAAGGAGTGATTTTTCTGCCCCCATGTAAATGGGCCCGACCCATTGTCCGTCCGTTTTCGAGCCTTGTACACGGTAAATCGTTGATCTTTCGAAAAATGCGAAAGTTAAGCCGCCTCGGTCTTACCGAAGTCTCTCCGAGGGCCTGCGAAGAGTCAGCAATGCTACAGCCACCCTGATGCGTTTCGGGTCCACCAGAATGGTAAATGTATATCTATAGAGCACACTGAAGTACAGAAGGGCTTGCGCCATAGGCTTTTGCGAGTTAAATAATGTGTAATACGTCTGGTAGACTCTCGGCGGTCTACTGAACACATATTAGGGTAGAATGGAACGGACCAGCGTAGGCTGGAGTCTGGCAACCATTGCTGTAAATCTCTTAAAATAACTGTCGCTGACCTGCTATCCTCATCTGTCTCTTGTCTCTCAAAATTAGTCTTTCTCTTCGTTCCATCGTACATTTGAGGCCTTGAACTTTCTCTCTTCTACCCTCCCGCGGCCTGCCTTTCAATTTTTCCTATTTACCAGTGCATTCTCCACAGCCCTCCTCTCGGATACTCGGAACATTGTTTTCCAACGGGCCCTTTCTCCACATGCCTTTTGCATTTTTGATTCTCTTTCGGAAATGAGGGTTGGAGGAGAACCTCACAAATTGTTCGTAGAATTCCTTAGGGGCGCAAGCGAAGAGATGGCCAAAGTGAGAAACAAAAGGTGACTCGACGTATCTCCTTTATTTCCGATTCACCTGACATCCGAAAGAAAAATTATGGGGTGGTAGATTTGCACAATATTCCCAGATGACTCGTGATGGACGAATAAGTGAATTAGGTAGACATAGGATAAGGAGGGGCATGCTGAGCAAGTTTAGAATTATCGCCCTGTAATTCCTTAACAGTTTGCCGTATAAAAATGAAACCTATTTTGGTCAATAGGAAATTTATCTAGGGAAAAAGTCTGTAGACGAAACTTCTCTTATTCTCATTGTTTCACAATCGCTCTCAAATGACTAAGACCATATTTGCTCAACCTGCCCCGATAGTGGGAGCATGAGTATGAGGTAAGTTGGACAAAGTGAGAATTGCATTAAAAAAATCAGACGTATGCAACATGATTTGGTACAATGCAGTAATAAACCAACAGTTGCTTGTTATTTAGTTGGGTTTTGAAACATTAACATTAATTGCAATGAACTTTGAAATATTTTTTCCCATACAATGGTAGAAGAAAATCTTTCAATCACGTGTTTTTGTTTACTTTTCGGTACAAAAATAATGACACGTCTCGTGTTACCGTTTCGCGCGCCGCATGGCAACGGGGCGATAGCGTGATGTGTTCCCCTCCCCCATACCGCTCTTTCCGCCATTTGATGCATCCGCGTGCGGTGCTTAGTTTCATAGATATTTCGATTGCCCAACTTAACCGACTACTCAACATGTCCCTCCCTACCCGATTTCGGAAGGCCAGTTACTATAAGTCCTTCCTTCGTTCTACGAGCCACCACAATAAGAGCCTTAAAGTGAGGTGCAGGTTGTGGTGTTTTGCACTGGCATTCGACCTGTATCGAATTTCATTTCTTACGTGGTGGGGAAAATTGAAGGAATGTGCAGGGGAGGAGAGAAGGGGAAAGCAAAATAGAACATTAAAAATGCAAACGCTAATGTCGACTTACTGCGCAATGGTCTCGGCGTCAGGAGAGCAGCATCAACTCTCGCCGGAAACGAAAGAGGAGGGTGGTTTTAGTGCTGCTTTACGGCAGCCATAAGACCAGTTTGTGGGTATAGCGAGAAGAGCACTGTGTTATAGAAGCTGAGACTTCGGACAGTGCGGTCCGAAGTGCCAAGCACATAATTCCCGCAGGTATATAACAGCGAGAATTTCTTGCGGAGGGATGGAGCGAGAGAGGGAAAGAGAGAGAGAGAGAGAGAGAGAGAGAGAGAGAGAGAGAGAGAGAAAGAGAAATAAAACATATGCCATTTAATATACATTGAGAACCGTGAAAATTTTTCGGCTCCGAAACAACTCTCTTCGCTCTTAGAGAGTGTGTAGGGTAACTGACGAGTACGCACACTGACAGAAAATTCTTTTGATATTAACTAAATGCGTCTATTTGATTTTTTTTAATTTGATTTTTTAAAATTATTTATTTTAAATATATTTATGCATTCAAATCAAAATCTATTTAATTTCGTCTAATAACTAAATATTTTATTTATTCCTAATAAATCTGTGATTTGCTTTCATCTGGTAGTATAAGACAAAAGAGACAGACGGAAAAATGGTACACGATTCAGTCACTCAAAAATCTTATGGCTTTTTTTTTCACTAGAAGGCTGTTATAACATTCTGCAGTTGAGGAAAATGGTTAGTCTTTCTATACATAAATAGTCGCGCCTGTGGATAAAAGGCGTGACGATACCTTTCTTTTTATCCAAATAACAGCATGTTAGTGAAAAAAAAATTTTACTTTGTTTCACCGCACTTTTATGTCATGAACCTATATTTCTTTCTCGTATTCATGCGATATATCGTTTTTTATCTTTATTTATTTAATTTGAATCTAATCTTCATTCATTTAATTTGAATATATTTAATATTTAAAAAGAATAGTTTGAACAAATCGAAACATTATTTGTAACAAATAGGGTTGTAGTAGGCCGTGAAAAAAGGAAAAAACCTATTTGATTTAAATAGATCCTATTTAACATAAATATTTTTTTTTGGCAGTGCAGTCGTGCAGCAGTACGGTATAAATACCTAAGTTGTTTTCTTTTTCATCTCTTTTCTCACATTTCTCTAATTTCTTGTTTCATAGTCATTTCATCCCATTCTTTATTTCTCCAATCTCGGTTTTTATCAGTTGGAAGACACGCGATTGTTAGTGAATGTTTAGGAATGTTTCGAAAGAAAAAAAAATGAAGTGCTAGTAGTGGACGCATGGTCCATGGGCAGCGTTGGCACGGGTCAACACTTGGATGGGTGATCGCCTGGCTTACCGACTACCGTCCAGGAGGCAGTTTCACCGAGTTCCCGCTGTGAAATGCAACTGAGGTGAAAAACAGAGCCACCTGTATGCACCGCAGGTTTTCCACATTTTCCCTGTGCCCTAGTGCTTTGGGGGAAAACGCTTATTGTAGGCAACAGTCAGCGGGGGCCTCCGAGGTACTGGACATAGTGAAGTGACAAGTGTGGAATGAAAAGGGAACGGCGAATGACTGGCAAAAGATTCATCCGCATCGATGCTTGAAAAGAATTGCTGAAGGATCAACCGTATGGAGATTTCAACTTGATGTGGGTGATCATTTGAGTGTAGATTTATCGTTCCGATTGCAGCTCATTGTACAACCTTTCAGTTTGCATTCATTTCGCTCGATAAGGCTTACGAATTATTCGTGTCTGTTGGCAGTCTGTTTCTGTTGTCCGAGGTTTCCTTTTCTTTTATGTCGAGTCACCTAATTCGTGGTACTGACCTTGCTTTCGGTGCAGCTCTAGCCGTTGGGTGGTCCTCTCTCTCTCTTTCTCTCTTTCTCTCTCTCTCTCTCTCTCTGTCTCTTTCTCTCTCACCTCCCCTCCCCTTCGCTCTCCCTCTTTGCGGAAGCTGCGAAGTCGATGTTCTTCGAGATCTCGCTGCTCGAGAAAACGACCGAGAGTCCGCGGATGGTACACCATATGGTTTTTCATAGTCTCAAGACAGAATGAAAGAGAGTGAGAGAGAGAGAGAGAGAGAGAGAGAGAGAGAGAGAGAGAGAGAGAGAGAGAGAGAGAGAGAGAGAGAGAGAGAGACAGAGAGAGAGAGAGAGAGTGGCCATGGCCGTGACGAACGAAAAAAAAACGACTGTACCATGACCACGGTGTACAAAAATGATGCACCAAGTGGAGAGGAAAAAAAACACACACACACACATACGCGCGCATCAGCGCAACCGAATAATGATGCTGAGAATTTGAGGATAAAAACAAAATGAATAAAAGAGAGCGCGAGCCGGAGAGGAAGGTCATGGAGAAAGAGGGACCAAGGAGAGGAAGAGGCAAATACTGAAGAGGAAGATAACAGTGACGAAGAGAGGAACAAGGTCAAGGAGGACGGAGCCTCCGAGCCTCTTCCCCTCTCTCTCGCCCTTTCATACTCGCGAAACAGAATAAGAAGTTATATATATATATATATATATATATATTCGCGAGAATAATAAGAACAAAGCTTCACGAGAGGAGGCACAGTGAAGACAGTGTCAGCGACTTGGATGAGACTGTTCCATGAATTCTTGACAATTATAATTTCTTGCGTTCTCCCGCGCGTTTTCTGCTATTCTGTTTTCTCCGCCTCTCCGCTTTGGCCGTCCATTTTTCTCCCGCGAACCGAATTTAACGTGCCTGCGTCTTGGAATAATACATTGTTTTTTTTTTTGAGAGAGACGTGAACGCCGCCAAAGTTTGGTTTATCCGTAAAAATAAAATCGTGAATGTTGCGACATTTGGCGAGTTTGCGGGCTAGCCGTAGAAGAGATCGCCTCGTATACAAAGAGCCACTAGCATTTCGCTACTCCGTTCCCCACTCTCGCGCTAAACCGTCTTTGTCGCCACCCCCACTCACGACTGTGGCCCTCTACCCCTACTCCGGCCGCGCGAGTCCCAAAAATTTCCCCCACCATAGCAGCAGTACGCGGGTCTCGTTGTGCCGTGGCTCTCTTTGCCAGGGAGCGGGTGAGTCGTTGCGCGCTAAAACAAAACGAAATAGTGCAAGAGCCGCTCAAGGATAACAACTGCGAAAAACCAGAGATTGGGAAGGGAGGTAAAAAAGGTGGAGGAGGAGGAGGAGGAGGAGGAGGAGAAGGACCTGGGGAGAGGAGATTAGAGTTCGTTCAGGCTCGACGCGGAGGCCCCCGAGACCCGCCATATTGCCAACAATTGAAACCGTTGCCGCGGCACCTCGGGGCCTCCAAAATCCTCTTTTCCTTTCCTCCTTCTAGCTGCACGCATGCGCGGGCGCGCTTACAATTCTATATTCGTTATTTTCTGCGTCTATACGCCTGCAGCTGCAAAATTCTCTCCTCGGGAGTCCCTGACGCCACTATTACAATGCACCAGTATCACGCATCGTGGTTTGCGTGTCTCTTCGCGACGCCCACTTTGGGACAGTAGAAAAATTTAAAAAAATACCCGTAACATATGAACACATAGATGCACGCATGCATATATATATACATATGCCTATATGCAAGGGAAGAGAAAAAACTAAGACCGCATAACTAGCTAATCATGCCAAGTCTGTTCTATACTGGAAATTGTGCGAGCGTATTCTTGGAAGTTCCTTTGTGAAACGTGTCAGACGTCATTTTGTTTGAGCGATGAGGGGGTGAGGGTAAGAATGAGATTTTCAAAAATAAAACGATGATTTTGCAGGCTTGTATCGTCGGCCAGGCAGACGGGAAGATTGCCGTTCGGGGCCTAGAAAAAAATTGACTTACAATGTTGCACGCCGAACACGAGCAATTTCGTCCGAGTGCTTGCGCACTCACGTACACTTGATACGTTACGGTCCATTCTTCGCAGAGCCTGCTCAATAGGAGCGGACAATGCATTGAGTTTGCATTGATTTTTGGTAAGCGCACGAGGGTTTTGGCTTTTGGGCTTGAAAGTGCCAGGTCTCTTTTTCCTACTCTCTCTTTCTCTCTCTCTCTCTCTCTCTCTCTCTCTCTCTCTCTCTCTCTGTGTGTGTGTGTGTGTGTGTGTGTGTGTGTGTGCGTGTGTGTGTGTGTGTGTGTGTTTTCTACCTTCCATCCCTCTCGGAAGAGCAAATTCGCTTTTCCGATTACCTCTCCCTAATTCTCCGTTGCATTATCCGTTCTCTCCTCTTTGTCTGCACCTCGCCCACACGTGTTGAGCCGTTTCGAGCTACCGAGGGAGCTCCCGTGAAAACAAGTCGATTCGCACGTCTGGCGGCCTTGTCGGTGCTCCGTCCACCCAAACGAGGAATGCATTTGCTGTATTCAAGAGGCATTGAGCGTTCGACAAGTTTTTCGCGATTCTAATTAAGGTATTACTGGATTAATATTAAAAAATAGCCAAAAGTCTTGAAAATTTAAGGAATGATAGTTGCTGATAGTATAATAATACATTAATTATTTTAGAATTTTTCACTCAATAATTTGATAGTTATAAACATATTAATTTAACACGGTCGCTTATGGGAAAACAGCTTCTGCAGACGTTAATGGTTGCAAAACGAATGGAACAATGACAAATCGCCATTAATACTGAAAATATTATATCGTCAAGATTTAGGATCAAGCGATTGATTATGCAAAGTTTCGAATAAATCGACTGAGTAATTGGCGAGAAATCAATTAAACTAATGAGGAGTATCGGCTTTTTTAAGGATAAATTAATAGCAATCATTGTAAAACTCAATATATATTGATTTTTTGTGTAATTATTGATAATAATAAGATGATCTGAACGTATTAATTAAATTTAAAGATTGACAAATTTTTTGTTCGACAGTTGAAACCGATGTTCAGTCACGGTCAAGCACGCGCTAATATCGTCGAATTTGACTTTAATTATTATTATGAGTAGAAAATTAACATTTCTAAGTGTTAATTTATTATTAAATTAGCTATTTGTAAGGCTAAACATGTACGACATGATCTAGACTTGTAAATCCATGATTCGCCCATTTTGGACTACCTTTTTGCCGGACGGTCCATGCAGTAATACCTTAAGTCCAAACCTTTGGAGAGAGTACAATCTTAATCACTTCGGGTCGTTGTCCATTGTTTCAACTTCGAATCAACAGCTATCGAACGATATTCCGATCTTTAGCTACGATTGTCATCAATATTCGACTGCCGTAGAATTCGTAGTCCAGGCGACAATAGTCAGGTCTGAAGTCGCAATAATCCGATTCTGAAACTCGAAATTAGTGATTCGAAAAGAACTATCGCGCTGTCGATAGTTGTCAAACGCTCGAGCGGATTCGAAAAAGCCAGGACCCCAAAAAGCCGATGATGGTGAAGCAATGTCAGTTGGACGGTGAAGAAAGTTGCGAGAGAAGATTAGGGACGCGAGGGAGCTGGAATAGGGCAAGAGGGGCGAGCGAGGGGCGAAAAAGAATCCCGCGAGAGGCTTTCGGTGGGAGGAAATGAGACAGGGGGTAAAAGGGAGCGGAGGCGCAATGCCCACGAAAGGGTCTTGTAACCCGATGCCGTGGCGGGGTGCCCCGGCCTATACCTCGCCTCTCCCCGGTTTTTCGGGCTTGTATATAAACCCCCCCCCCTCGCCGCACCCTTCCGTCCCACTCTCGGTTGGGCCCGCAGCAGGCCGAGAAGAGGGGAGAGACTACATGGTATGACGCGATAATGCGCTTCGGTAGGCTTTGGGTCTCGCCGTTGGAAGGAGAGCAAGAAGGGGAAACGACAGCAGGAGTGGAACAAGTTACCGAAGGTAGAGAGGAGAGGAGGGTAATGCCGCGATCTCCGCCGCACTGACCTTGACTAGGCCCAAAGTTGCGGTGGGTTGGGACTCGCAGTTCTCTTTCATTCCGCTGGTACAGGGAGAGCGAGAGAGAGAGAGAGAGGGAGTGTGTGAGAGAGAGAGAGAGAGCAAGAGCCAGAGAGAGAGAGAGAGAGACGAAGGGAGACGAAGATCGATGCGGGGCTTTGTATACGTGTGCACACTATATATGTACATATATAGAAACGCGAGAGCGACGAAAAGGGAGTGGGGCCCTATGCCCCTTTGCCCTCTCCCATTCAACGCGCAACAAGCCTGTAGTTCTGCATTCGCAGACTCTCCTGCATCAAGGACATCGCAAAAAATACATTAGACGAAAACACGTTGCCATTATGGGGGCCCGGCTTGTGTGTATCTCTTTCTCGGTCCCTTCCATCTTCTCATCCCTTCATACACCAACACGATTTCGTATACGCGTGTATACTTTTCACGTGTCCGATTCAAACACACTCGTGCGATTTCTTCGCGAGACGAAATCTAAGCTTGAAGATGCGCTCCGTTCTGTCTGCAGCCAAAATTCTGATCACAGGACTATCCAGTCTTCATCACGATTCTCTATGATCGCTGATCTTTCTTGATTTTGGTCATTCCGTTTTTCCTTAAAAGTTCTAGCATCTCGCCTCTGTCCAAATGGCCAACGAAAGACATTTATCATCACCATTCTCTCGTAATCAAGCGAGCAAATTGACTCTTAGGTTCATTGGAGAAATCCATCGAATTGCCGATGTAAACAAAACACAAGGGAATTCACGAGTAATTCCTGCGAGACTTTTATCGCTAGCTTGCACATGTGTGTGTTTGTGCGTATCAAATGTGCACAGCCTTGAGAGTTGGTCGTGGCTTTATTTCTGGCTGCCGGGCGCGAGAGGAGAGTCGCGCCCGGTTCCTGCACCTTACCCACTCGTGGCCGCTGCTTCTCAAGATCAAGGCCATATCCTCCTTTGCCACCCGTCTCCTCGCCCTCTTGCGCACTTTCCCCCCTGCGGAATGACTGGACTCTTTAAGTCCGCGACGCTCACTTGCACCTTCTTCCTCTCTCTCTTGTATCGTTGCGGTTTTTTTCTTCAATTTTCTCCCTTCTTCCTTTTTCGTTACTCACCGACACGGAACATCGGCAATGCCTCCAATCATCCATCACGCCAGTCAATGTTAATTTTCTAATCAGTTATTTAGCCAGCCAGAACACTGATTTCAAATGTTAATTACAAGACTGGAATAATGACGATCGTCCTTATGGAAAATCGCTACGAGGCCACGAAAGCCAGTTTTTTTTTTCAAAAAAATACAAAATTTCGAAATTTTCCAGGTTTGCAATAATCAGGAGCCCGTTCCCGTCTAGAAATATGAGTCATGAAAAAGTACTGCCCCTTACCTGTCATCCCTAGATAATATCAGGCCATGGTCAGGCCGTCCAACGTGTATCAGGTTCACCATGTAACAAGTCTTAAGGCGGGCAACCACTTCAGGAGACCGAAAATTAGATGATTTTTTGGATTTTTTTTTATTGTGAAAAAAACACGGAAATTATCGCAACTCTGACAATAATTTATTCATATTTTCATACATCTCTGTTAATTTTTTCAAGTTAATTCATGCATTAATTAAGGTGTAATCCGCTGTGTCCCTTGGCGTGTCCTCATCGTCGTTGTCGATTTGCGGGAATTGTGCAACTCGCAATTCGCATCTGAAGTAGTCCAACATATACTTATACATTCTTGTGATATTTTTTTAAGAACATGAACCTAAATTTTGAAAAAAAAATCGGGAATTGAATGTTGGAACGTGTTTGAAAAAAAATGATCGATTTTTAGCATTCTTTTTCCCGGCATTTTGCAATAATAAATATGTTTTAAACAATCTAATCTTTCCAACTTTAGGTTCATGTTTTAATAAATTATATTATGTAAACGTGTTCCAAATTTGAAGATGATTCATCAATTAGTTTTTGAGTTATGATTCCCGCAAATTGAAAAAATGTCGTTTCGACAAAAACACGTTTAAAGTTTCACAAACGAAAAACTTAAAGTCAAATGTGTTTAATCAAATTATAAAGTGTCTTACCGATTAATCAACGATTCCAGCACCATACAGCAGTTCTTCCGCTTCCTCATGCAACTCATTTGAAGCTTGCATTTCATCTTTACGAGCTTTTCGAGCTTCATTTGTCTCTAATAAACTTTTTCTATTTTGCCGAGCCACGCGGATTTGATCCATTTGCTCGGGATATCCGTAGCTCTACCTGCCGATTACGATTTGCAGTTCATTCATAACCATGAGTAGGGCTGAATTTCCTTCATTGAATAAAATAGCAGCAAGAAATGCCGCTACCTCCATTATTTTTTACCCAGAATGGAGATGTTTTGGAGCTAATCGCCAAACGGTCGAGTTTGGGTTTGTTTGGGTTATAAAAACCCAAATTTGGGTTATGAAAACCTAAACAAACAAACAAACCGTAATGAACTACCTAACTGAGCGCTCGTGGATACTTGAGCGCGCTTGGGAGTCGAGCGGAGAATCTTTATCATTTATGTACATACCGATAGAAGGAATCCGAATATCGTTTTGAAGTTTTCAAGGTGTATTCTTAAGATATTTTGCTAACGATTTATGAAATTTAAAAAATTGACTTTTTGAAGCATCTAAAGTGGTTGCCCGCCTTAAGCCAGGCCCTGATTAGCCGTTCCCTTTTTCGGGAACTGATAATCAAACTGACGAGGAAAAGGATCGGAAAATCGCCGCAAAATAACGAGAAAGGCGATAGTGTACTGACATGGCCATGAGAAATAAACCGGCGGACGGATAGAGCAATGATCAGGTATTGGAATAGGGCTTTTTGCGGTTAAAAGCCCTATTAAAGTAAATAGTATTAGGTCGTACTGATACTTATTATTTCCCAAGTGTCACAAAATCATAAAGGAATGTGTACGCTGTGAGTATAGCACTTCTGTTTGTGATATAACAACGGGTCGAAGTTTTATCGTTGTAGGACGGTACCTTGGTTACGAGAAGCTCTTCACTCGAAGCCATCTGGCGGATTGTAGGCGAAATACGTACGGGTAATGTCTTCCCGGCCAAAACATTGTTATTTCCTGACAAGGTTGCGTCGATTTAAAAAACCACGAACCACTTCCTTTACTTTTTTGTCTTATCAAATTACTTATTAATTCGTTATGTTCAAATGAATACTTGTTGTAATAACATTATTCATCATGAGCATTTTTATTCTCGTCGATTATCACCAATGAAAAAAATGCTTATAATGGTGAATAGAATAACAACAGATGTATTAGTTTTATCCTAATCAATTATTAATATCTTTGATGGGTTAGAAATCGAAGTAGCTTTGGACAGTTCTTAAAGCTTCACTTTTCAGGAAATGTCAATGTTCTGGCCGGCTATACATTACGTGAAAGTGTACTTGCTCGCAATGTATTTCAGCCAGAACATTGCAATTTCCAAGTATAGAGTGTGAGCCATAAAAAACGATTTTGTGATCTTTCTGGTCTGTTTCATGAAAGGGCTCAGGTCAGGTGAATCGGACGAGGCAAGCCTGGCCAGGGCCCGACGCAAGGTAGAGAATTCCCGGTCACATTTCTGCACGAGTTACGATGGATAACAAAAATCTTGGTCACATACTTCGTCACGATAATCAAAAATTGATGCAGATTGTCGAGATTCTTGTAATCATCTTCGAGAAAATAATTTTTTCATATTTATTTATATTTATATTTATAATTATTTCAATAATTCATTCATGTACCGAGATCTCGTCTGAACGAACATAACGAAACGAGTCACTACGGTGTGAAATGCACTTGTGCAGAGGGCGCCCCAAATAAAAGGGCCCACAATTTATAAACAAGATAAAAAAAAGCCCTTCGGAGATTTACTGGTTTTCGGCTCGCTTTCGGTACTGAAAAAAGCAAAAGAAAAAAAAACGAAACACGAAATTGTTCCGCCCCCTTTGGAGTCCTTATGTGTCCTGGAATTACCTTATATACGAGCAATAAGTAGGAACACGGAACCCTCGAACTTTTTAATTGTCAGGCGTGCCACGGTGTAATTTCATCGCCGAGAGCCGCTGCTACGTCTGATCGTATTCCTTGGAACGCTAATACAGTTCGGTAGGTGTATATACATGGGACCCCTTCGAAGGTACGGGCTTGTATAAACAGGTTTCCGTATAAGGCTCATCCATGTGCGAGAAATACACCTCCGCGTTATGAGGCACTAACAGCTATGTATGTTGGATACCAGTTTCGTCAAAGTATACGTATACACATGACTTGCCTACGTACGACTACGTCATACGAACGCTCAAATACATATCTAATTTACCAACAAAAAAAAACCTCATATGAAGAATTCGTCAAATTGAAAAATGAATGTTTCCGTATGCGAATGCATCGTACACGTGTTTGTGAAATTTTTGAAAAATTACGAACACCCTGTATAACTTGGCATTACGTGTAGGTATTAGCGGCGTTGCTCGAGGCAAAAACTCGAACCTCGCATTAATCCACTGTTCGTGCAATGCTCGTACGAGAATTTGCAACACACTCGAACGTTGGGAACATGTTCATGAATTATGGAGGGCTTCCGCGGACGTGGCGCGATATAATAATTCAATATGGGATATTCCAAACGAAGCCAAACAAGACTTTGTCCCAGCCACTTTTCTCAAATGCGGTATGTGTCGATTACGTAGCTGAGAAATTGGAAAAGTGACAATGGCCTTCCGTGCAGAAATATCGTCCTGGATACAGCCCGATTCGGACTGGGATCCTGGTTTCTCAAGCGGGATCCAGTTGGACATCGGATTGGATCCGGGAGCGAAATGTAACGCTCGCAAATCGAATTTCAGCCAGGATCCTAATCCGAAACTATTAAGGACTCTAGGCAGAATCCAAAATGAAATTTTGCATAGGATCCAGGCTAGAATCCCGAACTTCTAGAACAAGATCTAGTTCGATATCGAATCGGATCCCAGGGATGAATGTAAAAATCACCAGAAAATACAGATCCGTATCAGCTGGAGACGCTGGACGTTTTCTGAAATCATTTATTCACGGATCTAAAAAAGATTAGGTCAAAATTGGCGCTACAATAGAACTGCCAAAACTTATATATTTTAATAACAGAATTTCGAACAAAATTCTATACATTTAATAAATATTTTCGAAAAAACAATATATAGACCTTGAAAGTCTTATATTTCCTGGAGAAAAGTGACATAGGTTATTTATTCTAAGTAATTATATTTATTAGGTGTATGACTTAATTTTTACAGATTTTTCAGCAAATTTATTTAATATAAAAAAATAGAGAACAACGAACTTAATCTTGGAAATATTGTCCATCCTTTCTATGACCATGCGCCATCTCTCAGGTAACATACGAATGCCGTCGCGAAAGAAACTTGCAGGCTTCGAGGCGATAAAGTCATCGACGAATTTACGCACATCGCCCAGCGATTTGAACTGTTTATCCACTAAGGTGTGCTGCATTGACCGGAACAAATGGTAGTCGGATGGGGCCAAGTCTGGTGAATATGCCGCGTGCGGGAGAACTTTCCATCCCAAGTTCAAGAGGGTCTTCTGAGTCGCGCGAGCAACGTGAGGTCGAGCGTTGTCATGCAGCAGTATGACTTGCCTGCTTCCTTGCCCAGTAAATAGCCTTTTCTGATCAAGTTCTTCGCTCAGTTTGTTGAATTGTCGGCTGTAGCGTTCTGCAGTCACCGTCCGACCAGTTTCCAGGAGTTCGTAATAAACCACACCCTTCATATCCTGACCAGGGCGCGGCTGGTCACTAAGATCGAAATCACCACTTCTAAAACGTTTGTACCAATAATTACACGTTTCAAAAGACACAACGTCGGCACCAAGAACACTACAAATTGATTCCCGTGCTTTAGAAGCATTTTTTCCTTGTTGGAATTCGTATAAAATGCAGTGCCGAATGTGCTGTTTATCAGTTGCCATCGTAAACTCTGCTATTCTGAAAGGTTATGTAACTCACGTAGACTTGTCGTTCGGTGTTCTGAAACCTTGCGTCCGATTCTTTCAAAACCACAAAAGACCGCGAAAATATTTCTATTTTAAATATAATTTTAAGCTCGAAGAAAAAATCTGTAAAAATTAAGTCATGAACCTAATAAATTAAATGGAGATTGTTCGACCGAAGAAAATACGTATTTAATGTTCTAAGAAAAATGTATTTAATACGTATTTGAAATTCTTGCCACCACGTCTCCACCTTGTGCTACGTAGAGGGCACTATCTGGATTCGAATGAGGATAGGGAATCCGTTTATTATCGGGATCTAATCGGAACCTAGGTATCCCTAAGAAATTTTTGCACGAGTTGCAGCCCCTTCACCCCTGGATCAAATCAAAGAGACCTCTTATCAAAAATCCGAAAAATATACTTTTGAAAAAATCTTCCACTGGAAGAATATCGCGTAATGTTTCAGATGAGAAACATTCCATGATGCTCACGATCCCGCCGCAATGTATCGTCGTCGTGGTATGGCAGTAGGTTGCCAATTAGGGCATTGGCGTCATGCTTTTTCGGTTATTTCGGTTTCATATTCAATTAATATACAATATGAATGTGTTTATTGTTTTGCTGCTTATATATTCCCGATCACTTTTCCTTATTCGACTGTTTCGAGAGAATAAACTTGGTATGAAGTTTGCATCGTTGAAATGCAAAGGAAATCATTGTTTTTTTAATCGCCCAAAATTTTTATTGGCAGATCAAGGCTACATGTTCTTTTTCCAGCAACCTTATCGGCGATTCGTAATGTAAATCCGCAAAAAATCGATTTTGAATAACAATAAAAACGAAGAAATAGAAATAAATTTACGTTGCAGTTGAATGTTGCAAACATCAAGACCGTTACTTAGTTTATTAGGGGTACAAACCTCTCGGCAGAAAAAAAATGTCTTCTATCGAAAACTCGTCCGCGAATGATGTAGTCACGCTCGAAAAAATGAATGAACGAGCGCGGGGCATTGAGACTTTCCCACGATGAAAACGAAAGTGACGCGTTGCCACCCGTTTCCTCGCTATCCATTGACAAATGGTCTTTACCCACCGAGTGAGACGCACCACTCCGTATCGATGACGTGTAAATAAAAACGTAAGAAGAAGATTATTGCTTCGTCATTGGGATGATTATGATGAACAAACGATGATCGACTGATGGCGAGTCGAGGAAGCTCTAGACACACCAGGGATAGTCACGGTCTCCCATAATTCACTCATGTTTGATCGAGTGTGTGATCTTTTTTTTTACTCGCTATTTCTTTTCGTCATTTTTTTTTTCATTCCTCGTCACACGATACGGGAAGTCAATAAAATCGTAAAATTCTTTTGATCTTTCATCCGATAGGAATAATCCGATTATGGTTCGACGGAAGGGTGTACATGAGCTTAGTCCATATGGGCTTTGGTACTCGTGTAAAAGCTTTCCTCGTCTCTCGTCGACCGGCCGAGAAATTAATTACAGTTCGAGAGTAATTAGTTTCGATCGGATAACGTTATTTTTTACTCTTCTCGAATTTATTTCTTTTTTCAATATTTCCAGTCGCACGTGATCTTGAAAACATTCACTTTGTGCTGCATAGACATATAATTTTGGTTCATAAATAAACAAGAAACGGACAAATATTTCGTCTTTTTTTCTTCTTTTTCCGTATATGAGAATTAATATTCGAGGCGCATTATCACGATTATCCTCCGTCTCGAGCAAGGCCTTGACATTAAACGTGTTTATTGAGATTCGCGACGAACAACGCGTCTGTTTAATTCGCCACAGCGGTCTCACATTGTATCGTAATAATAATAATAATAATAATAATGATAATAATAATAATTACACATGCATGCATGTATATATTATGATGGTGGCTGAACGAATAAGTACGCTAATATATATATATATATATATATATATATATATATATATATATGATTCGGGTTCATATGTATATGAACCCGAACCTTAAGAGCTCGAATCTCGTCATTATAGAAGAGAGAGAACACGAGATATTTAATTGAGTTTCGGGCAAGCACTCTCGAAATAATATACATATATATCGCGATAGAGTCGAATTCTTCTCTATCCATCCGTACCGCCGTTCCGAAAAGCCTGTGTATCCCACGCAAACTCCGCGCTCTTTGTGTATCGATATCATTTTCTACGAAATAATCCGCCCGACTAATTAATTGCAAAACATGCTCCAATGTATTTCTTCAATTTTTGCAGTATTTCCAAAAGATAAATTTGTATTTATTTGTTCTGACCCGTGCAGAAAACGTCATAGGAATCCAATTGGATTTCCATACTTGTCCCTACTTCCTGTTAGGGATCCAATGGGTCATCGCATTGGATCCCTATACTAAAACGTAACGCTCGTAGATTAAATTGTAATCGGGATTCCCCATTGGAATCCAATTTACGAAGGCAATTCGAATCCTAAAAGATTCCCACATTATCGAACAGAATTTGCATTCGCTAGAATCATTTGGTTGTCCGTATCGATTTTTTTTTCGTGAAACAGTTTTTTTCTAGTGCGTTCTAAAAATGAGTGACATCGATTTCGAACAACGGTGTGCTATCTCGTTTTGCTTCGGCAAAGTGCAACGGAAACTTTTGCAAAACTTCAGCAGGACTACGAAGACGGTATTTTGTCAAGGGCCTAGGTTTTTCGGTGGTTTAAGACCTTAGGCTATTCTAGGATTTTCCAAAAATCAATTTTTTTTGTTAAAAATGTACCTCAGCACCTATAAAATTATATTCCAAAAGATTATGGGCGTGACAAACTCGATTTTCGAATTGCAGCGCAACCCCTCTTGATTCATGTCGTGACTTTCTACTAATTTTAAACGCGTTTATCTAAAAACTACATTTTTTAAGTTGGCCGGACTCATAACTCAAACAAATTTCAACCGATTCACTTGAAATTTAAACTGTATATTTAGAATCACATCTTCTGAGGCACTACGTAGGATTTTTTTAAATTACATTGCATAGTTCCGTTTTTATAAACAATTTTCTGACGATTTTCTCATGGCGTTTTATACTTTTTGTTTTAGAAATGCGCCATTTTGACAAAAAACAATATATCAAAAAAATCCTCCGTTCTTCTATAGCTATTCTTATATATAATCGAAAATACTTTAGTGTTTCATAATAACTCAAAAATTATAGGAGCTGTTGGTCCGGCCGTTGACCTTCCAGAAATAAAGGCGTCATCGGAAAAATGGTGCACAGTTACCATTTTGACATGTATCGCTGAGAAAAATAATGTTGTACAGTCAATTACGTGTATAATAAAACCCCTATTTTGTAATTCCAATTTATTTTATGGTTTCGCTGAAAAATAATCACAAAATATGCCCTTTTTTGGCCTCTAGAGTGGCGTAAGGCCTTAAGGCATTTTCAGAAGGAAGAGAGTCTATTGAAGATGAATCACACAGCAGAAGGCTTTCATCTTGAATAACCGAAGAAAATATCGACAGAATCCAGGATCTAGTGCGGTCAGATGGTCGGTTGATAGTCAGAATGATCGGTGAAGAGTCGAATTTGACTCACACCACCGTTTATCAGATTTTGACCAATGAATTGGGGATGAGAAAAATTGCTGTCGCAGAGCAATTTCAATAAACGAGTTTTTGGCCAGTAAGAACATTCCTGTGGCTCCTCAGCCTCCATATTCGCCTGTCTTGAGACCTTGTGACTTTTTCCTTTTACTGAGATTGAACAGTCACCTCAAGGGACGTTATTTTGGGACACTCGAAAACATTAAAACGGCTGTAACCGACCAGCCGAAGGCTATCCCAGTATCCGAGTTCCAGCACTACTATGAAGATTGAAAAAACCGCCTGCAGCGCTGTGTGGTTTCCCAAGGAAGTTATTTTGAGGGAGACAATATTGAATTGTAATTCTATGCGAATGAAAAAAATTGAAAAACAAATCAGTCTCATTACTTAGTTTACACATCTCGTAAGTTTCAACAAACCGAAATTTTTTTATCATGACTTTTCACATATTTTCATTTCAAACGTTGTAATAATTCTCAAATGGCATTGATTGGGGAACAGTGTAGAATTCAATTGGATCCCAATGAGAACTCCCTATGTGCGGTGGCGCTAACGAATGTCCATAAAGATGTGGGTATTTTTTGGGACCCAACAAATTTGTGCACGGGATCACGAAAGAATTTTTTTTTTTGGGAGAAGCAACAAATTCCGGTTGAGAATTTCAAATAAAAAATTCTCAAACGATGGACTTCGAGGAACAGCGAGGAATCCAATTGGATTCCTACGTCCAGCATCCCTATCAAAACTCTATAAGGATACTGGAAGTTTTGTAGGATAGGGATTTATAGTTTTGTAGGGAATTCCAGTAGGATCTGGAAATTCCACAATAAATGAACGGGGCGTTCCAATGTATATCCTTCCGGGTTTTTACGTATTATTCCTTCCCAATAAAACGCTTTCTTATCACGCCTTGCCCGCACTTTCCCCAATCTAATCTGACTTACGTTAATAGCCGTCTTAACCCTCAATCCGTGAACCTGGGTCGTTTTCGTCCTGCCCAAATCATTTTCTTCGCAGGTTCCTATTCAATTAAAAAAAAAGTATATTAAAAATAAGGAAAAAAAATCCTTTTTTTCCCTTGAGAAGTACGGCCTAAAGATTGATGACGAATTTTTTCAGATTTTTTCATTGATAATTGTTGGTTTGGTAGTGACCCAGGTTCACGGGATTGAGGTGCCTCAAATACCGTCATGGATTGAGGGTTAAGCTACACTATACCGCATTTCCCGAGGGTACGGGGAAACTGTGGAAAACCCGTACCGGTATTCTTCGGATTCTTTGTTGCATGGACGTTTGACTCAAATATCTAGTCCAAGGTCTCAAAAGTAATGGCGTTCCGCTGACCGGTTGATGCGCTAGCCGGTGCACGGTTTAGCGGTCACCGCTCCGAGTATTGGCCATGCACAACGCTTGAACTCTCGAACTACCGCCAAAGCCGAACCTCGATCGCCCATTTACCAGTGTCATTTCCGATCAAGTTACGATTTTATTCCATTCGGTACGATAATGGACGTTTTTTCGTCCTCGTGTCATAATGTACTATTATTTACAATTTGGCATCTCGAGGATCGATAAACAAGTCGGTTTTTCGATAAATAAAGTGAAGATTGATTTTTTTCGTTCATTTTTTATTACCGGTTGATATTTTGTAAGGAGTTTTTTTTTACATGAATTCCAGCGGTTGAACATCACGTCCAGTAATAACGAAGTTGACATTTTCTTACAGCGCTTCGCTTTGCAATTGATTGTTGAATTAAATAATTCATGAATTTCAAATTCGTCAGTAATAAGTTATTCCGAGGTAACGCAGAGAGGTTTGGTCGTTTCGAAATCACAATGAGCACCGTTTGTTGCTCGAATAAAAATTCTTACTTCGGAAGAGCATTGAATTGCATTCACTTCGAAATATTTTACGGACACACGAACGCGTTTACGGAAAATTCTTTCTCGTCAATACGCATAATAGGAGATTCCATTTACTGTAGCCTCTTAGGTATCCTAATTTCACGGCTGTACAATACTCAAGGTATAGAAATTTCGAAAGAAAAATCATACGGAAGTTTCTCGAGGGACTAGATAGAATGAGAGTTAGCGAGAGATCCAAATACCTCGGTCCGCGTCCCTCGTTCAGTCTCCCCTCGCGATATACAATTGTACTTTTTCCTCAGCGAGGACTTTTCAATTATTGTCAGCCTCAAATATTACCAAACACGCAGGTATTACTCGTTCTCACGTGAATCCGGCGATCCATAGCGAATTTACATTCTAATCGAAATGATCTACATCATACGATACGTTCGTGTGCATGCAAATTATCTGCAACAACGTATTGACAACAAAATAATCGCTAAATAATAATAATAAAATAGATAAAATTACAAACGAATGTTTCGCGTCCGCTATCGTCATCGGGAGTTTATCAATTTCGCAAATTACATTGATACATCCGGTGTGACGCTTTTGTTTAGACTTTTCGAATGAGCTCATGAATAATCCTCCACGGAATTCCTATGAATTTTTTTCTTTCTTCAATATTGAGTCTAATGGCGGAATAAACGTGTCGAGACACGTGTACCAGAAAACCACTGAAGTCGTTACAGTCGAGTTTCACGTTTGCGCAACGATTACTCCCGCGACCCAAAATTAATTTCTATATATGTTACAGTTAAAACCCGTTTTCAGTTTAAGCCGCCTTTTACTGGGTAAAAACTAGTTCTGACTGAACGCCTTCGTTACAACTAGTTTTTCCTAATGTAAGCTAGAATTTATGTTTAAGAAACCCAAACAAGCTCAAACTTTGACCTTATTCGGAAAACTTTTAATGGGTTACATCTAGCTCGTGGCCGGAAAAAAGAGGAATTTTCCTGAATTTGATCTGGAAAAACGTGTGCCAATTTTCAATTTTTTTTTTTCACATTTAAGTGTATGGTTTTAAGGGAAAGTTACCGTCGAGGGGCATGACAAATGCATGAAATTTTTTATTAAGAAATTTTATTAAGTTTTATTAAGAATTTTTATTAAGAAACTATTCGAAGGTCAAGACAATCATTCATCCGACATCTTCAAAAATGTGTCAAGGTTAATGGCCATCACTTCGAACATTTGTTACAATAATTTTTCTGCACAAAAAATTCAGTTACATTATTCGGATATTCTTATGTCCAATACCATCACGATTTCCCGTTTTTACACGTGTATTTTGGTGAAAAATCATTTCAAGGTCATGACATCATAGGTCGTTGGATTCGTCTGAATATCAGCTACAACGTCTTGATTTAAAAAAAAAAACATGTTCCCATTTGAAAAACCATTGATGACCTTGAGAACACGACAACTATGACCTTGACAAATATGAATTTTTCACCACTGTATCAGTCCTTCGAAATCAATCAAATTACCTCCTGACATTTTTTTCGTCACTCTAAAGGCAACGGAGATATTTGGGGTGGTCACGTTAAATGGTCCACCCTGTATATATACGTGTATAATGTACGCAGACACATTCAAAGCAATGTTAAATGACTCCGCGTGCGATCGAGTTGGTCGGATTTGTCTGGGTACGCTCAAGCCGAGCATTGAATTTATGTGACAACATCAGCACACGCCTCGTTATAATCCACCGTACCCCTTGGCCCGGCCCGCCCTAACCTCGCATTCGCCGCTAAGTAGCGCCCGTTTACGCGATCGCGGCGTCGCCAAAAATATCCCCGTGATGTTTCCTCATATAAAATCGTTTCAATTCCATTTCACTCGATACCCCAACAACGCTGGACAGTTGAAATTTATTATCGAACCGGATTTTATGACGATGTTAAATTACAGGACCTGCTGCTCGCCTCGCGCGAAAGTCAGAAAGTCCAAAAAAATCTCGTTTCGTTGATCCCTCGATTGCAATCGAGTATGATAAAAAAAAACAACGGGTAACAAGAAATTTTATCTTAAATGCGTTGAAAAGGAAAAAAAAAGTCGTGTGGATCCGTGCAGTAATTGTCATAGAGATCCAATTGGATTCCTAATACTTGCCTCGATTCCTGATAAGAATCAAAGGGATCATCGCATTGGATCATTATATTGAAACGGTTCTTTTGATTCTCCGTTGCACAGACATTTTACTCAAGTATCTAACAGCAAGGTCGCCTTTCGCTGATTGGTTGATGCGCCAGCCGGTGCACGGCTAAGCGATCACCGCTCCGAGTATCAGCCATGAACAACGCTGCTTAATTCGAAGTACCGCTGAAGCCGAACACCAACCGCACATCCACCAGTGTCGGTAGTTTCGAATATTTATTTTTATTCCAACTCGACTATGTACTACTCGACATCGTAGGGACGAGGGAAAGAGAGATTTTCTCTTTTGTAACTCGAGTCGACGATTAAATATAACGCGAGTTGTTCCCTGTTCTCTGTAACGAGGCTGCTGCTGCCGCTGCTGTGAGGAGAATCTCGCGCACCCACGTGTAACACGCATGACGACTCTCTCTCCGTTACTCTATACGTGCGTACACGCATCTCCTCTCATCCGCGAGATCTTTAAGGCGGGTATATATATACACATGTACCAAGGGAGGGGAATCTAGAATGATACACTGCTGGGCTAATGCGGAGGCGTTCGTGACGACGACGACGAAGACGAACCTCGTTCGATTCTCACTGTAGGGCTATAAAACGAGAAAGCGACTGTGAGTATCTACGAATTCTATAATCTACCGGACAATGTACACATACGAGAGATCGGATAAAATCTTTCTCCTTAAGATAACTCCATTGCGAGGTCGTGTAAGTTCATCTGTGGGGGTAAATGTTCAGGAAAACCCGTAACGGAAAGCGTGACCCATGGAGAACTACTGTCATGGGTACAGTTCGATTTGGACTAGGATCCTGGTTTCTCAATCGGGATCCAGTCGGATAACGGATTGGATCCGGGTGCGAAATGTAACGCTTGCAAATCGGATTCCAGCAAGGATTCTAATCCGGAACTATTAAGGACTCTAGTCAGAATACAAATAGAAATTTTGCATAGGACCCAGACTAGAATCCCGAACTTCTAGAAGAAGATCTAGTTGGATATCAAATCGGATCCCAGGGATGAATGTAAAAATCACCAGGAGATACCGAAACGTATCAGCTGGAGACGCTGGACGTTTTCTGAAATCATTTATTCAAGGATCTGAAAAAGGATTAGGTAAAAATTGGTGCTACAGTATAACTGTCAAAAACTTATATATTTTAATAACAGAATTTCGAACAAAGTTCTTTACGTTTAATAAAAAATTTCGAAAAAAAACAATATATAGACCTTGAAGGACTGATATTTCCTAGAGCAAAGTGATATAGGTTATTTATTTTAAGTAATTATATTCAAATTAAATGGAGATTGTTCGAACTAAGAAAATATGTATTTAATTTTCTAAGAAAAATGTATTTAATACGTATTTCAAATTCTTGCCACCACGTCTTCGTCTTGTGCTACGTAGTGGGCACTATCTGGATTCCGAGGAGGATACCCCGTCTAGGGAATCCGTATTAAATCCTGATCAGGATCCGATCGGAACTTAGGTATCCCTAAGAATTTTTTGCAAGGATACGTTAAATTCGCGTGTTGCATTTTCATCGTTGTGGAAAAGTGAAACACTGCTTTCGCTATGGACACACGTTTTTCGTTCTATTTTAACTTGCTCTCTTCACGAAGCCCTATGAAATTTTTAAGTTTGCCTCGTTGGAACGCAATGCATTTTTTTCCTCAAATTTCTCTCGTCATATTAAAGCGACAAAAATCACTGAAAGGGTTTTGAGATTTTTCATCGGAAAATTTACAATTAAGATCAGCAGAAACACGATTCTGTATAATAATAACAATGAGGAAATGCAAATATGAAAAAGAATCTTCATTGCATTTCAACGATGAAAAATTCAACACCTTGAAGCACTGCGACCCGTGCAGAAATTTATTGGGGAGTCCCCACATCCTACCACATCCATATTGGGATTTGATAGAAATACCGCACGTAGGAAGTCTACATTGGAATTCAAGTGGATTTCGTGCAATTTCCCGATTTACATCGTTTGAGAATCTTTTTATTTGACATTTTTAACCGACATTTTTAGCCAACAAATTGGCTAAACATAATTAGCCAATTTGTTGGCTCTTCTCGAACAAAAATATCCTTTGGTGATCCCTTCGTGAAGGTGTAAGAACTGTAGACAATCGTACCTAAAACGAACAAACCCATTATGTCAAAGTGCAGTAAAAGAAATGACAAACGACAAATAAAGTGGACTTTCAGTTATGTGATTCAATTAAATCGATTTATAAGATATACTTTATTGTGCATTTTATACTTTTTTGAAATAAGATTTATACTTTTTTAAACCCCACTCTTTTTGTATATATATATATTTTGTTAAAAAAATTTACAGTACAAAATGCGATGAAATCTGAAGGGTGTCGAAAAATTACCTGAAATTTAAATTTATTAATAAAAAGTATTATTTATTTGAAGAGTACGAATATTTTTATTTTAATATAAGGTGCAAACATGAAGGTTATGTGTGGAACACAATATCCGATAAATGGCCGTCTCGTCCCTGTTTGCAAACGTTCACTCTTTTGACGAAATTTTCAATAACATTTTGGCCTAATTGCGGACTAATTTCATTAATGGTACGTCCAATTGCTTCCTTGAGCTCCGAAATGGTCTTTGGATCATTGGCATACACTTTTCCTTTCAGAAAAGTTCAAAGAAAGGTATCCAATGGCGTCAAATCGCACGATCTTGGTGGCCAATTCGCATCGCCGCGGCCGCCAGTTAATACGACCATGAAATTTCGTCTGCAATAACTGCATTGTTTCGCAATGATTTTTCACACTTTCTATGCGTGGCTCGGTCGTGTAATTCTCCACGACTAAACATCAATACTTCCTGATGCCAGTTGTCAAAGATTAGTACTCTATGTTCGCCACAAAAGAAAATGGCGCGCGATTCAAATTGTCAGGTCCTTTTGAGACACCCTTTATGGAAGAATCGTATCGAAGTCTGTACGATAATGTGGCAATCCTCTAGAATTCGAATTGGATTCGTATACTGCATTCCAATAGGGAATCCTACTTACAATCCAATTTATGAGCGTGACGTTTTAGTATAGTCATCCAATGAGATGACCCATTGGATCCCTATCAGAAAGAAGAAACAAGTATGGAAATCCAATTGGATGCCTACGACAATTTCTGCATGGGGTAGCTACTGCTCCTTTCGGTCGCAAGACATTTAGCGATGTTCAAATTGCAGATGCATTCAAAGTGCCGGTGCTTCTATTTTGTTTATGAACAATTGAATAATTGCCTTTCCACCGGATCGTGCAATGTATCTTTGATTTTTCAATTACTGTACTTCAATAAGTCCTCGACCACGATAGGTTTGGTCAAATCCATTAAGGAAATTGTCGTGATTCGTACAAGCTCGTTGAAATTCAAGCCACGAAATTTCTTAATTGCGATCGTTGATTGTAAATAGACGACGGAGAGGACCAGGAATTTTTAGAAACTCTATAGTAGGACAGACGAAAATCTTGCGCATGAGATTAGAGAGAGTGAGAGAGGGGCCGGGGAAGTGAGAGAGAGCGAAAGAGAGAAAGAGCCTAGGGAAATCGAGCGTAACGCACACCCTGCCCGAAAGATTCTATATTTGATGCGCTATAGAGCGAGAAGGGAAGAGGGCGCGAGGGAGGGCGACAAAGCGACCTACATTTCCGGGAGTTGCGCGAGACTCTTACCCCTCTCCCCGCACCATCTTTTACCCTGAATAAACCTACGGTCCACACGACACCTAATTCTCTCTCTCTCTCTCGGTCTCTCTCTCTCTCTCTCACGCTTTCTCTCTCTCTCTCTCTCTCTCTCTCTCTCTCTCTCTCTCTCTCTCTCTCTCTCACACACACACTCTCTCTTTCTCTCTCGCTCTCTCCGAGCATGATGCAACTATGACACTTATGCGGAGGCTGCGCGCCCGTTCTCGCTATGCAGTACGGACAGAAGGAGAGAAACAGGTGCAACGTGTGCAATGCAGGCCATAGCAATGATCGAGGAGCTGTACGCCGAGGCGCGTATACTATAATAACGGACACGAGAACCTAGGGAAGCCGTAATTGATTGTGCGACTAAGGATGAAGAGTGTGACCAACCGATGCGGCAAAATGCTGCAAAATGGACAAAAAGAACATCAAAACATGAAATCGATTGTTTTCAGGCTCCTCCCGTTTTATTCAAACTCCCATTTTTTTTTACTCCAAATTGTATATTGATAGCAATTTTTTTTATTTCTCCTTTCTCATAGAGGGATCTTTGTTGTCGTGAAAAAATAATTGGGGTTTTTATGGGAGGATGATCGAAATGTTCATTCGAAAAAAACACATTTATAAAATGTGTCTCGAATAAAGAAAATAATGTTTCCGCTGATGACTGACGTTTATGGTTAATGTTAATACGTTAAAGAGGAGATCCCTTTAGGCAGCCGAAAATAAGCGAATTTTAAAGATTTGTGTCGAAACTATTTATTCGACATAATCAAAATTTTACGACCAAATTATAACATCTTTTTATTTTAAAAAAAATTATTTTTAATATAAAATAAAATTGCGGCTGTACGACACTTGCTTCAGAGACGATTGCCACCTGCATTGTTCCACGGCGTACAATCTAGCGTCCGGTGCATTAATCTGAAACATCAGAGCAAAGAGGTTTTTGATTTCTAAGGGCCACTCTCTCTATGTGAACCTAAAAAAATCAAGAACAGTGAAAAATCGAAAAGTGGTAGCTGTTTGAAAAAATGTTCTTTTTTTAATGACATTTTTACCATAGTATTTGGTATTGAAAAAGTAATATTTTTTAAATCACTTTCTAGGAAATTTAGGTTCACATAGACGGCAATTGTGTTAGCTAAAAGTCTGAAAAATTTCAAAACGGTCGGTTATATAGTTTTTGAGCTATCTTGTACGAGATTTACGAAAAAGTGGTTTCCAGGAAAACACGTTGAAAGTTTCAAGACTCAAAAATTTCGTGACTAAATGAGCTACCGATTAGTCTGCGATTCCGGGGCCATAAAGGTATATCGCCCCTTAATGTATGCAAATATATATATACAGGGTGATTCACAAATGGAAGTGTTCCCTTGATGAGAACGTGGGCGCGTCATTGTGAGCAAAACGCTTTTTTTTATGTCCCATAACAAAAATTGCCCGAGATATTCGCATTTAAAGTCTAGGTACTTAACAATGGCACAGCAATTTCTCACGCGCGGAAAGTGCAAGCCGGATCAAGCTTCGAATTTAAATTCGGACAAGTGAATTTTTGTTCCTGTAAATTTGTTCTTTCGACAAAAAATAATGAACACCGAGTCTCGCTTTGCAAATCGATAATATGATTCAATAATTTTCGTTTATTATTTAATACTTGGAGAAACCAAAAATGAATGTTGAACTTTGGGCGAGAATAGCTGGGCCAATTTTTGTCACATGCCATTTAAAAAAAAACGTATTTATTCGCAGTTACTCTCGTTATATGCTCACCCAAAGAATTCTAATAGTTCTAAATTAAACTGTATATATACATAGATGTATATATATATATATATGTATCGGTCTCTGTACGTCGCATACCGAAAATAACGTATGCACGACGGAAACGACGGGGACTCTAAGAGCCTGCTGCTCGTGTTCGAGACTAGTCGATAATTAAATATGAGAGTATAGAAGTATTCCCGAGACTGGAAAAGTACACGAACGCGCCCGTAGCACTACCATTGTATCTGCATCTGCCTGGCCATAAACCAGCCTCCGTGTATACAGCTCCGATATACTTTTGGCCCAAAGGGAGAGAGAGAGAGAGAGAGGGAGAGAGAGAGAGAGAGAGAGAGAGAGAGAGAGAGAGAGAGAGAGAGAGAGAGAGAGAGAGAGAGAGAGAGAGAGAGAGAGAGAGAGAGAGAGAGAGAGAGAGAGAGAGAGAGAGAGTGAGAGAGAGAGAGAGAGAGAACGCACACACGTTACCGAAATAATTTAAAGTCAGAAAGCGCCAGGGTAATAGTCCCCTACTCCTCCCCCTTCCACGTCTCGACCCGCGACCCTTTGCCGGAAGTTACGCTTTACTCTTTCATGAGGAGAGACTCCGAAAGTAATATATATCCGCCTTGGTGGCTAAACGTTTTTACTCAGTTTTCGACGTTGTACACAATTTGCAATTTTCATTTCGAATGATAAGAACAATATATGTTCGACAGGGTGTGTAATTTTAACCAGAACTGAAATTTCATGACATTTAAGGATTTTTAAGGAAAGAAATAGGGATTTTTTCATGACTTTTAGTATGACTTTCTGGTATAAAAGTATACTTTATAATTCTTTAATGCGACTAATTTTCTAAATTTTTATATTTATCTCTTTGTAACAGATGTGCGTTGTATGCCAATAAAAAGTATACAAAATAAACGAAAAGTCACCAAACTGTACAATTCCATGTGTAGTAAAAAATGTGAGACAAACATCATTTCAAATTTGCTGTAAAGAAATATATTTTGGGAATATCTGGAAAAATATTACATACACTTAGGAACTTTGAGTAGTGAAGAGTGAGGACCATCGGGCACTTTTCTACTTAAGTGGCAATAAAGCCGTAGTTTTTTCACATAAACAAATTTTTATTTCTCATGTCAGTAGCACATATATTTGACTATAATTGTTACGAAAAATGGTCCTCCAATTATAATCAGTCTTAAGGTTATAAGAGACTTTACAAACCCATGCAATAGTGCCCAAACCTCCCTGTGGTCGGGTGTCTCGGGCACCTCTGCGGGAGGTTTGGGCATGACGTTTAAAACGCCTCAAATCAACATTTTACATAAAAATCAACATTTTGCTCTTAAGTCACCTTATCTTAGGTTCGGTATGACCGAGACGGGATTGTTAAAGGTATATTTTGAATTTGGAGGAACCATCTTTTACACTGCAATCAAGTTTTAAGGCGGGCAACCACTTAAGGAGACCGAAAATTAGATGATTTTTTGGATTTTTTTTATTGTGAAAAAAAAATACGGAAATTTCTGCAACTCTGACAATAATTTATTCATATTTTCATACATCTCTGGTAATTTTTTCAAGTTATTTCATACATTAATCAAGGTGTAATCCGCTTTGTCCCTTGGCTTGTCCTCGTCGTCGTTGTCAATTTGCGGGAATTGTGCAGCTCGCAATTCGCATCTGAAATAGTCCAACAAATTTTTATACATTCTTGAGATGTTTTTTAAGAACATGAACCTCGAAAAAAAAATCGAGAATTGAATGTTGGAACGTGTTTGAAATAAAATTATCCATTTTTATCATTTTTTTCCGGAATTATGCAATAATAAATATGTTTTAAACAACCTAATCTTGCCAACTTTAGGTTCATGTTTGAATAAATTATATTATTTAAACGTGTTCCAAATTTGAAGATGATCCATCAATTAGTTTTTGAGTTATGATTCCCGCAAATTAAAAAAATGTCGTTTCGAGAAAAACACGTTTAAAGTTTCACAAACGAAAAACTCAAAGTCAAATGTGTTTAATCAAATGATAAAGTGTCTTACCGATTAATCAGCGATTCCAGCACCATACAGCAGTCCTTCCTCTTCCTCATGCAACTCATTGGAAGCTTGGATTTCCTATTTACGATCTTTTCAAGCTTCTTTTGTCTCCAATAAACTTTTTCTATTTTGCCGAGCCACGCGCATCTGATCCACTTACTCGGCGTAGCTCTGCCTGTCAATTACGATTTGTAGTTCATTCATATAACCATGAGTAGGGCTGAATTTCTTTCATTGAATAAAATAGCAGCAAGAAATGCCTCTACCTCGATTATTTTGTACCCAAAATGGAGATGTTTTGGAGCTAATCGCCAAACGGTCGAGGTTGGAAAAAAAACGTCCACCGAAAACTTCTTATTGAAAGTTCACTAAATGTTTCGTTGCAGATTACGAAAGATTTGTTCGACAAACCCAAATAACACCAAACAGCTCTTTCGATAACCTCAAATAAGCCCAAACAGCTTTTTTGACAAACCCAAATAACCCTAAACAAATTTCCTCATACTATTCCCAAGTATTCGTCAAGCGAAAGTAGTTTTTTTTTTGTACGCATTTGCAGATCCTTTTTCGTGATTGAATTTAAAGCCGCTAGATCGCAGCCTCAAAAAGTTCCAATGTGTCCTGTAACTAGATTCACCCTTTTTATTGGATTGATAAAACGGCACGAAGCATTTTACCGAGGGGGGTAGTTTTCGACGAACATCTCTGTCACCATCTAACGCGACACTACGAGGATTTTGAATCTCGTGGTAACGTAGAGAACTTGATGGAACGTTCTGTCTGGCGATTGGTAAAGCAAGTTTCCGGCTTAATGGCAGTCGGTGAAACGAACGCTACATTTGTCCACGACGGATAAAGAAGAAAACTTGTCTCTCAGCTGATTATCAGCCTGTGATAAAATAATTTTCATCTTTATCGCTACTCGGCTTGTAGCGTCTTTATTGAGCCATGTGTCACACCGACCGAGCGGCTATGAGCGCGAGAGAGATAGTCGATTTGCAGATTCCCCGTGTTCTCCGGGACGGCTGATATTTCAGAAGAAATAAAAGAAACACCTTCCACTCTGTTGAACGACGAAAAACGTTTTTCTCTTCGTTTGTCCGATATGTGATGCGTCTAGGAGAACACTTGGCCGTAGAATTTTTACCAACCGGGCGTGTGACATAAAAGTGCGGTGAAAAAAAATTAAATTAATTTTCTTTTTTTTTCCACTAACAAGGCTGTTATTTGTTATTTGAGAAAAAAAAGAAAGGTATCGTCGTGCCTTTTAATAACAGGCGCGACTATTTATGTATAGAAAGACTAACCATTTTCCTCAACTGCTGAATCTTACAACAGTCCTCTAATGAAAACAAAGCCATGCAATTTTTGAAAGACTGAATCGTGTACCATTTTTCCGTCTGTCTCTTTTGTGTTGTACTACCAGATGAAACCAAATCACAGATTTATTAGGAATAAATAAAATATTTAGTTATCAGACGATATTAAATAGATCTTGATATGAATAAATAAATATATTTTAAGTAAATAATTTTTATCATGGAATGCAATAGGGAAAATTTGCTTTCGCGAAAAATCTAGTTAATTAAAATTTAAAAAAAATCAAACAGACCCATTTAGTTAATATCAAAAGAATTTTTCTGTCAGTGTACTAAAATAACGTAAAATATATCTCGGTGTGAAAATCACTCTACAATAGCAACACCCATACATTTTTTTGTTTGATCGCACAGGGTGTCTAATTTTGACCAGAACTGAAATTTCATGACATTAAGGCCACTCTAGGATTTTCCGAAAATCGATTTTTTTTTTGTTAAAAATGTATCTTAGTACCTATAAAATTATATTCCAAAAGATTATGGGTGTGAAAAATCTCTAAGTACTCGATTTTGGAATTCTAGCGCAACTCCTCTTGATTCATGTCGTGATATTCTATTAACTTTAAACGCGTTTATCTCAAAACTACATTTTTCAAGTCGGCCGGACTCATAACTCAAATAAATTTCAACCGATTCACTTGAAACTTTAACTGTATATTTAGAATTACATTTTTTTAAGCACTACGTAGGATTTTTCAAATTATATTGCATTGTTTCTTTTTTATAAACAATTTTCTGACGATTTTCTCATGGCATTGTATACTTTTTGTTTTAGAAATGCGCCATTTTGACAAAAAAACAATATATCAAAAAAATCCTACGTACTTTTATAGCTATTCTTATATATAATCGAAAAAACTTTAGTGTCTCATCATAACTCAAAAATTATAGGAGTTGTTGGTCCGGCCGTTGACGTTCCAGAAATAAAGGCGTCATCGGAAAAATGCTGTACAGTCGCCATTTTGACATGTATCGCTGTAAAAAATAATTTTGCATAGTCAATTATATGTATAATAAAACCCCTATTTTGTAATTCCGATTTATTTTATGGTTTCGCTGAAAAAAAAATCACAAAATATGCTCTTTTTTTGGCCTCTAGAGTGGCTATAAGGGCAAAAGGCCTTAAACGATTTTTAAGGCAAGGAATAGGAATTTTTTCATGACTTTTATTATGACTTTGTGATATAAAAGTATACTTTATAATTCTTTAGCGAGACTAATTTTCTAAATTTTCATATTTATATTCTGCTCTTTGAAACAGATGTGTGTTCTATGCCAATAAAAATTATATAAAATAAACGAAAAGTTACCAAATTGTAAAATTCCATGTGTAGTAAAAAATGTGAGACAAACATCATTTCAAGTTTGCTGTAAAGAAATATGTTTTGGGAACATCTGAAAAAATATAACATACATTTAGGAACTTTGAGTAATATAATCTAGTCGCTTTAGACGAATAACAAAGAAAAACTAATATGTTGAGATAACGAATCATTTTTTTCTACTATCTTTTTTCTAATACCGTCGATTGTCGCAAACCCGGCAAAATTTGAAATTATATTAGATAAATTAATGCAAAAATCGGCCATGATAATGAGCGCTGCAGAGATCTTAAAAAAATCAGGTAGTATGGTCATTTTTCATGGCATTTCGTGACTTTTTCAGGGTCCTGTGTAATTTCATGAAATTTAAGACTTTTCATGACTTTTCAGGTCGGTAGACACCCTGTTGCACCTACTTCTTGTTTTTTTTTTTTATTATTAATCTGTATATTTTTCTTCCTCTCTCCATATATCTCGCTCTCCCAAACGGATTCTCGAAATACCTCTCTCGCGCAACGTCGTTGTTCGGCGCTCTCTCCATCCCTCGTGTTCTCTCCCGCAGCCTCCCTCGTATCTTTGTAAAGAGCGAGACTCTCCTCGAAGCTTTGAGGAAAGCTACGACGAATCGAGTGTTTCTCGATACGCTGCCAGAGTTAAAAAGCCCGAGAGCGCGCGCGAGAGACAGAGAGAGCGAGAGAGAGCGAGAGAGAGAGAGAGGAGAGAGAGAGAAAAGTGAGAGGTAAGCATATGTTAGTAGCCGACGAAAATTTATTTATAGACGAGGAGGTCGCGGTGCGTTCCAAAAGCTGGTTAGCCACAGCTAGACAGTCGAAGCGGGTCCGAGAGTACGAGACGATCGTCGTTCGTTTCGTGCGCGCTTATTGTTTGCCCGCGCGCGAGGACTCGTCTCAGGATTTTCTCTTCCTCGCGACCATCCCTCAATATTGAATTTTCGTCCCATCGTGCTCGGGCCCAACTTCCATTCCCTCCCAAAAGTTCCTTTGATTTGCTTTGATTTGACAGGGATTTAAAAAAAAAAGTCCTGGTCGACGATAAACCGTGACGTCAACAAAAAAAGAAAGATAAATTCATCGAATTAAATTGAACCGAGACGATTTCATTGCAATCAAGTGTAACCTAATTACCGCTGCACCCGATATCTATCGATTGATGTCCCAGGGAAAACGAGAAGGACATACACGTACACACGTTTACAGGCATACACCGAGAAGAAGGACAAATTTTTCCAATTGAATCGCCGCCGAGAGTTATCTGGGTGAATTGCTCTGTGTACTGTCGGGAGGTAAACGCGAATGGAATTGTCGTCTTGCCTCGTAAATTGAGGTCACGCACGTGGTGTATTCGAACCGGGTGATTCCAAGTTGAATTTCTCCCGAGGGTGTTGACCGTTCTGTGCTATACATCTCACAGCTTATTGATTAATTTTCACCGTGATCCCAAGGACCGATTTTCAACAATCATTCCTTCGTTTGTGCTCCAAACCTCCAACTCCAACCAAATCGATGAAAAAAAAATCGAATTGTTCATTTTTTTTTATCGGAAAGATACAATCAGCGGAGTGTTGAAAATGTTCGTGTAGTCAAAGGAGCCAAAGAACAATTGCCAATTTTTTAAAAATAAAATGCTAGATTTCGTTGTCGCTAGGCGTGTGACTTTATATTGATGAAAAATCAATAATTATTTGAAAGAGAATCGTTCGATGAGCGAATAAAGAAATACTGAGGTGTCTCATCAAGGAGAAAAAGCCTCGGGGGTTCATCGTTTGAACGCGAACATTTCCGGAGTACAGTTTCTCTCGCACGAAGCGGAAACGGACGATTCCAAGTACACCGTACGAAGGGGTGTCACTCACAAAAAAATAACAATTGCAACGACTCCTGTTATAACTTGGCGATTGTTCTACTATTGACGTTAATTCGGTTTGAAAAACGTAAAAACGCGCCGTGGAATTTCAGTGAACAGTGACTGGGCATATTCACGAAAGCTCCGACCGGAAGTGCGGAAGGTGTAAAAAAAAAAAGTAAAATCAAAGATAAAACAGACGTGAGTCTCCCGAATAAACAGGGAACGGACGAGAGAGAGAGAGAGAAACAGATAAGCCGACAAATAAATGCGTGAGGTGGTGAATTCACGTCTATGCTTGACGCACCGGAAGTCAAAGCTTACGCGAAGCTGACGAAAGCTCCGCGGGGCGCTCGAGCGCTTTCTTTTAAATTCGCGTAGAGAAAGAACTAAACTAAAGCTTACTTTCATCAGAGTATAAAATTAATAGTGAATAATAAGTTAAGATGGCTCATCATATGAAGAGGCCGATGAGAAGAGAGCAGTATAAACCGTTCAGCAATAGAAGGAAGGTAAGTCATGCGCGCTTTACCAACGAAAAAATACCTTCGGTCAAAAGTTCACCTGTCATATTTAAATACGTCATGTGACTCTTCTCCTACATAATGCCGTAATGAGTTCGTTCGTAATTCTTTCAATTAAAGAATCGTCTGCCGCGTGAAAAGATTGATTCTACCCACTTTCATTCCTTATACATTTTACAGCATTTTGCATACAGTATGTACTCGAGTAGATTTTCCAAATCTCGATTTTTCTTATTCTCAATATCGCACTAACTGGGTGACGAATATTTGGAAAATTTTACAATGAAAAACAATTGAACACTTGCCAAGTATATAGAAAATCCGAAATTTTATATACTCGGTGTGAATTAAGTTATGAGACTGATTTTTTTCTATTTTTTATTCGAATAGAAGTGCAATTCAATATTGTCTCCCACAAAATAACTTCCTTGGGAAGTCACACAGCGCTGAAGACGGTTCTTCAAATCCTCATAGCAGTGCTGGAATAACCTTTAGCTGGTCGGTTACAGCCGTTTTGAGGTTTTCGAGTGGCTCAAAATGACGTCCCTTGAGGTGATTTTTCAATCCCGAGAAGATGAAAAAGTGACAAGGACTCAAATCAGGCGAATAAGGAGGCTGATGAGCCACAGGAATGTTTTTACTGGCCAAAAACTCGTTTATTGAACTTGCTGTGTGACAGCAATTTTTCTCATCCCCAATTCATTGGTCAAAATCTGATGAACGGTGGTGTGCGTTAAATTCAACTTTTGCGTGATCAGTCTGACTGTCAACCGACGATCTGAACACACACGATCCCGGATTCTGTTGACATTTTCATTGGTTCTTGAAGATGAAGGTCTTCCGCTGCGTGGTTTATCTTCAAACGACTCTCTTCCTTCTAAAAATGCCTCAAACCACCGAAAAATCTGGGCCCTAGACAAAACACTGGCTCTGTAGGCCTGCTGAAGTTTTGCAAAAGTTTCCGTTGCACTGTGCCCAACCCTGAAGCAAAACCTGATAGCACACTGTTGCTCGAAATTGATGTCACTCATTTTTAGAACGCACTAGAAAAAACTGTTACACAAAAAAAATCGCTACGGATAACCAAATGACTCTAGCGAGTTCAAACTCGTACTGAAGGGGCATCACATGGTCACCTGCTGCCCCTCTAATTTCTACGTCCCAAGTGTCGCCAGATCGAATACTACGTTGCCAGTCTCATTACTTAAGGCTTTAGGCCACTCTGGAGGCCAAAAAAAGGGCATATTTTGTGATTTTATTCAGCGAAACCATAAAATAAATCGGAATTACAGAATAGGGGTTTTAATATACACGTAATTGAGTATACAAAATTATTTTTTCACAGCGATACATGTCGAAATGGCGACGGTGCAGCATTTTTCCGATGACGCCTTTATTTCTGGAAGGTCAACGGCCGGACCAACAGCTCCTATAATTTTTTAGTTATGATGAGGCACTAAAGTTTTTTCGATTATATATAAGAATAGCTATAGAAGTACGTAGGATTTTTTTGATATATTGTTTTTTATCAAAATGGCGCATTTCTAAAGCAAAACGTATAAAATGCCACGAGAAAATCGTCAGAAAATTGTTTATAAAAAAGGAACTATGCAATATAATGAAAAAATCCTACGTAGTGCCTCAGAAAATGTAATTCTAAATATACAGTTAAAATTTCAAGTGAATTGGTTGAAATTTGTTTGAATTATGAGTCTGGCCGACTTGAAAAATGTAGTTTTGAGATAAACGCGTTTAAAGATAGTAGAAAGTCACGACATGAATCAAGAAGGGTTGGAATATAATTTTATAGGTACTAAGGTACATTTTTAACAAAAAAAAATCGATTTTTGGAAAATCCTAGAGTGGCCTAAGGCCTTAATGTACACATCTCGTATAATTCGATACATGATGTTGAAGTTTGCATATTTTGGAATATTTGCGTTGGAATGCGACGAAAGTTCGTGTTCGTATTTTTATTTCCTCATTCTCGATATCATACAAAATGTTCTTTTGTAGATTTAGATTGTCGGCCTCGAAATGATTTTCTTAATGAATAGTTGAAGATTTTTTGTAGGCAGAATCTTCTAATAGGAATTTAAGGAATTGAAAGAAAAAAAAATTTCCATTGTATTCCAATGATGCAAAATTCAAAATCATTTGTATATATGTATATTGCTATTATTTTCTGAGTTGCGGATTTTTTAAACCGTTTTAAGCTACACTATACCGCATTTTCCGAGGGTACGGGGAAACTGTGGAAAACCCGTGACGTTATAGACGGCCCCATATTCTTCTGATTCTCTGAGGCACAGACGTTTTACTCAAGTGTCTACACCAAGATTTCAGAACTATTGGCTTTCCGCTAACTAGTTGATGCACCAGCCGGTGCACGGCTGAGTGGTCACCGCTCCGAAAATCGGTCATGTACAACGCTGCTTAACTCGAAGTACCACTGGAGCCGAACTCCGGCCGCCCATCCACAAGTGTCAGTTGATCTATGCATATAAAATAGTTCCGTGACTGACTGACTGACTGACTCACGTATATAGTACGTCACAGCCTAAACCGCTAAAGATAGAAACATGAAATTTGGAAGATATGTTCCTTGGAAGGTGTTGAGGTGCACTAAGAAAGGATTTTTTTGAAAATCAACTCCTAGGCAGGTGAAATGTGGTGTAAAAGTTTGTATGGAAAATTGTTTCCTTGCGTGTATCAACTTGAAACTTGGTATAAATATTCTTCAAAACAAATAATAAAATGCATATTTCAGAGTTTTTTTTTAAACAACCCCTTATTAGGGGTGTTGAAGTGCTCAACCCAAACACCCAATAGCCTGAAGCCAAATTCCACGCGAGCGAAGCCGCGGCCAGAAGCTAGTTTTATATATATAAAGGGTTATATATATAAATGACCTGCACATTTTAATTTATTACTAAATCGTATTATTTATTTAAAAAGTACGAATATTTTAATTTAAATATAAGGTACGAACATGGAGGTTATGTGTGGAACACAACATCCGATAAATGGCCGCCTCGTCCCTTTTTGCAAAAGTTCACTTGACGAATTTTTCAATAACATTTTGGCATAACTGCGAACTAATTTCATTAATGGTTCGTCAAATTGCTTCCTTGAGCTCCGGAATGGTCTGTGGATCATTGGCATACACTTTTCCTTTCAGAAAAGCCCAAAGAAAGAAGTCCAATGGCGTCAAAATGCACGATCTTGGTGGCCAATTCATATCACCGCGGCGCGAGATAATACAACTATGAAACTTCGTCTGCAATAACTGCATTGTTTTTGTAGTGAATTTTAACATTTTCTATGCGTCGCTCGATCGTGTAATTCTCCATGACTAAACCTCAATACTTCCTGATGCCAATTATCAAAGATTAATACTCTATGTTCGCCACGAAAAATGGCACGCAATTAAAAATGTCAGGTCATTTTGAGACACTCTATGTGTATTATAATTTTTATATACATTACAATTTTAAATTCATCATCATATATATATATATATATATATATATATATATATATATATATATATATATTGGGTAAAGTAAAAAGTTCTGAGCGTTTTCCGCTAGATGTCTTTAGTGAGCCATATCTCACGATGTATACATCGCTTCGGGTCATACTATACGGCGATTTAAAGGTGACTGTACGCTTCAAAAAAAGTTCTTTGACAGTTTTGTGTTTGGTGAAGCCAGTTGTGTGTTATAGAGTTCCAAAATGGAGGTAAAAAAAGAGATAATTCGATACATTCTTCAGTACCACGACGACCAAGGTGAAAAGTCGCAGTAGGCGGCCAAAAAAATTTGTGCTGTTTATGGACCCAATACTCATGGAAATACTCATGGAAATCGTCGAGTCGGACCGGCATGTGAGCATTTATTCCATTGCCCAGGAACTGAAGATTAGCCAGAAAACCGTTTGAAACCATTTGCATAAGGCTGGTCTCAAGAAGAAGCTCGATGTATGGGTGCCACACGAATTGACGCAAAAGAACCTTTTGGACCGAAATGATGCCTGCGATTCGTTGCTGAAACGTAACGAAATCGATCCATTTTTTAAGCGGATGATGACTGGCGATGAAAAATGGGTCACATACGAGAACAACAGCCGAAAAAGATCGTGGTCCAATCGCGGTGAGCCGGCCCAAACGATCGCCAAGCCCGGATTAACGGCCAAGAAGGTTTTTCTGTGTGTTTGGTGGGATTGGAAGGGAATCATCCACTATGAGCTGCTCCCATCGGGCCAAACACTCAATTCGGATCTCTACTGTCAACAACTGACCAGATTGAAGCAGGCGATCGACCAGAAGCGGCCAGAATTGGCCAATAGGAAGGGTGTCGTGTTCCATCAAGACAACGCCAGGCCGCACACATCTTTAACGACGCGCCAGAAGCTCCGAAAGCTTGGATGGGAGGTTCTATCGCACCCGCCGTATAGTCCAGACCTGGCACCAAGCGATTATCACCTTTTCAAGCATTTGCAAAATTTTCTTGATGGTACAAAATTGGCCTCAAGAGAGGCTTGTGAAAATGAGCTGGTCAAGTTTTTTACCAATAATATATATATATTCATGCCTCTTACATGAGAAATATATATATTCATGCCTCTTACATGAGCTGCCTTTTTGCCATACGAAAGGTCAACAATAATCGCATATTTTCGAATAAGATTCAAACCAAACAAAAAGCTCAATAAATAAAGCTTAATGAAAAAACACCTCTGGAAACGATGTGTTCTCGAGATTTTGCTGCTTGCGTTTTAAATGGTGCAAAAACCTCGCCCGTTCTTATATCTCCTCGTGAATAGAAGAAACCCACCTAGTCCTGATTCATCCTCGTGACTAATCGTCCTTTTTATATACGTGTTGAAACCCACGACAGGGCCTTGGCGCCATATAATTGAAAAGAAAATTTTGCTGAACGTGGTATTCTGTGCCCTTCAAAAAGACATGCCGAATGCTCGGGAAGGTTTGAATTCTGTAATAAACGTCGGAGGAATATGAGTTCCTGCATCCAAGGGATACAAAATTCCGCATCGATTTAAATTGGTACAGCTTGTGTGCATATACATATAGCGTGGATATCTCCCTTTTATTCCACCCCACTCGCCCCGAATGACGCGCGAGTTTTCGTAATAACATTTTTGCATTGCATATCTGGCATGATTTTAGAACGTCTGTGACGACTTTTCCTCTTTCGAACCCAGCGACACTTGAGACGTTTACGTGTGTGCGTGTGTGTGTGTGTTATGTCTTCTCACGACTCTGTCAAACGAATGTTGCGACACGTATGTCGTGGTCATACAGATTTATGAACGCACATATATAATTATCGATACTCTACATCTACGTGTCTATATTTTTAGGTTGCATCGCCTCGAAAGTGGAGAATTGAGTTATTTATAGGATAGTAAATAATAGCGCTCTTCGAATCGCATGACAGGAATCCAATGAGGCCCAGAAGATGCACTTCTGGGCCTCAAACAAATTTTTCTCATCGCCAATTCATTGGTAAAAATCTGATCACACGCTGGTGTGAGTCATGCTCTTCCCGGATTATTCTGACTGTCAACCGATGATCTGAACGCACACGAACTCGGATTCTGTCGACATTTTCATCGGTTCTTGAAGATGAAGGCCTTTCGCTGCGTGGTTCATCTTCAATAGACTCTCTTCATTCTGAAAATGCCTTAAGACCTTAGGACACTCTAGAGGCCCAAAAAAGGGCATATTTTGTGATTTTTTTTCAGCGAAACCGTAAAATAAATCGGAATTACAAAATAGGGGTTTTATTGTATACGTAATTGACTATACAAAATTATTTTTTCACAGCGATACATGTCAAACTGGCTACTGTGCAGCATTTTTCCGATGACGCCTTTATTTCTGGAAGTTCAATGGCCGGACCAATAGCTCCTATAGTTTTTGAGTTATGATGAGACATTAAAGTTTTTTCGATTATATATAAGAATAGCTATAGAAGTACGTAGGCTTCTTTTGATATATTGTTTTTTGTCGAAATGGCGCATTTCTAAAACAACAAGTATAAAATGTCATGAGAAAATCGTCAGAAAATTGTTTATAAAAAAAGGAACTATGCAATATAATTTTAAAAAAATCCTACGTAGTGCCTCAGAAAATATAATTCTAAATAATATAGTTAAAATTTCAAGTGAGTCGGTTAAAATTTGTTCGAGTTATGAGTCCGGCCGACTTGAAAAATGTAGTTTTGAGATAAACGCGTTTAAAGTTCGTAGAAAGTCACGACATGAATCAAGAGGGGTTGCGCTAGAATTCGAAAATCGAGTACTCAGAGATTTTTCACACCCATAATCTTGTGGAATATAATTTTATAGGTACTAGGATACATTTTTAACAAAAACAAAATTGATTTTTGGAAAAGCCTAGAGTGGCCTAAGGACTTAAACCACCGAAAAACCTGGGCCCTTGACAAAACACTGTCTCCGTAGGCCTGCTGAAGTTTTCGCAAAAGTTTCTGTTGCACTGTGCCCAAGTCTGAAGCGAAACTTGATAGCACACGAATGCTCGAAATTGATGTCACTCATTTTTAGAACGCACTAGAAAAAAATGTTCCACGAAAAAAAAAATCGCTACGGACAACCAAATGACTCAAATGAGTTCAAACTCGTACTTGAAGGCATATCACATCTTCACCCGCCGCTCCTCCAAGTACCGCGTCCCAAGTTTTGCCAGATCGAACGCTACGTTGCCAGTGTCATTACTTCATTTACACACCTTGTAGAGAGACAATATAAAGCTTAGTTATCTGCCTGACATATCGGCCGCATAAAAAACGGATATTTGCGAAAAAGTTAGTTTGCCGTTTGAGGTAGTAGTCTCGCCACAGTCACGCTGAGAAGTTTATTCTCCGTTCAATCGATGAAAGCTTCGAAACATTGCGAAATATCCTTATAAAGTAGGTTGTACATCTTATCGGTATATAAAAACTTATAAAGTAATGATGAAAACGCCTAATGTTTACCTAACCCTCACCTTTGTCTCAGACTATCCATTCCGGCTATTAATACGTAGATACTCTGCTTATACGGATATGCACACACTACTGTAATCTAGTTCTAGTCTGCACCAGTCGCTTCGTGGCGCTAGCGTCGCTAGACATTGCTTAATTTAAATCGCTATATCTCTGAAACTAGGCGGTTAAAATTCATTATTTTTTTTTTAACCCACTTCGTCATATGTTCCTCTGCAATTGAGATTTTTTTTAATCTGTAGAAAAGTTTCGAAGTTATTGCGTGAAATGTGAAATTTTCCAGTGCTTCCCATAAAAACACGTGTGAAACCGTGAAATCTTTGATTGCCAATATCTCGAATACACAACGGTGAATCCTTTTAAAATTTTGCAGATAATCACTTAATACTTTCCTGAATGGATCCTCAAAATGAGTAAAAAATCTATAGAAAAACGCCTTGGCGAGAGTACTACCTTAACGAAACAATTGGAATTACCCTACATGAAAATATGTTCATAGTTATTTAGGCTGTAGGATATATAGTTGAAAACCAGGGGCGCCAGCATTGGCACGACAAAAAAGCTGTGAGGTGAAAGAAGTGAGGAAGGAGATGGAGGGATAGAAGAACCGATAGAAGCGCACGGCGCGATGATAATTCTCTCTCTCTCTCTCTCTCTCTCTCTCTCTCTCTCTCTCTTTCTCTCTCTCTCTTGCTCTCTCGATCCGCTTTATCCGCGGACGAGATCCGAAAATAAAATTTACGCTAGAGAGAAACTCGTTCGTACTCTGTTCCTCTTACGTTCCGTCTATCTGTCTCCGTCACTCGCCTCGCCTGTGCGACAATACACAGCTTTTTTTTCCATTTTTTCACCGTCCCTATGTTACGTTGTGTCTTCCAAGGCCGTGATTATCGTCAAAAACCACCCTCCAACTGCGATGAGTTCTTGATCGACGTTTTTTTTTCTTTTTTCAAGTTCATTTTACTCTTTCATTTGCCATGTCTCTCCCTCTCTGCCCCTCCCCCTCTCTCTTTAGCTCCCCTCATAGCGATGCGTGCAAAGAAATATTCACGAAGGTTGAAAAATTGTGTCTCTGGATCTCCGATCCTTCTTTTTTATATTTCTCATTCCTCTCGCGACTATTCCCTTTATTTATCACCCTTCTCGTGCATGTCGTCATTCGGGCGAATATCGCGGTCCGATCTAGATCCCTTTCTCAAGAGGGAAAAATCCTAAGCCCGACGGTGTACACACTCTACGTGTTGAATGTTGTGTGCGCCATACTCCTAACATTTGCCTGTAGCGCGCGGTAGGCACAATATTTCTTTTACGCTTTTGTACGGAAGCTAAATTGAGCGGAATGAAGCTGATACCTCTCAATATCGATAGATAAATAAATCAATGAATATTCGTACGGGCCATGTTTACAGGCTGAACCGCGAATTTCACAACTTTCGTTTTAGGGCTTCGAAATTATATATCGTCGCGCTAAAATGTTTCACGATGGAGCAACGTGATGACGAAATTTACCAAGCCCCAAACGAAACTTCCTAGCTACTCATCAGTGTCTCTCGACACACTCTCGAAGTTTTTCGGTGAAAATTGAAGGGCAATGACAAAGTTGTCTTTAGGGGCCAAAAATATCATCGACATGCACTGAGAGAAAAATTCTTTTGATATTAACTAGATGAGTCTATTTGATTTTTTTTTTAATTAACTAGATTTTTCATGAAATCAAATTTTGCCTATTGCATTCCATTATTGAAATTATTCATTTTAAATATATTTATTTATTTAAATCAAGATCTATTTAATATCGTCTAATAACTAAATGTTTTATTTATTCCTAATAAATCTGTGATTTGGTTTCATCTGGTAGTATAAGACTAAAGAAACAGACGGAAAAATGGTACACGATTCAGTCTCTCAAAAATCTCATGGCTTTGTTTTCATTAGAAGATTGTTGTAACATTCTGTAGTTTAGGAAAATATTTAGTCTTTCTATACATAAATTGTCGCACCTATTAACGGGTTACACCTAGTTCGCGGCCGGAAAAAAGAGGGGTTTTCGTGAATTTTTTTTTGGGAAATGCGTGCAGGTTTTTAACTTTTTTTTCATAGTAAAGGCTAACATTTCAAGTATCTTCGACAATTTTTTATTGGGAAATATTTATAAACAACGGAGATACAGTAAATTGCACAGACCGCTGTGTAAAAAAGGTCCTTCGCGGTGACGACTCCTGCTCGGGAACAAATCATCTGAAATCAAAAAACCAAATGAATTTAGTTTTTTTACCGTATTATCTAGTCTTTAATCGAAGGATTTAATAAAATAATGATTTTTGAAAAAATGGTCGCCGATCGAAAGTGATAGTCGAAATTTCGGTGAAAAAAACACTCTATTTTCCTAGATATAAAAAAGTATGCATTGAAAAAAAAAATCTTTCGATTAAAGACTGCCTTTTGATATACAAAAAGTGTCTGTGAAATTTGAAGGAGATCGGTTTAGTTGTTTTTGAGATATTTTGGTCACCGATTCTGAAAAAGTCATTCCGAGAAAAACGCGTTTAAAGTTTTACGTCAGGTATATACGTAGATAAAATATCTACCTGTAAACGCTCATAACTCCCCCAATTTTCAACGGACCGACTTAAAATTTACAGAAAATATTTTTGAAAAGCTATATTACAAGAATCCGTCGAAAACGAAAAATCATTTTTTTCCAAAATTCCAACTAGGTGTAACCCCTTAATAAAAGGCACGACGATACCTTTCTGTTTCCGAAATAACAGCTTTGTTAGTGAAAAAGAAAGGAAAAAAATTGAAATTTTTCCACCGCACTTGTATATCATGAACCCATATTCCTTTCTCGTATTCGTGCGATATATCGTATTTTATCTTTAGTTATTTAATGTGAATCTAATCTTTATATATTTTATTTGAATATATTTAATATTTAAAAAAAATAGCTTGAACAAAAAAAAAATATTTGAAACAAATAGGGTCGTAGTAAGCCGCGCGACAAGGAAAAAACCTATTTGATTTAAATAGATCCTATATAAGGGGCAGGCGAACCCTTTAGACGCCCAAAATGAGTCATCTTTCAAGAATTTTTTTAAACTTGATAAAATAATCTTATTATTTAAAAATGTTGACATTATCTTATTACAATTGTCAAGTTTGGAATTTTTTTTTTTTTTTTAACAAACCAAAATGGCGGCGTTATTATGGTACTCCTTTAGGCATCTTTTGTATGATATCGAAAAGTCTGATTTTTTATGTCTCTATTTTTCTGATTTTTTCTATTGATCTGAAATACAAATCGCAAATATTTTTCGATTATTGAAATGTGTAGGGGAAGGATATACCTATGAAAATACAAAAAAGTATAAAATTAAAAATTACGTAGGCTTTTTAATCAAATTTTCATATTTTTGAACATTTATTCGACAATTTTTACCCCACAAAAAGTAATTTATTTACGCGATAACCTTAATACTGTAGGTATATCCTTCCGATAATGTTATAGTGAGAAACCTCTCAACATTTCAGCCAGATCGATCAATAATTTTTTGAGCAATAACACGAGCAATTTTTTAAAATGCAGTTTCGCGATAATCGCGTTTAAAGTTTCAACACGATAATGTGTTATACGACTATGCGCTATAGCACAAAGTTATAACTTCGTAAATATTTCATATTTCGATTTTTCGATTTTGCAGTATACTCAATATATTATACTTTCGAAATATATGAAAAAAATTGATTTTTTGATCATTGTAGAGGGTTTTCCCCCCTCAAATTGATTTTTTTTTGGCAGTGTAGTCCTGTAAATTCAGTAATTCCCTTATCAACTTCTAACTACATGGTAATTTTCTGTTAACCTATCGACTGTATCGACTCGTTGTCACGATCTTTCCGTGAACGGAGTCACAACGGAGTCGCAACACGACGCGAATTACGCAAACAAAATGCCAGAAATTCCATTATTCAGGTCACCATAGGTCTAGCTAAAATGTCCTCTGCTATAAATTAGAAAAAAAAAGGCAAAGACCCTTTGATCGTTGCGTTCATTATCGATCGAGGGGTCCGATCGACAAAATTCAAAAAAACTTCTCAACGCCAGACGCCACAGAGGCGTATAATCGATCGAATAAGTTTCGAGTCCGTTTGGGTGGCCGTGGGTGCAGTTCGAAGTGCTTGCGAATTCCGTATTTATCGAAACTCGGGCGCGAATGAAAAGCGTGGCAGTAGTAGTAGTAAAGGTTTGATAAGACACACGTTGCCGCGGAGTGCACTGGCCTGAGGCGGACTCGTGGACGTGGAACGAGGATGAGAGCGGTGAGGGGAGTGTCGCGTTGAGCTTACGATTGTGGGAGGGCGAGAAGGGTTGGGATGCGCAAGGGTGGAAGAGAGAGAGAGAGAGAGAGAGAGAGAGAGAGAGAGAAGAAGGGGCGAGCGGATCGATATAGTCTCAGGGGGTGGTTTTGTGTTCGTTCATCGTCGTCGTCGGTGGTTCGCTCTTTGCCTGCGCCCTCCGTTACACCACCTTGCGGCTAAAACTCGAAATTGGGGGTTGATAGCGAATGACTCGGTGCGAGCTCGGTCAGTTGAACGGTGTATGAACATCGCGGACGTACAGGGGTGGCTCGTCCCTTGGGCTGATGAATCGACGACACCCACAGTCCTAAGGAATATAATTATAATTATAAATAACAATAATGATACGGGGATCGCAAGGAAAAAGTTGGAATCGTTCAAAGTGTTTTCATTCTCTTCGTCAAATCCTTTAAATCCGTCCATCCGTAATCAGCCCTCTCGTGCCTTCGTGTATAGTTATATAAACATTAAGAAAAAAAAAGAAAATAAAAAAAAAAGAAACCCGACGACGCCGGTTCGAGGCCTTCAACCCCTTCTCTCGACGTCCTCCCACGCCTCGGTGCGCTCTGCGTAACGACATGTAGTACGGCGGTGCAAAAATGTGTACGTACACATCATCGTACGTTGAAGCTTCTCACCTGTATCGCGTGGCCATTTCGTCGATCGCGATCCATCAGCGTGAAAAATTATCCGTCCTTATTGAGAGAGCGATCGGCCAATAATCAACGATGTGCCGGACGTCCCGTGTGTGCTTGTGAAATTAGTGACTTCTTTTTTTTTTTCGTCCTACTCGTCGAAACTAGTGCGCGTATCGGTGCGTTGTCGCGAACGTAACGCAACGACGAGCAAAAATCGTTCGACGACTGAACGTTTCGAGGACGGATGAAAGTTGGAAAAATTCACCCTGGCTGGAAAAGAGAACGCATCTATATCGAGTATTAGAGAAAAAAAACTAGCATCGGCACGATTCTTTACGTTCAGGGCCAAATTTACCGGTCGTTGTTTGCCAATGAGATCTTTGGATAAGAAGTCAGCTGGGCGGCTGGGCTGTTGGAGAATACACGGGGTCGCGAGGGGTCATTATTCGAGGGATGCGAGACACGTTTCGTCGAATGAAACGGAAAGAAAAAAAAAATTGCGGAGCTCCCGTTGTAATTCCGGTTCATAATGAGAACGAAATTTCCAGAGGTTGCCAGAGGAAATGACCGTGTGCAGAGAAAAAAAAACTAGACTGTGTAGGAATAACCAGGGAGTGTGAGAAGTCGACGAGTGACTGTCAGATTCGTCGTGCAGAACACAAAAAAAAAATAAGGGGTCGTTGATTCAATCAACGTCGACGAAGCACACACAAACACGTACGCATGTACACGACGAACTTTTACAACGCTTGCGCATTTTCTCGTATTTTCTTTATCCTCATTCCCTCGTTCTTTCTCATCCCCGTATACGCATTCTCGTATTTCGTGCTCACCCTCGCATTTCTAGCCAGGAAATCGTTTGCCTTGGTGTCAAAAAAAAAAAGAAACTTCACCGCGCGAGTATAAATTACATTAATTTCGTATATGGAAGATTCACATCCGTGTACGATTTTTTTTTTTAATGTTCTTTCTTATTTTTCCCCATCATTTGGAACTCCGCTACTTCCTGTTCGTCAGAGACTCCCGGGGTGTTGTCTACAGCCGCTCTTCGCCGATGCACTATTTTATTGCATCTGTACGAGGTCACAGGGAAATTGAGGAAATTAGGTGCCCGATAAGGCGGCTTTATTTGTTGACCAAGTTTCAGTTTTTTTTATCAACGGAAACTCAGTAAAGTTTCAACGTACTGAAATTTGATCGAAATCAGTAAACAAAGTTTCCGCAGAATTTGTAGGTTAGCCTAAAAAGACTGAAACGTTTTCGTGATTCGGTACAAAACGAATCCAAGTAGAGCATGCCAGGCGTTTCAAGGTAGCGTTAATTTTCCACGTTCATGCCAAAAGAATAGACCAAAAATCTCTTTCACAACACTATATATGCAGGGTGGCCCGAAAAGTGACGTACAAAAGTAAAATCTAGATGCCTCGTATCAATCCGAATCACCCCTATCTATGTCCTTCGATCTTTTTTCGTTTTCGAGAAAAAATTATTTTTTTTTAAATCTTTTGTGTATGTACTTTCCTCGCGATTTTTTTTACTTGTGTTATCGTTAAGACGTGCACTGTTAAGCGATAAATAAATAGCCAGCTGCACGCTAACGTAAATACCTTGGACTTTTATCGAAAATTGAAAAAATAGGTTTGAGAGGATCGCTAAAATTTAGATGATGAAAAAACAGATACTTATATTAGTTCCAAAACAATTGCTTCCAAAAACTTCGAATAGGTAAGTCCATGCACGAAAGCAAGAAAAAAAGGTAAAAACATATGCTACAGAAAAACGCAAAAAAACAAAATTAAAAACTCTTAATGAAAAGTAAAAAAGATCGTAGAAAATATATGCATGTACGAAAATACATTTTACATGTCGTACGTGAATTAATTTTCTCGATATATCAAATACAATCAATACAGATAAATTTGAACAGAAGCGTGTTTCTCTTCCAGTGTCTCGATCCCTAGGGATATTGACAGCTAATAATTAGGGGCGTGACAAACGACTTTGCCTTTCTTTGTACACGAAAAGATATATAAACGTGTAGGAAGAGTCTATCGTCCAGCGGCCCACACGTATAGTGTACAATATTTGGATGGCTTGCAAACGTAAGCGAAAGAAGACTTGTCGACGAGTCACCCGTGTGATTAATGATCCGCGAATGATAGTGCCGCAGTTTCGGGCGGTACGAAGAAAAAAAAACAAACAAACAACAACAAAAAATGAACAAAGAATGTGAAAGTAATTAAACCGTAAGAAGAGTAGTACAATGAGGACGTTTGTTAAAAATGTGTGAATCGTGAAAATTAAGGTGACAAATGGGATTTTGTACGGTTTCTATTGCTGACAGACGCGAAATGTGAAGATAGTCGTGTCGTATACGTGTCGGAAAAAGAGCGCAATGCGGTATCGTGAGATACCTGGAGAGAACACACCGAACATCACCTCGACCAATCTTCCACTCGCGTCACTGTGGGACTCTTTGTATCGTGTATCGCGATTCGAGGGGCCAATCGACAACCTCGTACACATTTAGATTAAATTTCGTATGTGTCCCGAGTGAAGGGATTAAAAGAAGCTTTCGCTACTGCCTGGAGAGCCGAGAGTCTCGGCGATGATAGGATACAATCAGCACAATTCCGGCTACAATAAGCTTTTTACCCAGGTACATGTACACGACGATTTCGGTGAGGAACTTTCTACCTCTTTGCATAAACGAATGTACTTCATTTTTTTTTTTCAATTCTATTCTGGCAGTTCTTCCAAAATCGTACGATTTTTTCGTTTGCTGACCTCTTTTCGAGCTTTTTTTAAAGTAAAAAAAAACTGAACGAATACACGCGACCATTCTCTGATCTGGGCGCCTCGACGTTTCTCTCTCATCGTCAGCATTTGCTAAATACGTGAAAAGTTCAGCAGAAAGATGATGCTGATTAAAAAGTTTCATTTCTATTGCACGCTTCGTTATTATTCAACGTTCGTGACCGATCGACACAGCGATATTTATACGTTGCCCACTAACCGAATGAAATTTCTACAGCAAAACTTGTCCTCGATTAGAGATACGATCTTGATGGACTTTCGTAATGAAAATAATATTGACTTGCAGTACGATGATGATCAATGGAATTGCATCGTTGGGATGCAACGATTATTTTTTTTCTCGTACTTATCAATTTTTTTTCATTATATTTACATTACAAAAATTACCGGTAATATTTTTGAAATCCTCATAACACTGCAAAAAATTTTTTATTTAAATAGGATTTATTTAAATCAAAAAGATTTTTTCATTGTCTCGCAGCCCACTACGACCCTATTTGTTTCAAATGTTTTTTTTTTATTTGTTCCAGCTATTCTTTTAAAATATTAAATATATTCAAATTAAACAAAGATTAGATTCAAATTATATAAATAAAGATAAAACACGATATAGCGCACGAATACGAGAAAGAAATATAGGTTCATGACATAAAAGTGCGGTGAAAAAAAGTTTAAATTATTTTTCTTTTTTTTCACTAACAAGGTTGTTATTTGGGAAAAAAGAAAGGTATCGTCATGCCTTTTATTAACAGGTGCGACTATTTGTGTATAGAAAGACTAACCATTTTCCTCGACTGCAGAATGTTACAACAGTCTTCTAATGAAAACAAAGCCATGAGTAACAAACCATTAAATAGATCTTAATTTGAATAAACAACTATATGTAAAATAAATTATTTTAATAATGGAATGCAATACGAAATATTTTATTTCACGAAAAATCTAGTTAATTTAAATGAAAAAAAAAACAAATAGACGCATTTAATTAATATCAAAAGAATTTTTCTGTCAATATAGGGATCTACAACCTGAACCCGAGGAAAAAAGAGTTTTTATGATGAAAAAATGAAGAAATTTAAAAATGAAGAAAAATATTTGTTGCATTCCAACGATGCAAACTTCACCACCAGGATTAATTGAGAGATTGGGATCCTAAGTGCGTTTTCAATGAAATTAACAATGCTAAACGACTACTGACTTTGCCTGAAGAAATTGACTTCATAATTGATAATAAAATGCAAATGATTGAATAATCTATCACAATGTATTAGGCCAACGATTAACGAGTCTTGTAATCGAAACATGCAATTTGATGATGTCCAAGGAATAATCTAAGTAATAAAATTTGTACATTTAATAATCTCACAATCGTAGCACAATAATTGCTCGAGCGTCGAGAGATTCATTACGAAAATAATCATTTTTCCACGCAACGAGCGTGCAATGAATCCATAAGGGGAAAAGGGAAATAGTGAAGAAAAATAAAAACAAAGGTATAGCGTGAGGCAGCGTTTGCACGCCACGGGGACGATGCTTAAAATAATTAATCTCTTGTAGCGTATGACGAGGTTAGCTCCCGATGGTTGCTCGAGTTATCTATTTTCCCTGTTTTTCTCATCGATTGATTGATTATTATACGCTGGTAAGAAACGAGAGAGGTTCGCCGAGGCGTGCATGTTCAATCGGGGAGTTAATTCTTTGCGTCTATCTTTTCATGATAATAATGATAATGATAATTAAACGATTATCGCCACTTCGCGTCGACTCGTGGCGTATCGAGCTTTTTTTTAGATTCTTCAATCCTAGCGATACGTTCGTATTTTTGTGACACGAAGCTATCTTCTTTTTCACACTGCTGGAAACGTAAGCATCTGTTTCAATTTTGTCTCGTATCTTAAGGAGGTTGGAGCGTTACGCACATTCCAAGCTTAAGAAAAATATATATGAATATTTTATTGTCCAGCCTATACTGAGTCTTTAGGAATTTTTTGAAATTTTTTCATCACAAAACACCAGAGCTAAAAAATAGTTCAACCGTTCGTGGTCACCCTGGGTAGAATCGACCCGTCGATCAGTTTTTGGCGTTAATATGTAATAGTACCCGGCTTCGAATGGGACTGTATTCACCATCTTACCTGGAGTTTGAAGTATCCTCATACCATAAAATATACCCTCTTCACACGTCGGAATAAATACCTTTTTTGTAAAGCGCACTAGGCTACTATTTTTTTCCAATAGTAGCATATCTAAGGAGTATCACGTCCAAATTTTAGGTACAAATGTTGAAAATTCACGGATCTATGATTTTTTTTAGCGAAAAAGTGTATTTTTTTGCGTTTTCACCTCTATGATTTTTTTTTAACCTGTCGCCATTTTATTTCTTATAAATCAATTTTTCGTACATTATTTAGAAAGTTCAAAGCATGTTCCGTAATTTTTTTAACCACTTCGGACGGATAGTTTGATCACAATACTTTTTTAAAAACTGACTGGGTAGAATCGACTCAAGTGTGACCACCGAGATTGAATTTGGATGTGTGACCACGAAGGGTTAATGTATGTAATTTTACGTGCGGTTAGATGGGCAAGACGTAATTTAGCTACGTAATATTTTTGGCTGTTCAGCACCAGGGTACACCATTTCTAACAACGAATTAACAGTAATTAAACCTTTGTAAATATTTAGAAAAAAAAACCCATCTTGCCCATCGAAAACGATATATATTCAATATTGAACCATCACGATTTTATAAAAGATTACGAATCTTTTTAATCTTTTAAATATTTTCAATCTCTTTAATCTTTTTAATCTAATAAACGATTACGAGTCTTTCATAATAATCAATAATGTTATACTTTTTCAAGTTGGTACTAACACAACATTTTTTTTTCACGTAATAAACGTATAAGAATGCATAATTCTGCTCTTGAAGTATATATTTTATGAAAACCTAGCATCTATAGAATAAATCTATACCTCGTATGCATTTTTTTAAAGATTCATTGAAAAAAAAACTCATAAACCGTCATTTGACTCAACTGGATCGCTCCAACCTCCTTAAGGACTAATACCACTACAGCTTTGAAAGAAAGGCTAATTTTAAAAAAATTCTTTAACGAGTACCGTGGATGCAAAAAAAAATTAAATTGAAAAACGTTCGTATACATAGTTTTAAATGTACAAGAAACTTTTTGTTTGTAATTTTTCAATTGAAAATGGCGGCGTTAGAGGCCGGAAATATTGTTCCTGTAGTTTTCAACCTATAGAAAAAAAACAAAAAAAATCGCAATATGTACAAAAAGCCATGGAACTTCATACGGAAACTAAAAAATACATTTTTTTTAAAGATAGGGCGATTTTATTCGAAAATAAAACCGCGAAAATGCAGCGATTTTATTCGATTGAAAGAAAACTTTTTATTTCGAGCAAAAAATCACATGAGTAATTGTTTATAAAAAAATAAGTTAATAACCAATCGCAAATTTCGTACGCAGCTCCATGAAGAATGTATCTAAAAAGATATGTTCAAAATGTCAAGTGAGTCGGTGCATATTTGACTGAGGTCCGCTACGGGCCAGTTTAAAAAACACGGTTTCGAGAAAAACGCGTTTAAAGTTTAAAATACCATTTAGCAATAGACTTTTTCGATTTATCTTTAATCTGCAATGCCTGCACCATAGAATTGACATTCCTAATTAATATTGTCCTCTTCCTTTTCTTGTTTGAAAATTTGAACATACTCGAGTGGCTTCACCCGTTAATAGCGATCTTGAAATTATTAATTGACAGGGAAAAAGCAATAATCGAACTTTACTGGTTTCCTGGGCGATTTTATACGTGACGTCGAACCTCAAAGGACTCTCTCTCTTTCTCTTTCTCTCTCTCTCTCTCTCTCTCTCTCTCTCTTCCTCTCTGTCGTCCACGCGGTGATTCGAGGCCGTTGCCACGACTACGACACCTTATATATATGCTCTCACACACACACACACAAACTAACATATATATGTGCATATGAGTTTATCTCGTCCTTTCTCTCTCTCTCTCCTTTTCTCCTCCACCTCTCCTCGCCTTTCGGTCGAATCCTTCCATTGCGTGTCGAGAAATTCCCTAACAAACTCTTTTCGCACCCTTGGAAACTCTGCGAAATTTCGTACTAACTTTATCACTCTTACACGCACGAAAATTGTTTGAATTTCGTATTCAACGAGATAAGTCCGAATTTTTATTGCTCGCGTGGTATCGCGGACGATAAAATTCCTTACGCTGAATATTTACCAGATGCAAATTCGTTCATGTCACGAAGCAAAATTGGGGATGCTTTATCGTCGTCGCCCCCCCCCCCCTCCCCCTTTCTTTTTTAGCAATGACCCGCTTAACGACAAACTAATGTGAACATCGATCCTCCCGTGCTCGAATCATGAATTCTTAAATGGCATAAATTTGCATATCTTGCTATTAGCTATTCGTGGGCAGAAAAAGATACAGAGAACGAATAGGGTAAGGAGAATAGGCAGTGGCCAATGATAAACTGCGAACTATAGCCTTTCAATGTAATTGAGGCAGACCTAGTCTTGCCCGAGGGCATTCTGCTGCGCTATACCTACAATTACGGTGATAAATTACCGCGAAGATGAGAGAGTACGAGAAATACCTGATGTCTGGGCGGTAAAGTAACGACTTTAAAAGCACGGACGCGCTATGTTTTCTCTTTGGATGGCATACGCAAGGGTTGCTACGTTAGCTGTAATCGAAAGGTCAAAGGATGCCTTTTTTTGGCATTCTTCAAACCTGATGTTTTACCAGCTGATGAGCGCCCGGACAAAGTCCGAAAATACAATTGTACCACGGATGAAGGAAATTATTTAAATGTTCTTTCGAAACATCTTTGAGACAGCTTTCTTACTCAAATTCCCACAATAATCGAGTCGAAAATTACAACTCGTGCAACTATTTAACTGGATTTTTTTTTCATCTTCTTGTTGCAGGGTTCGGCAGACTCCAACTACTCTCAGCCGAGCTCGGATCTCTCGCTGGACGAGGAGAAGGAGAGCTTGCGACGTGAGAAGGAAAGGCAGGCGCTGAATCAACTCGAAAAAGCCAGGGTAAGTAGGACAAAGTGAGAAAAAAAAGACTACACCGGAGAACCATTTTTCAAAAGAATTCAACGTGACGTCTTTTATTTTATTTTTTCTTCTTCTTTTCGCAGCACCATAAACGTGCCACTCTGACAGGATTATTTTTCATTCCGTGAAAGTTTACGTGGCTGGAACGGAAGTGTGTAATAAGATACCGTGATTGTTTTTTTTCGGATGAAAATTCGACTGGTCTGTGACTTATTCGCACTTTTCATCGCAAAGTCGAAACACTTTTGGATTTTGAAGATAATGTTGGTGCATTCGAACGTACAAACTTCAAAATCATATCTAAATATTCTTAAAATGGTAATTTTGAAGACAGTAGGGTGTACTTTGACAATGGAGAATGTAGTCTACGTCGCAAAAGAAAAAGATTTAATTTAAATAGGATCTATTTAAATTAAATAGGTTTTTTCCTTGTCTCGCGGCCTACTACGACGCTATTTGTTTCAAATATTAAATATATTCAAATTAAATAAATAAAGATTAGATTCAAATTAAATAAATAAAGATAAAACACGATATATCGCACGATTACGAGAAAGGAATATAGGTTCATGACATAAAAGTACGGCGAAAAAAAGTTTAATTTTTTTTAATTTTTTTCACTGACAAGCCTGTTATTTGGAAAACAAAGAAAAGTATCGTCGTACCTTTTATTAACAGGTGCGACTATTTACGTATAGAAAGATACCATTTTCCTCAACTGCAGAATGTTACAACAGTCTTCTAATGAAAACAAAGCCGTGAGATTATTGAGAAAGTGAATCGTGTACCACTTTTCCGTCTGTCCCTTTTGTCTTATACTACCAGATGAAATTAAATCACAGATTCGTTAGAAATAAATAAAATATTTAGTTATTAGACGATATGATTGATTTTGTATCGATTTTGTAAAGATATCTTGATTTAAATAAATAAATATATTTATAATAAATCATTTTAATAACGGAATGCAATAGAAAAAATTTGATTTCACGAAAAATCTAGTTAATTAAAATTTAAAAAAATCAAATAGACTCATCTACTTAATATAAAAAAAAAAATTCTATCAGTGTATGCGGACAGTCCTCGAAGTTGAAAAACTTCAAAAACACGAGTTCACATGTATACGTACAAAAACATAAAGTTTTCCACGCCTTCTTAGCCTACGCCTCTCTCCGGCTCTTTAGAGCCGCTGCCAATTATTCTATGGCCCCGAGGGACCAAAAGTTTAACCTATTCAGATCTTGTTTTCCCCCAAAAACGGGTAGATGAAAATTTTTTAATCTACAGCGGAGCGTGAATGGCAATTTTACATATTTATCACAGACTCTCCGAGATTTCTATATTATATTTCTCGACGCAGACTTTTGCGCTATGGTCGTAGATTGTTAAAACATTTTCACTGAAAGAAAAAATCCTCGCGTAATTGCAATTCGATAAAAATCATGTCAACATCGATAGAAAAATATATTGGATGACTGCGCGAGGATGAGGAACCAATGTTTGGCGAATTTATGAGGGCTCTTTCTTATTCAACGAAATCTGTTTGGAAGTCTGGCGTGTAGACAGAAGGGATTTTTTTTCGTATCAAGATCAGAGATCCTTGATATCTTGTGGTGTGTACCAGTGTCACGAGGGTTACGCCCTCTTGGTTTTCATCCCATCGAAAAGTCGATAAATAGCAATGAGTAAAACGTGTGTGTGTAGAATGAATAAGAGAGAGAGAGAGAGAGAGAGAGAGGCATACGTACGGCTCGAGCTACCGGAGGAAATATTGCCAGCATCGCCGGAAGCTTCGAAGTTCTAAAAAAATGTAGGAAAATCCCAAGAAAATAAGAATCCATCATACCAGATCACATATTACGTTAGAAAAACGAGTAATGATTTTAGCAAAAGAAAAAAAACAACAATTTGTATATTTACTTAAGTATCGGATTGAAAAATCACTGATCAACTCTCTAAGCAATGTGTTTGAAGAATAATTGAAAAATTTCGATCGCGAAAACCAAAAATTTCGCGAAAGTATCAAAATGACGAAGTAGTTAAATGGCAAAAATGAACATGATCTATAAAACCAGAAAAAAGCTATAACGAATTAGACAACGTGAAGTGTAAAGAAAAATCAATTTCATTTGTTAAAAAGATGAAGAAACCTTCAACGAATTATTTTACGTACGTGTAATTCGAGAACTTGCTTGCAAGTACGTTCACATAGGCAACGAGTTTTAGCGATACTTGCATAATGGAAAAACCGCGAAACCGTCATGTAGGTCAAAAGTCATCCGCATTTGGTTTTATATGTTTCTCGTAGAGGGTGGCGAGTAGTTCAAATCGATATCAGGTCAGACGTGCACCGAAAACGCTATTCCTTCGATTGCAGTCGTGTTTCGAATACGAAGCGTCGTCATTCGTCAGGTCGAGGATCAGCAATAACCGCATTCGGTCTTTTGCGTTGGAAAAATAACGAGCAACGATATTGTAACAGACCCGATCGAATATTTCGCCAATTTCTTACAGTTTATTCCATTTGATTAATTTACTTACGGATCCACTTACTAAAAGTCTTATAGTTCTAGAACAGGTTTTCCATTCGTAATAAATGACAAAAGATTAAGGGACCATCACAGTATAACGCGTCGAAAAATAGCCGATTATCGCGATTTTTTTTTCGATGGTTAAAATACGCTAATCAGTCTGATTTTTTTATGTCAAATCAAAGCATTTATGAAGAACAGATAATAAATTTTGAAACGTTTATTTTTGTTTTTTTACATTTTTGTGAACGGTTGAAAATGTCTTCGAAAAAAAAGGAGTCTTTACGGTGTGCACGGTTGTGGCCGTAAATATTAACTGAAACAAAATTTCTAAAAAGATTATTAATCAGTATGAAAGCCGCTATCTTGCTATGGAGGTGTTTTTTTATTGACAAAATGGCGGTGGTTTGAAAAAAAAGTCTCGAATTTAGCCTTTTATTCGACAGTTTTTCGTTTAAAAAAAAAATATGAATATCAAAAAAAAGCCTCCATAGCAGAATAAAGAATGGCGTGAAGAATGTTGTGTCAAAATTTGAAACGGATAGCTTGAAAACTCTTCCTTTGAGAGTGTACACCGTTTCGAAAAATGACGTTTCGAGAAAAACGCGTTTGAAGTTTCGAGGGCAGAAGCCGCTGCTCGAATCACTTTCTCTAAAAAAGGCTGTAGCGACCGAAATTATTCGAATTTCGCTCCAAAAAAATGTTTATAACCGTCTATACTATCGAATAATGCAAAAAATCGATTTTTTGAAAATTTTACACTGTGATGATGCCTAAACCGTCATCGGGAAAAGAAAATATTCGCTAATTTTCTCTGCAATTCCCAAGTATCGATGTACGCGTATTTTTAAAACAATTTTTATCGTTCGACAGGCCAAGCCCGTTGCGTTTGCGGTGAGGACGAATGTCAGCTATGACGGTACAGCCGACGACGATTCGCCCGTTCACGGCTCGGCCGTCAGCTTCGACATTCGTGATTTTCTTCACATCAAGGTAAGTTGAAGAAAGGTTGAAGCAGCTCGTTCGCGTAAGCTGACAGTCGTCATTGTTGTTCGCGCAGGAGAAGTACGACAACAACTGGTGGATCGGAAGGCTCGTGAAGGAGGGCTGCGATGTCGGTTTTATACCATCTCCTGTTAAATTGGAGGCCCTCAGGGCCCAGGCGAGCGCGGCACGTGGCACCAAAGGGCTCTATTCGGCCCGTGGTGGCTCCTCTGGGAATCTCGGCGAGAGTGGAATGCCATCACGAGGTTCAACCCCACCGACACCCGGTAAGAAAAACATATTATCCAATCGCTTCTGCTTAAGGGGTTACGTGGGTTTCGAATCAAAAAAAGCATATTTTCTCTATTTTTTAATTTATTTAATATATAAATTATTTCATTCAAAATGTTAAACATATAAAAGAGCAACATTTGAACAATATTTTTTAAAAATTACATCCAAAAATTTGGGAAATTCAGCCGGTGGGACCTGATTTCCAGAGACCCCTAAAAAAAAGTGTCCTCGTGGTGGTTAGGATAACTCATGATAGCTTTATCTAAAATTGAAAAACCAATTTTTTTCTGTTAGTAGATAAGTATAGCTCGTGATTGAACGAAGGATTTAAAAAAAAATTGAAATTTGAATTTTTGGCAGAGTTGTATGCAAAATAGTTCAATTTTTGGTACAATTTACACTACGTATAGCCTTGTAAAATTAATTGTAATCGAAAAAAACGCCTTTGTTCAATCACTAATCAATGCTATTTTGAAGAAGTGTGCAAAATTTCAATAAAATCGGTGCATTAGTTTTTGAGAAATCGTGTCCATCGACTTCAAAAATAGTGTTTCGAGAAAAATGCGTATACCTGCGTCGCTTCCGGCCGGTCTTTCCCAATGGGGGGAATTCCCAAAGGCTCTCTCTCCTAGACTTTTACTCCGATTGACTCAAAACTTTGGGAGAATATTCTAGACATATCGTACTATTAGATAATGAAATTTAAAAAAAAATAGATTTTTTTAAATTTTCAATCCCACGTAACCCCTTAACTATAACACAATGTTCACGACTTTTTCCAATCATACTAATTCTTTGCACGCGATGGTAATCGAAACTAGTGCCTACTAGGGTTTACATAGATCGTACAATAATATTGCTTTATTTAAAATGTTTCTTTGTTTACCCTTGCGGGCTTTTCCGTAGCCACCCGTGCGAAAATTGTCGTAGGGATCCAAATGGATTTACATACTTATCCCTACTTCCTAATAAGGATCCAATCCGATGACCCATTGGATCTCTATACTAAAATGTCACGCTCGTACATTGGATTCGAATCGGGATTCCTCGTTGTATTCCAATGTACGAATCCAATCTGAGTTCTGAAGGATTCCTACATTATTAGCGAATTCGATAAGCTCCTTAAGGTAATAGTCTCGCCACAGTCACGTTGAAAAGTTTATTCCCCGATCAATCGATGAAAGCTTTGAAATATTGCGAAATATCCTTATAATGTAGGTTGTACATCTTATCGGGATGTAAAAACTTATAAATGATGATGAAAACGCCTAATATGATGTTTACCTAACCTTTACTTTTGTATCAGACTATCCATTTCGACTACTAATGCGTAGATACTCTGCGTATACGGATATGTACACACTATTGTAATCTAGTTTTAGTCTGCTCCAGTCGCTTCGTGGCGCTAGCGTCGCTAAACATTGCTTAATTCAAATCGCTATCTCTCTGAAACTAGACGGTCAAAATTCATGATTTTTTTCTTAACCACTTCGTCATGTGTTCCTCTGTAATTGAGAATTTTTCAAAAAAAATCTGTAGAAAAGTTTCGAAGTTATTGCGTGAAATGTAAAATTGTCCACCGCTCCCTATAAGAACATGTGTAAAACCATGAAATCTTTGATTGCCAATATCTCGAAAACGGAACGGTGAATCCTTTTGAAATTTTGCAGGTAATCATTTAATAGTATCCTGAATGAGTCCTGAAAATAAAAAAAAATCTATAGTCAAACGCCTTGGCGAGACTACTACCTTAATGGATCACATCGTATTCTGTACGTTAAATTTTCTCAACAAAATGTATAGACATACAAAACGAGTGGATGTTGAGAACGTATAAATCTTATCTTAAAAATTTGAAAATTGCTAAAAAAACGAGTATCTTAAAAATCGATTTGAATCACATCACAGTGGATTTTCACATCACTGAAAATCCACTGTAATTATAGTTTGTTTTTTTATTTTACTGCACTTTGACACAATATCACCACACACGTACAAGCTCACGGAGCGTACAGATGATGTTTCAACACATCGTGTTTTTTTCTCGTGACTTTGCACATATTTTCGATTCGAACGTGGTAAGAATTCTCAAACGGCGTTTATCGGGAAACAGTGTAGAATCCAATTGGATTTCGATGAGGAGTCCCTATGCGCGATGTCTCTAACAAATTCCTATAGAGATGTGGATGCATCTTGGGACTTCCCAATATAAATTTGTGCAAAGGATCGAAAAGAAAAATATTTTTTTGAGAGATCCAACAAATTCTGCTTGAACGAAATGATAAATTCTCCAACGACGTTAATCGGGGAATAGCACAGTATCCACTTGGATTCCAATGTGAACTCCCTATCAAATCTCTATAAGAATTTATTAGGATCCAGGGAGTCCCCAATAAATTTCTGCTCGAGGCATCATTTTAAGGGTTGTACATCAACGTTTTTATGGAAAATACGTTTTCCATATATTAAAAAAAAAACACTCCTAAACGTACTCCTAATCTAATCAGCCGAAATAAAAAAAAGACATTAAATTGGATCAGATAATGATTAAAGCTGATGAAATTGTTTTGCAATAAGTGTTGACTGTTCAGCGTTCTCATAAATCCTGAAGGAAGTCACGCATTTTATCAACTTCTACTTGACGAATGCAAACGAAACAAAATGCAGGAAAATTTCAAAGGCGTTCATTTTCCTACACCTTCAGGAAAAAAGTTCCGGCCAATCTTTAACCCCATCTTCGCTCGACAGACGGACACTTTTCTCGAAATGATAAATATCATCTCAGCCTCATATTCTCACCCTACCAGCTCAAGCCTCAGCCTGAAAAAAAACGAATATACAAAAGGACACGACAATTTAACGATGTTAGTAAGATGAGCGAATATATTTGCGGTTGTCCGAAAAGTTCGTGACAATTTTTCAATGTGCCATTTACCGAAAATCGACACGAACTTTCCGGATAACCCAATACAATTTTGACGTTCATTTGCACCTGCAATAGGAATATTTTTTCAGCGACTTTCGTTCTCTTCCGAAACTTCAGAGATTATTGCACTGTGAATCTGATGATAAGTCGAAACAAAGCCTACGGACATGGACGTTAATGGGTGTTTTTTGTCTCTAGGCGATGACAGCGACAGCGTTGGGAATGTACGACCTGGAAAAGCCACCCTGACAACACCACCGGCCAAGGAAAAACGGAAGAACTTCTTCAAGAAACCGGTAAAAGCACGAATCTCACTCCCCCTCCTCTCTCGTTCGACACGTGGTAGACACCCGAATACACGTATACGCACATGACATACCACACCACAAACTCTCGTAAACACACAATTCCTTTCTGACCTCGATAAAAGCTACCCACAAAAAGAAAACGCGCTACCCTTATTCATTTTTCCAACAATGCTTTTCTTTCTTCGCACGTATTAGGGTGCTTCAAATACTGATATATATATATATATATATATATTCCATGTATACTGTTGGTACCGTAGGCTGACTAGAGAGAAAGAGCGTAAAGTTTCGTAGAGTCACGGCGATCATCGAGAACCGTGTAGTCGCGTAGGCCGTTACCGAACATCGACTAAGGATGGGCGTGTTTTTTGTGACGTTAAAACGTCCACGAAACACCAATGCTCATTAATTCGAACGATCTCGCTGATCATTAACGATATTTCATGAGAAAAAAAATTAATTAAAAAATTTGTGAAGCAACAACAAACTGGCTCTCGGCCAATAAGTTATAACGGAAAATATTCCCATCTTTTATGGGAACGAGAAAATCGTTCGTGTTTTCTTCTCATTCTCGTTGGCTTTGATATGTAAATAATAATCTTAAATTAGTGATTCTCGTAGAGTATCTACACGGAGAGAATTAAAAAGTAATTTTTGTCGTGAATTTCACGGTAAAAATTACCGTGGTATATTTCAATGTGGTAACAAGTGAGAAAAGCATAATAATTCGTATGCGACAAGTTTTTTTTAACTCACGTTACAGAAAATTTCAAATACGTAGCTAAAATTTTACTATACAAGAAGGGTAGCGCTCACGATCATTTTTACCGAGACCACAATACATTTTCCTATAACGCTCATTAAATTTTATAATAAATCTCAAAATAACTGTTATAAAGACGATACTTTTTTATAGACATTTTTGAAAGGCATAAAATAATAAAATGCACAGTAAAATTTCGCTGATATTATATATTTTTTAAATTTAAGTTTTGCGTATTTTGTTACAGATCAAAATTTACTAGAAAATCTGGTAAAATTTTCTATCTGAAGAAGAAATTTTATTTTATTTTCGTGAAAATCTGTGTTTTACTCAGTAATAATAAGCGAAGTTTCAGGGTTGTCATCTGGTTACTGTTACTGCACGGTAATTTTTAACATTTAATTATCTCCGTGTAGAGGCTGAAGTATTGCCACTATCGTATATGCAATAGAAATATTACAAAATATTCCGAAACGTCGATATTTATATCAGTTGCAATATACTTTTGCGTAGTAATTTTCGTAGCTTATCTCAACGAGGCCATTGGTTTCGATTAAATTGCAATTTGACGACTCGAGGCTCGATCGAGGCAGGGCAACTTTTTTTTCAACAGCTTTTCATCACCGAAAGCTCGCGATTTTGATCTTGGCGAAGTTCCTACCATCGAAGTTGTGTGTCTGGAAAAACGTTTTTTTTTGCAGAATAAAACTTCATGGATCGAAGAAATAAATGAAAAAGTAGGCTTTTCTTGGCACGTAGACGCTTCCGATCCGCGAAAACTATTCTGCCAACGATCGTTTTTTTTTTTTTTTTTATGATGTCTCGATCTCGTTCTCGCATCGTAGTACGCTTGTTCTTTATTTTCCATTTGTAATTTTATTTTTCTATACAATGCGAAAAGACGAAAAAGAGAATTCGCTAATTGCGGCCGTTAACTATTTTCAATGTTTCAATGTTTGCATTGCCGTGCGCTACTCACGAAGTCCTACGTAAGTGAGAGAGACTTTAGCTTGGTCAGTGCAATTTTGCGCTCCGTAATATTATTATTATCAACATTATCGTGCATCACTGATATCGTTGATATCGTTCAAATTTTTATGATTTTTATCATTGATTTTTTTTTTTTCATTATAATAATAACATTATCGGCGTACGGCCGAGGACTCACGAACGAGTATTTTGTCGTTTCTAACGTTGGCCCCCGATCTATCGGGCTTTTCAGGAAATGGCTACGCCTTACGACGTTGTCCCGTCAATGAGGCCGGTAGTTCTAGTCGGACCCTCCCTCAAGGGCTACGAAGTGACGGATATGATGCAAAAGGCACTCTTCGATTTTCTAAAGCACAAGTTCGAGGGCCGGTGAGTTTTGGAATAAAGCTAAAAGAACGATGCAACGATGAGTAAGCAGCGAGCAATGTGGAATTAATGGAAATTTTCGTTTCATTTACAATTAGGATCATCATAACGAGGGTAATGGCGGATATATCGTTAGCCAAGAGATCACTGCTGAACAATCCGACGAAGAGGGCGATAATGGAACGATCTACGAGCAGAAGCGGATGCCTCGCCGAGGTGCAAGCGGAAATCGAGAGAATTTTTGAACTCGCCCGAACTCTTCAGGTACCCAGGAACTTTTCACTATTAATTTCTATTTCTAACTAGCCGGAGTTACCCTCGCTTCGCTCGGACAATGCCAGCCAGCTCCTATCGAATGTGAATTGAAAAAATGAACTTTTAAATATAAAAATTATAAAGATAAACTAAATCATCATATTCTCAATACAGTTGTATTGAGGTCGAAGGCCCAGAACCTTCCGGGACATTCTAGAATATTCACGAACATCCTGGAGAGATTCTGGAACATTCTAGAATATTTTCGAACATCCTGGAGACATTCTGGAACATTCTAGAATATTCTCGAACATCCGGGAGACATTCTGGAACATTTTAGAGCATTCTCTGGGGCACGTCGAGCAAATATGGCCTTAGTCATTCGACAGCGATTATCTATAAAATAATGAGGATAAGAGGAATTTCGTCTACAGACTTTTTTCTCCAAGATAAATTTCCTATTGACCAAAGTAGGTTTTATTTTTATAGGGCGATAATTTCAAACTTGCTCAACATGCCCCTCCCTACCCTAATTATAATTATAATATATTATTGTCCCCTCAGGGAAATATGAAATATGTTTAAGGGGTGAGGGGTACTTGTAACGCCAAAAAAAAACGCTTTTATCGGGATTTTTTTACAAGTTTTATTATTTAGTAAAAAATGTTTTCCCATATGAATAATCAATATTTCTAGTAGCTACAGTAAAATTTTTATTGAAAACTAATGATAAATAAGCGAGATGCAGTCAGTCTGCGAGGGGTCCAGAAAAAAAGGTGTTTCGCGGTGATCACTGCTGCTCATCACTGGATCATCTGAAACCAAAAAAATTAACGGGGATCATTAGTAAATCATATTGGGCCCAGGATGGGCGAAGGGTTAATGAAAATTTCGAATTTTTACAAAATGGCGGATGTTCAAAGTAAAAACTTGTTTTTCGACCAAAATTTCACTCATATTTTCAGTTATAAAAAAAAACTATTCACCGCCGATAAAAATCCTTCGTCCATCCAGGGGACAATTATGTACAGAATAAGTGATAGAAATTTGAAAACGATCAGTCAAGCCGTTCTGGAGTTGCAGTGATCACCGAATTTGAAAACGTGCTTTCGAGAAAAACGCGTTTAAAGTTTTAAGTACAATTTACATGCAAATAAAAAAATTATTTTTGGACTTACATTGAATCATCTATTCCGGCACCATAAAGTGACCCTTCCTTCGCCTTGGCAGTCGCAGTAGAAGCGGTTTTCTTCCGTCGTCGAACTACTCTGGCCTCTCGAGTGTTTTCCGCCGAACGTCGGTTAGCCACTTCAACTCGAACAGAGTCCTCCTTTGTGGCAAAATTGTGGGCGTTTGGTCCTAATTTAATCCCCATAGCATCAAAAACTGCTAACAAGCCATAGGAACCTTCGTTGAAGGTGCAGGTAGCAATGTTGGCTGCTATGCTAACAGTGGTGAAGCTGGCAGGTAACGTTTTTGGGATGACCTTCCAAACGCTCTGGTTAAAACTTTCATTACTATTTCGCGTAAATCCTCCTATACATCTTTATAGTAATTCGTTTTTTGTAAGATCTTCGTAAATAGGTTTTATTGCAGCTAATACATTCGTCGTCAAGGCCGTCGTCATTGTAATCGTGTTTGAATGAGCATAACTTCATGAATAATGCTCCGATTTGTCTAAAATTTTCAGAGAATTCTTTTGAAATGCTGTACTTTGAGAAAATGAAAAAAAAAACGATTTTTTGCAAATGCTGACCTAGCCCTCGCCCCTTAAAGTATAGTTGAAAACACCGTACATGTCTCTAAGTGCATTAAAAACGCACAACACTCGCCCGTTCGATAGTACATAGGATTAAAATTCTAATAATAATACGACGTGACGTTTGTTGGCAAATTTAGCTGGTGGTGTTGGACTGCGACACGATAAATCATCCCTCGCAGCTCGCGAAAACGAGTCTAGCGCCGACGATCGTTTATCTCAAGATATCATCCCCCAAGGTTCTTCAGAGGCTCATAAAATCGCGCGGAAAATCGCAGACTCGTCATTTGAACGTACAAATGGTCGCGGCTGAAAAATTGTCGCAGTGCCCCGCCGAGATGTTCGACGTTATATTGGATGAGAATCAATTGGACGAGGCTTGCGAGCACGTCGCCGAATATCTCGAGGCTTATTGGAAAGCGACACATCCGCCAGTTATCGCGCCAGTACCGAGAGTCATGCCAGCTCCCGATACACCCGCGGACGTTATGCCGACTCGGGTCTCAACAGGTAAATTATTTAGACGCACAACAACGACGAAAAAAAAAACACCTCGAACCTCACGTTTCATCCTCGTCGTATCGTCAAAATTTTTATCATTTTTTTGGACCACGCTTACGAAAAGTTGCACGAGGAAAAAATTATTTTCGGAGCTGGGACCTTACGTCCATTTGTCGTTTCGATTCTTCCTGACGTTGTCAAGGATCCTCGAACGTTTTACCAATTGATCTTGAAAGATACTTATTTTTTTACATTAGTTTCACTGCCTTGTTTTCAAGGAAAAAATGTTACAATCAAGACAACAAAAAATTGCAACCTCGATCGATAGAATCGCAGATTAAGGTATTACTGAATGGATATTAAAAAATCGCTAAAATTCTTGAAAATTTGAGAAATGATAGTTCTTGATAGAATAATAATACATGAATTATTTTAGAATTTTTCACTAAGCAATTTAGTAGTTATAAACAAATGAATTCAACACGGTCGTTTATGGAAAAACAGCTTCTGCAGGTATTAATGGTTGCAAAACGAAAGGTAGTAAATCGCCGTAAGGTCTGAAATATTATATCATCAAGATTTAGGATCAAGCAATTGATTATGCTAAGTTCCGAATAAATCAACTGAGTAATTGTCGAGAAATGAATTATAATAATGAGGAGTATCGCTTTTTTAAAGGATGAATTGATAGCAATCATTGGAAAACTCGATATATATTGAGTTTTTGGGTAATTATTGATAATAATAAGATAATCTGAACGTATTAATTAAATTTAAAAATTGAGAAATTTTTTTGTTGAACAGTTGAAACAGATGTACAGTCACTGACAAAACCTCAGTCGAGCTTTTTATTATTAAAACGTTTAATAATAATTAACGTTTTAATTATTTTAATAATAAAACGTTTAAAATTATTAAACGTTTTATTATTAAAACGTTTAATAATAATTGAAACCAATATCTCCGAATTTGGATTCAATTATTATTAAACGTGGAACATTAACTAAGTGTTAATTTATTATTAAATTAGCTATTTGTAAGGCTAAATATTTACGACATGATCTAGACTTGTAAATCCACAATTCGCCCATTTTGGACTAACTTATTGCCCGATGATCCATCCAGTAATACCTTAAGATGGCATTTGATTGCCGATAAGCCCGGTGAACATGTCAGCAAGAGATATCAACTTCAACTAAATTCACAATTTTCGATATGAAACGGAGTTAAACTGCTTATACTCGTTTTCTTTTTTTTAATGTTACCAAGAGATATTAACTGCGTCTAAATTCACAATTTTCTACTCGAAACCGAGCCAGATTGCTTAGATTCTTTTTTTTTATTTAAAAAAACGATGCACACTGAAATTTGTCAAAACGAAACTGAGCATTTATCGGACTTATCCACGTAAAAAAAAATTCATCATCTTCCGGCATTAAGCGGGAAAATCCATGTAGACGACGAAAAAAACACCCAATTTTGATCAATTTTTTTAGAAAGGAACAAAACGCTTTGAAATTATGAAACCTTAGGTACAATTTGTTGCATAATAAACTGCTTAAATCAATTTTCTCATTAAAACATATTGCAAAATAGCCACGTTATAGCATGGTCTTGCAGGAAGATTTTTGCGGCAGTTGTCCGTTTGTGGGAAATCCAACGACTTCAATATTGATCTGAAAAATATGTGCCAAGAATTTTGAGTACTTTACCATCCAAATGCTGAACTTATACCTAACAAACATTTTAAAAGTTGAAAATTAAAAGAAATACGGACCCTGCCGAAACAACAATTAAAAAATTGCACAATTCTTTGTTATTTTTTGGAATAAAAAATTACCTTTCAAAAGTGATTTTCATAAACAAGTAGGTATAAGTTCAATGTTATATTTTTATTAAGTTTTATTAAGTTTTAAAGTTATGTTTCCAACAAGCTTAAAAAAATGCCGCGAAAACTTACTTCGAAGACCACAACATTACGTCGCCAATTTGCAATATTTTAAAATGAAAACATTTATTTAAATAGTTCAATTTTTCAATAAATCGTACCTAAAGTTTTATAAATGTAAACCGTTTTGTACCTTTCCAAAGAAATGATCAAAACTGATGATCAACTCCCCCCCCCCCCCCCCCCTTGATCGATGAAACGCTCGAACCTGTTCAAAAGACTGTCTGATTGAACACTGCTCATTCACCGATCGTAAAATCTGGAGTTCGGAGTATCCGACGTGAATAAGATGAAATGTGAAAAAAAACAAGGTCGGAAATTCGGAGCAGTCTCGAAAAAAAAAAACGTATACTTTGGTACTCAGTAACTTTTGTAAAGTCCTTCGCGTCCTCGAGATGAGACCCAATTGTCACGTCAGGCCTTTTCACAATCACACTCGCGACTCATCATCTCTTTGCGACAAAAAAAAAAAGATACACATGTGTACACACCGTTTGTTCTTGGTTTTTTTTTTCTTTTTTTTATTCTCTGCACCTTCAGGCGGCCACCACGAGTCGTACTACGCCCGCGAGACAAGAGGTAACCCAAACCTTCCTTCCTGAAAAGCCTAATTACACGTTCCACCTTGTATCCCGTACTTCCAACTTATCAACGATTACTGTGATTGTTATTATTATTACTGTTGTTGTTTCGTAGCAGTCGTAGTTGAACGAGTAAAATATTCGGCATTGAATGATCGAGTTATGACACGTCATAGGAATTAATTTTTTAAGTGTCATGAACACTTAGCAATTGTAATTCAATATTATTCGTTATCGTTTTTTTTTTGGTTTTTTTTTTCACACGAAACACGACCTGCTTGCAGAAAAACATCAATGACAATTCACCGTCTCTTTCTTTCTCCTGTATGCCTCAATGTATGTTTCTTTTCAGCCGCAATGTACGGATCGCAACACTTGTACCCGCCGCAGTGATAGAGAAAGAGAAAGAGAGAGAGAGAGACAGAGCAAAAAGAAATTTTTTTAGAAAACGAAATTGGGCTGAGGCCTCCACCTTCGACTCGTCGCGAGTTAGTCTTATCTTATAATGTTGAAACCTGTTTATTTTTTTTCGCTGCATCTTGATCGCATTTTTTTGTCCCTGTTTATTACTCATTCGCTCCTTCTTCGGCCCCTCGAACAGCAAAATGAGCGAGAGACACAGGAGCGAGAGAGTGAGCTTTTTTTCGCCGCCCTCTCTCATTTCCTCGAATATTCGTGTATCAAAATTCAAAATTTTTCTGGTATTCTCGACTGGATGTCAGAGAATTTTTGTTTGTGTTTCATCGGCGATCCTTCGATTTCACCGGGAGAAATATTTTTGTTGAAAAAAATACAATTTTGTTCGATATTCAATGAAATTATAAAAAGTTTATTTTAAATGACACATGTATGCTTCAAGTATCATCATTTTTCTCAAATGTAATCAATCGTTTGGTAAAAGTAAATAAAAAAAAGTAAATTTTAGTTTTGCATCGTTAGAATTAAATGAATTTTGGCTTTGTTTTACAGATTTTCATTTGAAACTAAATAATCAAAAAGTGCAGAAACAGATTTTCTATAATAATAAAAATAAGGAAACGCTAAGAAAAAAAAAGAATTTTGCATTGCAACGATGCAAACTTCAACACCGTAATAAATATATAGTACCAAACCAAAAACATCAAATGTCCCGATATTTACTTGATTCAAAGAAATCATTGCTCTCGGTGTAGATATCAATTGAATTGCATATTCCATACGAGAATTAATTTCCGACATGTCAAAAGCTGATGAAAATTTTAGATTTTTCGGAAGGAGGAATAGAAAGAGTGACAGGGATGTGATGTAAATCGCTGTGGCATCTCATTCGATCATTCGATCGAAATGACTCGAGCGTGGAACAATTGATCAATCCATTAATTGTTCGATCGATAATTTTTTTTTTTTTTTCCTTCACAATAACAAAGCTCTGACTCTCGTTCCTCCTGTTTTTTTGTTTTTGTTTCGTGTTAAAAGCCGTTGAGGCGGTCGCAGCTACGGGAGTCATCCGAAAAGAGGCGAGGTTCAGTGCTAAGTCACGAGCTCATGCTGGACCAGCCACGAGCAGAGATGCGAGTTAGCAATGTTGCTAATTCTTTTCTCCGTTACTACCACTACATTGCCCACTACCAAAAATACTTCTTCTTCTTCTTCTTCTTCTACTTCTTCTGATTCTACTTCCGCTACTTCTCCTGCGCGACGACGCTGATGCAGATACAGAAAGAGAGAGAAAGAGAGAGACAGAGAGAGAGAGAGATAATAAAAGAGCGAGAGAGACGCGAAATCAAAGATTCGCTCTACCCCGAGATGCTCAAGCAAAGATACTTCCGGGACCAATTTACGACGAAAACAAATTATAACATTGTCCTTTTGTCCAAATCGTGGCAACGGTTCGATCGCGAGGACGATCGAGAGAGGGAGAGAGAGAAAGAGGCGGAGAGAACAAAAATATACCAAAAAAAAAAAAAATAGAACGAAATGAGAGTCTTGTCTTTTCGAAGGACGAAACATTTGCGAAAACCCTTTGAGAAATCCCGTTGTAAGTACGAAAGGCTTTGGTGCATGTGAGATCGGGTGAGATACATATATATATTTTTTATTCCCTCTCTTTTCATTTTTTTCTTTCGTCATTTCCATAGTAACTTGTTTTGTTTTATCATCACGTTCGCCAACAATGTCATTTTTCTCCGAATTTTTCAAAAATCTTATCGTACTCCACATTAAAAAAAAAAACTTTTTTCTCCAAATTTTCAAAAATTTCATTTATCTCCAAATTTTACCAGAATTTCTTTTTTTTTCTGATTAAATTTCGGACTTGTTCACGTGAATTCGGAAATACATTTTTCAGATATTGTTCACGTCGATTTTGACCAAGCAAAAAATTATTCCGATTGTCAAAGTCGACGTAAGCGATGAATTGAAAAGTTCTTTTCCATTTCACAAACTCAAGCTTGTACCTTTCGATTTCATTTCAATATTCACGAGATTGAGTTTTAACTCTTTTTTTTTTTCAATCGTACCATCAAACCCCCTCACGCCATAATAAGCCAACCAAGCTCGCAGACTTTGTCAACCCCGCCTAGAGTTTGTCACTAGATCTTTTTTTTCCAAAAATAAAGCCGAAGCGAAAGACGCCAAATAAAAAAAAAGGATGCCACAAAAACGCCTAATCGAGCCTCTCATATAGTCTAGTTGACGGATTGACATTAGACTAGCCATAACTTCTTGAAGAACGAGAGACACGAAAACAAAAAAAAACATCGTGAGTGCGCGATGCGTTTTGATTTTTTGTCATCGCCATATAATTTTATTGCCATCATCGTCATTGATTTGTGTCAATAACGTCGCATTGCGATAGAAAAAAAAAAAACCTCGCGCGAGAGTCCCGAGAGGAAGAAGGAGACTCGAAGAAGCAGTCGCGAGTGTTCCACGAATCTTTTTCTCAAATACAAAAATTCAAACGGTAATTATGCATAAGTGTAGCACCACCCCAATTTCGATGAGATTTTTTTTTCTTCGTCCTGAAGTTGTTGATTCCATTATAGTAAGTGATATTACGTCGGGGGAGGCTGAAATTTTCTATTAATTCCATAAGTTATGGGATTTTGAAGTTCCCGGAAACACGTGAAAAGATAAGGCATTTTTCAACATTTCAACCCCTATGTTGGGGGTAGGGGGTTTGTTTGGATAAATTCATAGAAAAAGCCTCCCCGAATACAATGCCGAAGAGAAATCACGGCGGTCATACCCCCGTAAAAAGTTTTGGGCTTTTGAAGTTCCCGGAAATACGTGATAAAATAGGGCATTTCAATAGAAAAAAATTGTGTTACCATATGAAATAAAAATGAAAATTTATGATGTGGAAAATCACTTAATTTATACAAAAAAAAAGCCATGCTCGCTTTACTACCGATTTAAGTATTTACCTTAAAGCGTAGAAAAAATTCGCATGACTTTGTAAATGATAAAACCAACCAACAGTTTCTGTTTTGATCTCAAATTCAAAATAAAAGTACATTGGTACTGTTATAAAACACGTAAACACAAGCATTGTTGTATTGACGTGTCCAGGTATCTTATCTATTACAGGTGATCTTGTGAGAATATGAATATCTCAGTACGATTTTTTTCTGTCACATATTAGATGAATTAAAAAGTTGTGAGCGTTTTTTTGCTTTATTTCGACGATTAAATTAACATAGGATTATCCGATTTGGGTCAAACATGCGCCGTTTTGTTCGATAACTTTTGTCCATTTTGAAGGCAATTTCATAATTCCGCGATTGAAGAAGTCCTCGTCCCTATTGGTAAAAAACTTGACCAGCTCATTTTCACAAGCCTCTCTTGAGGCCAGTTTTGTACCATCAAGAAAATTTTGCAAATGCTTGAAAAGGTGATAATCGCTTGGTGCTAGGTTTGGACTATACGGCGGATGCGATAGAACCTCCCATCCAAGCTCTCGGAGCTTCTGGCGCGTCGTTAAAGATGTGTGCGGCCTGGCGTTGTCTTGATGGCACATAACACCCTTCCTATTGGCCAATTCTGGCCGCTTCTGGTCGATCGCCTGCTTCAATCTGGTCAGTTGTTGACAGTAGAGCTCCGAATTGAGTGTTTCGCCCGATGGGAGTAGCTTACAGTGGATGATTCCCTTCCAAACCCACCAAACACACAGCAAAACCTTCTTGGCCGTTAATCCGGGCTTGGCGATCGTTTGGACCGGCTCACCGCGATTGGACCACGATCTTTTTCGGCTGTTGTTCTCGTATGTTACCCATTTTTCATCGCCAGTCACCATCAGCTTCAAAAAGGGGTCGATTTCTTTACGTTTCAGCAAAGAATCGCAGGCATCAATTCGGTCCAAAAGGTTCTTTTGCGTCAATTCGTGTGGCACCCATACATCGAGCTTCTTCTTGAGAACAGCCTTATGCAAATGGTTCCAAACGGTTTTCTGGCTAATCTTCAGTTTCTGGGCAATGGAATAAGTGCTCACATGCCGGTCCGACTCGACGATTTCCATGATTTTATCATGGAATTTTTTGCATTATTAAATCCCCCCATTGTTCCCCCTACCCCCACCCACAATATAAGCGTCGAAATTTTCGAAAATGCCCCATTTTATCAGGTGTTTCTGGAAACTTCGAAACCCCATAACTTATGGAATTAATGAAAAATGTCCGCCTCCCCCGCCGGTATATCATTAGTGGTGACCAATTAAAGCAGTTTATGCTAAACAAAAATGTTTAACATCGAAATTGGGGTGGTGCCACACTTATGCATAATTACCACTCAAACAATCAAGGAAACAAAAAGAAGAAGAAAAAAAAATACTCGTTAGGTAGGCTCGCTAATTGCATTGAGAATAAGAAAGAAACTAAAAAAAAAAACATCAACGAAATAATGAAATCGAGTTCCGTTGAATCCCGGGGTTTCGGAGTGTCTCTTTCCTCTTTCTTTTTTCTTCTTCGTTGACGTCGAGCGCGCGCGCGCTTTTGCATGGCTTTGAAAAAGAATGGGTTTTACGCCTCGCGATGCCTTTTTGGATTTCTTGTGCACGATTTTTATATTTGCAACGAATCGTAGCTGTGACTTCCAATCCGACGTAAAAATAAACAGAATTATTCTCGCACCCGTTCGACCCTCTTCTTCAGACAATAGGAACAACAATAACCATCGATAATAACAACAATACCGATAATATCGAAAACAAACAAAAAAACAATGAGAACAGACGAAAAACTGTGTGGCTAAAACGGCGTTTTAGTTTTCACTAGGCTAGTCCGTAGCTCGACCACTTTTTTCTTCCCTCGAGTCTTTTTCGTACCTAATATATATATATATAAAAGAAAAAGTAACAACAATAACGAAAGTTATTCGTATCCAGATGTTGAGACGTCCACGGAATACGTATACATATTTGTTTGTGTCTTTGAACAGGCCCAGGTTCGTACGGCGGTCACGGTGGCACGAGAAGGTCGAGACTCGAGAGGCTCGAGAGAGATCGAGGCGATCGCGGCGACCACGAGTACGCAACCGAGGAGGAGTCATATCTCGGTGGAATCGGGGATTACGGTAGCGTGTCGAGGCGTCGTCAGCAGCAAGATTCCCGCGCGCTTAATGCCATTTAGGAGCTGGGGCCCCGGGGCCTGTCGTTACAACGACGATGTCCCAAATTGAAAACCACAGCCCTCTGAAAAACGCGTTTACAAACGACGGACAAAGGATAGCGAAATGAAGATGATCGTCGCGGACTTTATTATACCGACGGTTGGTTAACGGAAGAAAGGAAAAAACTTTATCCGCGTTTTCGTACCGAGAAATCGAAAAATAGAGCGAGAGAGAGAGAGAGAGAAAGAGAGAGAGAGAGAGAGAAAGGTATCGTGAGAGGACATTTTTTTTACCATCGAGCCACGCGCGATCTCGTCGATGTTAGTCGAGTCGACGTTTCGCAAACGAACAAGTGCTCGATCGGCAAAAACGCGAGGAAGATTAAATCAAATGGATCATTGTAAGAGCTAAAGATCGCGACAAGAAGAAGGAAATGGACCATATACCATATAGTAGGGAAAAGATCGACAGAGAAAACGAATAATGGACGAGTCGCACTCGAGACAAAAAAAAATCGCCCTGGGGCCTTGGTTTTCGAGTCTAATTCCCCGTCCGGCCCCACAAATACATCCCCTCGTCCCACCCGCCCCTTGTCCCCGAGCCTCCGCGCAATCCTCGCACATCCCTCTAACGACGATGAGAAACGACAAGATGAACTCGTAATAATTACTATAATAGTGTTAATAGTACGCTGTAAGACAATGGGGAGAAAGAGAGATAGAAAAAAGAAACACACGAGAAGCAAGAAAAAATCTGGAACGTGTCGTGATGAAGGCATTTTCTATTTTCTTTTTTCGGGTAAACTGAGAGTGAAAAAAAAAAAAACGAACGGTATATCATTCGGACTCGGCTGATTTTACCAGAGATTGAGACGTCACGAATGGTGAAGGGTGAAGATACCTCTTTCTTAAAATAATTGAAAATAATTAAGTAGACATATATTGATATTCCGTTATCAAAGAATATTCAAATAATTCTTCGTTTATTGAACAAGATTTACTTTTCTTTTTTCTCCCGACAATTGTTAATTGTTGACCGTGCAATGATGTCTTAGGTAATTGGAACACGCTATCGACTATTAAGTGTCGCGTTTGAGGATTGAAAATCATTTTTTATGTTTTGACAATCATTTTTTTCATGACAACAAATCATTGTGAAATACTGAGACGATTTTATAATGGCTTTCCATTCGAGGGCATCGTCTGTCTGGACTTCGTAAAATGGTACGCGACACATTCGTATGTCGTTGTTTTTTTTTTTTTGGCTCAGCGTTTGAGCATTATTTTTGAACGCGCATTATTAATTGAAAAAAGGGCGAGTGACAATGCAGATAATCGTGTACGAAAGAAAGAGACAGGCGACGAGAGAGAGAGAGAGAGAGAGAGAGAGAGAGAGAGAGAGAGAGAGAGAGAGAGAGAGAGAGAGAAAGCACGAGAGAGATAAAGAAATGAAATTAAATAAATTGATCGAGACTACTTCTCAATTGATTTATTTTGATTAATATTTAAACATTTGTAAGCTTCGACTGGAAATTCTTCGTGTCACGAGTTTTCATAAAACTTTTTCTGGAGCACGAGAATTGTGATTCAAACAGATACGGAGAGAGAGAGAGAGAGAGGGGGGGAGGAGAGAAAGAGAAGGGGAGAGCAGAGGTACTGTAAATACTGTAAGAAAACGATACAAAAAATCTTCGAATAAAAAATACACATCGGTCGTCGAAGAATACATATATATGTATATATGTATTGTATACTTCGATCTTAGCAAATTAATAGATAAACACACACACACACAAACACACGTTGATGAAAATCTCTGATTATAGTTCTACTAATGAAAAATGAAACATATTTAAAAATCGTTATCTCGATGAAAATCAGAAGAAACAATAAGCAAGCCCACGTACGCAGGGAGCACGCGACCCAGCAAGTCGGAAAATCCCGGATAAATGCAAACTCGATTAAAAAAAAAAAAAAAATAGACGTTCAAATTTGCATTGTTGGAATGCAACGATCCTCTTTTCCTTATTTTCTATTTCATTATTATCAAGTCTCTAATGAGACAAAGTATTCCAGTAACGTTCATAGCTCGAATCGACAAAAAAGAAACTTTATCAACAAAATTAATTTTCGTTGCGTTCCAACGATCCAAACTTCAAGATCATTGGAAATAAAAGAAAAAAAAAAAACAAAAGAAAAAGCAAAGAATAACGTAGGAGCCCTGAAACCGATCGCGACTATCTTAGACTTAATAGCGGGTTAAAGCGAGAACATTTAAGAACGAAAAATCACGTAGCCACGGATACGCAGTTTATATATTAACGAACGAAAAAAAAGACGAACAAAAAAAAACAAATAATCATTAGCCAAACTTATCAGCGGTTGAACGGAAGAGATACTCGGACCACGTGAACCAAAGACGAAAAAAAAACAGCAATGAAAAACGCAAAAGTGGAAAAATAGAACAAGTCGGAAAGTCGCTCGCAAAGAATAGACAAAGAAAAAGAAGGGCTGAAGAAACGAAACAAAGTTTGTATCGGGTGCTCGAAAAAATTGATATGAGTCGATTGCGAGGCAAGGATGACACAGGGGGAAGGAAAAACGACGAGATAAATATATAGATATATGGTCGCTCGGCTATATATATATATATATATTCGTTAAAAAAATAACAAAAGAGTAAGGTTAATAAATTTCTCCGGCGGGAACGGCAGAACGCGGAAGCATATTGTATGTATATTGTACACGTTTGTATATACAAATATCCGGATTCTTGAATTATTAAGAATCAATCGGTGGAAATATTTCGTCGACCGCGCGTAAATTCGTCCTCTACGTACGCTGATACGACACGCAGTATAATACTTTTAGGCCAGTAAACATTTCGAAAGTAAGAACGTTTCAGGTGCAAATACGCAAAATTGATATAATGGTAATTGGATGACGCTGCATCGAATGGCGATAATAGTTTTGCAAATCAACCCCCGAGAAATTGTTTAATCGCGTTAATTAAATGCAAGAATATGTTTAAAAACCGTTTAATTCGGAACCTAGTAATGTTATCGAAAAATATGTCAAACAAAAGTTGTTTGGGACATAAAAGTACGTAAAAAAGTATTGAACGTTTATGTTCGTATCTTCAAAAATAAGGGAGAAAAAGACGAATGAAAATTCATTTTCAAGGCAAAATTGCTTTGCAGCCGAAGCACCACTGGGAATATCAGGGACGCAAGATATGTCTTACGACGCATGCACGGAACGATAGAAAGAACCTCGCCTATGAGTGCGAACGGCATAGCCATATACTGCGTCTCTTTCTGACAGTGATCCTCAACCAGTAATTTGTCAATGTTCAGTCGTCATTTTTCAATACTTATACAACAAATAAAAATATAAAAAATCTCTAGAAAGTTATATTAACTCGTACTAAAGTAATTCGTAACAAAAAAAACCCGAGATATATAAGAATATGATATTTTTTTTATTTTTTGAAACTTCGAGGTTTTCGCCTCCAAATTAAATGGTTTTCGTTTTTTTCTGCCTTAGTTTTGAAGATACGAAGATGTACGTTCGATACTTTTTTACGTATTTTTATGTTCCGAACAACTTTTGTTTGACATATTTTACGATAAAATTATTAGGTTCCGAATTAAACGGTTTTTAAACAGTTTTTTTGATATTTTAAAACAATTTCCCGGGGGTTGATTGCAAAATTATTATCGCCGTTCGATTCAGCGTCATCCAATTACCCTTATATCAATTTTGCGTATTTTCACCTAAAAGTTCTTACTTTCGTGCTTATTGCCTGGCTTATTTTCTTTCATTCGTGTTGGAGTTTCCGTCGTTCCGAAGCACCGAAATGTCATTGTACCGAATATCGCTCAAGATTTTTCTGTTCGTGAAATTGAAAAGTTTGCATCGTCGGAATGCAATGAATTGTTTTTTTTTCCCAAATTTCTTCAGGTTCGAGGTGCAGACAAAATGAACACAAACATCGTTGAGGATTTTTATTTGAAAATATTATAATCTAAATGTGGGAAAAAAAATGATTTTGTATAATAATAAAAATTACAAAATGCAAACATAATAATGAATTTACGTTGCATCGAACGATGCAAACTTCAAGACCATTTCTTTTCGCTGATTCGGGCTACGAAAGTTTGTCGATGCTTTCACGGCACTCCGTACGATTTGTTTGGATTTTTCCGTCACCTCACGTACCGAGAAGTCAACGGAACAAAAATTAGACGATATTTAAAGATAAAAATAAATGAACTGAACGATAAAATTCTCGTTGCAATTGAACGATGTAGACTTCCACATCGGACAATCCGAGGATTCTCTGGCAACGACATTCGTCGCGGATTTCGTCATTTTATTCTTCAATTATTTCCGTCAAGAATCTAATTCTTGCACGTTTTTTCTTTTCGAATTTTGTCGTGGCGCTATTGTTTTCCGGTGCAGACATGACGGAAAATAATTCTATTTTCACTTATTCGAAATCGGGACCGAAACGTGTGGACGTATTTGAACGGAAAATCATACCCGGCTTGTATACGTCGTTTGAATAGACGAGAAAAAAAAAAGGCGTTAGAGAAACGACTAAATAATTTAATTCCAAAAAGCTCCCTGATCGTTAATTGCTTCGGTATATGCGCTCTTGAGTTTTCAGTGCGAATATAAAGGAATTAAGTTGGAAATGCGTGGGTGAAAATTTGTATGAATTTGCGAAAAATTTGAGAGTAAAAAAGTGCATTGAGAGTGAATGATGTAGGAGCTAAAATTGAAGACTTTTCCGATCGGCACGCGAAATTAAAGCGTGTGCCCGGAACTTTGGACGATCTACGTGTACGTGTATGTGTGTACGTGTAAAGGAACGTTAGAGACAAATTTTAATGACGATTATCGCCACGAGGATTATGTATTTGATTACCTAATTGATTAGAATTGTCATCATTCGAAAAATAGTGGACAAGAGAGAAAAAGAAAGATTGCACAAGGCCCTCGTTTGAATTTTGATAAATTTGGAATCCGCACTTTCGTTTTCCGTTATTTCAATACGACAATTATCGCCGAAATTCTTACGCAAATCTTATATTTTCGACATCTCGAAAGACATCGCTCAATCGTAAAGGACGAAGGAAAAACGAAAATCCATTTGGGAATACATACCAATTTTCTAATGCTTAGGTATAATTTACAAAAAAAGAAAAAAAATCTCACGAGTGTACGAGATCGAATTTCAGATGAAATCGATCAAGGTAAAAATAAGACCAAAAAGAGAGAGCAAAGGGTAATGAAAAAATGAAAAATCGATGCAAGCAGAGAAATTTAATGAGGAGGGATAACGTGGAAATTTAATGCAAGAGCTTTTGATATGTAAAGTACGAATCAATTGATTTTAGAATGTGAATTTGATGGCTTTCGTTTTATACATATGTATATGCACATATGTGTATATATACTGCGTATACGTATGTGTTCTTAAGGACATGGCTCACACGTCCGATCGGTAAAAATCCTACCGCCAAGTTTTCTCCCAAACGGACCATATTTTGGGCAAACGAAGAGAAAGACGTTTCGTCGTCGTTCAAGAGAGCGAAAGGTGTTTCTTTTTTTTTCCGAAATGTCAAGCGTCTCGGAGAACACTGGGAATCTGCAAATCAGCGATCTCTCTCTCTTGCACTCATGGCCGATCGGTCGGTATGACAAATGGCCTCAAGACTCGTCTTGGATAAACTTCCCAATAGTCCTCCCTTCGATTTAGCTAAAAAATTTGCACAGACGTCACTTTGACAATATAAGTATTTGTCTCAGCGGATTTTCGACGTATCACAACAGTTTTCAAAATGTCCAATTTTGAAAATGCATTAAGTAACGCGCGTGTATATCTGTATCTATCATAGCGCGCTATTGCCATCTCTACTCTATCGACTTGATCGAATACGAAAGACACCAAAACAAACCAAAACAATCCCAAACAAGCACAATCAAGCCCAAACATTCCCAAACAAGAACCACAAAATCCAAACAACACGATCAAGCCCAAACACATCGAACCCGAAGAAACCCGAGCAAACCAAAGCAAACTAAGCTCGCATTGAATTTGTTCGCGTTGGGTTTGCTCGGATTGTGCAGCGTTTCGTTTGGGTTTACAGTGAAACTTCAGTTATACGTTTTTCAAGGGGTACAGCAAGTATGACGTATAAATGAGAATAACGTAGAAGTGAAATACATTCTGTATCGGAAACTCTTTAGCATTTGAAAATGGCGATCGGTGCATTATTCGCAATGTTTTTTTTTTAATAGCAGTACCTCTATTATGCTAATATTTGGTTTTCCAATTGGTAGTTACGAAGTAATGAGCCAACTGAATCTTTTTTTTTTTCGATTTTCGTATAGAATTTTTATTTGATGCGAGTTTGTAACATTAAAGCTTTGACGTTTTACACTGGAAAATAACAGACATTTTCGTATAAATAAGAGATAGGTAGTCACAGATACGTAAAGAGTGTCTCAAAATGACCTGACATTTTTATTTATCAATAAAAGGTATTATTTATTTGAAAAGTACGAATATTTTTATTTTAATATAAGGCACAAACATGGAGGTTATGTGTGGAACACAATATCCGATAAATGGCCGCCTCGTCCCTGTTTGCAAACGTTCACTCTTTTGACGAAATTTTCAATAACATTTTGGCATAATTGCGGAGTAATTTCATTAATGGTGCGTCCAATTGCTTTCTTGAGCTCCGGAATGGTCTGTGGATCAATGGCATACACTTTTCTTTACAGAAAACCTGAAAAAAGAGAAGTCTAATGGCGTCAAATCGCAGGATCTTGGTGGTCAATTGACATCGCCGCGGCGCGAGATAACACGACCATGAAACTTCGTCTGCAATAACTGCATTGTTTCACATTGCATTTTCACAATTCCTATGCGTTGCTCGATCGTGTAATTTTCCATGACTAAACCTCAATACTTCCTGATGCCAGCTGTCAAAAATTAGTACTCGATGTTCGCCACAAAAAAAATGTCACGCAATTTAAAATGTCAGATTATTATTAGACACCCTTTACACGCATACATAATACGATCCTAGAATTTTACACTGGAAAAAAAATAAGCTACGGGTTGAGATTTTTTTTAAATTCTTGTCTTTTTACTTTTTGTGTCACAGAACACTGATTTACGTACAACTGAGAAAAAAACAGACCCCGAAACGAACGCTGGGGAAGACAATTAATAAAGTATAAGTGGAAAACGTATAAATTAAACTTTGCCGGAATTTGCCGAGGCCAGAGAAATATGACGTATAAATAATAAAAACGTATAAGTGCGAAACGTATAAGCGAGGTTTCACTGTATTTTGTTATCCGACCGTGTCGATAAAGTAGGAAAAGCAGTAGCGCCCTATGATAAATATCGATATACAAGCGCGTTAATTTATCACCGTTCAAAATTTGAAATATCGAAAACCATTGCGATGCGCCAAAAATCCATTTAGGCATTGTATTAGCAAAAAGATCCGTGCAAAATTTCAGCACAAATCGGAGGTAACAACCTATTCGCGAGTACAGCTCACGTCTTCCGCATGTCCCTCATGTGTCAAAAGCCTAGTCCACAATCGAGAACTATCATTACGAGAATTGACTTACACAGAAAAGAAAAGAACTTTAAAAGAACGCCTCGCGCATTGACGCGCGACACTCAAAGAACGGCAAGCGCGGGTGTTTTTTTCTTAATGAAAAAAAATAAAAAACGGACAAAACGAGAGAATAAAAAGGATTACGAGAGAGTGGCGTTTAAGCGCATCAACGATACACTATGCGTAATTAATTATAGGGTCCTCGGTTTTAGGCTGGTTAATTGGATCAATTTGCAATTTCTTCTGCGATTTAAAAGAGCTCGTGCATGCTCGGCCGTAATGCAGGAGCGCTCGTTGCCCGCATCCTCTCAAACATCCCAATCCCTCGCTCCCCCCTTTTTGCTAAGCACTCTTCGGTGTGCAATCTTGTATTGGTTTTTTGCATCGGCAATCGAGTTTTCGTTCACACTGTGGAAACGTTACCGTACCGAGGGTTGATGAGATTCGTGTGTTTTCCAATCGGAAAATCGAGAGAGAGAGAGAGAGAGAGAGAGAGAGAGAGAGAGAGAATGTGATCATAATATACAGGGTGTCACGTGCATAGTGTCGCAATCTGTCTCGAAAAGTACGCGGTTCGGTGAAAAAAAAAAGAAAGAAAGTCAATGAGAGAGGGAACAAACATGGGTACTCGATGTATTTGATGTCTATGAGCGTTTTTGGGGCTCCAGAATCGGGTGAAAACAATAGAAATGCACGTTGCGATGATGGGATTAAATTATTTACGTCAAGCTTGTACAATCACGATCCTCGATGTGGTACTGTACACGTTTTACTTTTCGTCCAATTGTCATTTCGCGCGTTTGGTAAATAATGTGAGAAAGTCTACGATTTGCATCGAGCAAGCATGTCTAATACCGACCTTGTCTCTTTCCCTGACGCGTGTTAACCGTTCACAAATGAGAGTCACATTTTTCCTTTGTATCGGACACAGAGCCAAGTGAGTGTAGAACGGCCAGGGGGAAGGGTGTACGACGCTCGGTTACGCGATGTTCATATATCAATGCTGTGATGTTACTCCATGAACCTTCAAAGTCGCGACGATAACGCGTAAAAAAAGCAGAGTAAAGGAAAGAAAACAAAGGAACGATATCACGATCGGACCCAATAGGCCAGGAAAAATTTCGAAAGTAAGAACTTTTTAGGTTCAAATACGTAAAATTAATATAAGGGTAATTCGATAACGCTGAATCGAATGGCCATAATAATTTTGCAGTCAACCTCCTGAGAAATTGTTTAAAAACGTTGAAAAACTTTTTAAAACCCGTTTAATTCGGAACGTAACAATTTTATCGAAAAATATGTCAAACAAAAGTTGTTTGGGACATAAAAGTACGTAAAAAAGTATTGAAAATTCATCTTCGTATCTTCAAAAATAAGGGAGAAAAAGACGAATGAAAATTAATTTGCAAGACAAAATCGATTTGCAGCCGAAACACCACTGGGAATATCAGGGACGCAGATATATCTTATGACGCATGCACGAAACGATCGAAAGAACCTCGCCTATCAGTGCGAACGGCATAGCCATATACTGCGTCTCTTTCTGACAGTGATCCTCAACCAGTAATTTGTCAATGTTCAGTCGTCATTTTTCAATACTTATACAACAAATAAAAATATAAAAAATCTCTAGAAAGTTAGATTAACTCTTACGAAAGCAATATGTAACAAAAAATCCTGAGATATATAAGAATTTGATATTTTTTTTATTTTTTGAAACTTCGAGGTTTTCGCCTCCAAATTAAGGCAGTAGTCTGCTTTAGGAGCCGAAAAAAAAGCGTTTTTTCAACAATTTTTTTGAAAGGGAAGGAAATGATTGCGGTAAACGAAATTTTGAGACGATAGTATATTATATTCAAGCTTTAAAAAACAATTTTTATTATTACAAATTATTGAAATTTGCCAAAGTTGTAACGATTTTTCTGGGGCGCCTGGAGTGTGCACTCGTAAATCGGTGCCGGTGATGGAGGTCGTGCGATGCATCTGAAACAGTGGAACCAAATTTTTTTTTAGTTTTTATAAGTTCCTTTTCTATATGAACTAAAAAAATACCGAAGAAATGACGAAATTCCAAATTTTTTCGAAGTTTGAAAAAAAAATTCACTTTTTTGAAAAAAAAAATTCACTTTAAGTTGCAAAACAAGTAATTTAAATAGTACTTTTGTCCAACTTTTTTAGTTCAAATAGAAGATAATTCAATACTGAAGCTAGATCACTTTGGTTTTTTCCGATCGGACATATATTGTTTTTACTATCGCCGGCACCGTTTTCCAAAACTTGTGAAAATGAAAACTCGAGAAAACGGGCTGTAAAGTTCTGCCCGAGCATTCGCACCTGCTCGACGCTCGGCCACTAAAACTGATCTAGCTTCGAAAATATGTCGAATTGGCCTCTAAAATTTTGAACACATATTCTTGGATAGTTTTGGAATAGATTTAAGACAAAAACGAAAAATCGATTTTTTGAAGCCTGCAAAGCAGACTACTGCCTTAAATGGTTTTCGTTTTTTTCTGCCTTATTTTTGAAGATTACGAAGATGTACGTTCGATACTTTTTTACGTATTTTTATGTTCCGAACAACTTTTGTTTGACATATTTAACGATAAAATTATTAGGTTCCGAATTGAACGGGTTTTAAACATTTTTTAGCGTTTTCAAACAATTTCTCGAGGGTTGATTGCAAAATTATTATCGCCATTCGATTCAGCGTCATCCAATTACCCTTATATCAATTTTGCGTATTTGTACCTAAAAGTTCTTACTTTCGTGCTTATTGAATGGTCTACAACGGCCAAGTACACAAGCACATCCGTCACGCGTCCACAGGCACTGCAAACAAAAACCGTGCGTGGCGCGGTCCGCGTACTCTTCCCCTCAAATCCCGCCCAAAGACATTTTTGGTACCCACGCAATTTCCGCCGTAAAATTCAATATTTCTTACTCTGTAATTCGCGATTAGCCCTTAATCGAGAACGAACTCTCACACACACAGTCGTAGACTAGATCTTAATCATTATATTTAATGTCGAAGGATTATTCATTATGAAATTATTATTATTGTTATATATCTCTCGGGTGATTTAACGAAAAAAAAAGAAGCAACAAAAAAAGAATGAAAGAAAAACTACGACGACGAGATAAGCAGACAAAAAGAATCCCCTTGTATACTTCGTGGCCTTTCGGAAAGCGAAAACACAACACACGCACGATATGTTTAATATTAGGGAAACGAACGATCATCGTGGAGACTGCGAATACGATGACAAAGATTATTTCTTCGGGAGGTCAATTTGATAATGACGAATGGACGTGAACGAAAACGAAAGAAGAAAATTCATGTAATGAGAGAGAGAGAGAGAGAGAGAGAGAGAGAGAGAGAGAGAGAGAGAGAGTGCTCCGAACCACAGCCGCCATTTTTGTCGTCATCAACGCAGAGCAGCCCGATAACAACGAGCCGCCGCGACGATCTATCGACTTGTTTTGTTTCACTTTTCTTTTCTTTGGTTTTCTTTTTGTGTGCTCGGGTCGGTTTTCTTTCCGAAAAACCCTCGGACCCAAATTCCTACACTTGTCGCATTTGTAAATAAAATTTTTATCATCACATACGTAAAATTGACATGGTCGTTTGTTTGGCTGCTCCTGCGCGACAAATTTTTCTTCCGCGTGGATTTCTTCGATCGTATATGCTCAAGATCTGCTTCCTGGAGACCTCCAATCAACTTCAACTGACTCTTGGACATTGGATCTTACGGAGATTAACAAAAAAAACGCATACTCGTTTCGTTATTTATTCTTGATTTTTGTTGCCTTTGCCACAAATGAAGAGAAAGATTTACAAAGTTTTTTTTTTATTCTTGACGTTACGCGGGTAACTTGAACGGTTTATTCCCATAGCTGCGAGCAGGAACGTTGTACTTTTTTTTCTTTTTTTTCTTAACGAAGATAGGGATACGAAAAGGGATTCTTTTTTAAAGGTGAAGAAGAAGAAGGAAGAGGGAGAGGGAGCAAAAGTCGGAAAGGAAAAGGATTCTCTTGGATATCCAATGAACGAATAATAATTTAACTTTCGATCATCAACATCGAGGCGCGATCGTTTTTTTTTTTTGATATTTTTGTTCACAAGTCTCTGCGAACGGCATATATAAATAAATAAAGAAAAAATACGACTTTTCCAATTCTCACACTTTCGAGTCTAACGTATAAAGTTTTCAGAACTCGCCTCCTCGTCTTGGGGCTCGAATCGAACCGTCGATCAGCGCGTATTACCGTCGAATTGAATCAAACTCCACTCTTCGTTCGAGGAACTCACGGGGAAAAAACATTACTTCCGCACGCTTTTTTGTCAACGAAAAAAAAAACAGCGAATGAAAAATCTTTCGTCGAGTCTTTCTTTTCGAAGACTGTTTTTTTTTCGTCTTAAAGAGCGTCGAGCGTTTTACGGATAAATGTTGGAGGGTGCTAATTTTTTTCGCCTTCGACTTCGATGTTTCGACAATTTCACAATTGTTTTCGAAACAAAAAAAAATCAACAACCAGGTAATGTAGCGCTGTCTTATGAAAAATTGTGATTTTTGCAGTTTATGTCTCTTGCTGACAAATTGACTGCGCTCATCGACGATTCCAGCTCGATTCGCGATTTTTCAGAAGAAATCGCGCAAAATTGTCTAGATTTTAATTATTTTTTCTCTCCGAAATCGATGCAGTGGAATTTACGGAAGCTTCGAAATTGGGCTTTTATTAGACGTACCTACGCCTAAAAAAGTTAGTGCTCTTCAACATTAACGGGTGAAACGCTCGCCCCTTCTCGATCCAAACGGAACAAAGTGGACATTTAAATCGATCGGATTCAATTGAACTTTCATTGGAACGACTCTCATTACGGGCCTCGATTATGAGTTTCTCGTTGAAGTGCATTTTTCAGCGCTCAGCACACATTCTCTCACACCTATCTTATACAATTACGTCTTAATCGTTGATACGTATAAGCAACGGCGTATACATACGGAACAATACACATATTCGTTGATATACATAAAGTTATATATAATTTTCATGTTTTCGTCGTAAAACACTTTTTTTCTTTGTATCTTAGAAAAAAAAACTCGAATACGACTACCTTTGGTACAGTTTTTTCGAAGTACGACGAGTCTCGTCGTCGTACCTCGCGTTTTCTTTCGTCCTTTTTCTCCCTTCCGTTTCGGCGTTTTACGCCCGTCCGCGGAAGCCGCGAGAGGCAAGAAAAATTTACAAAAGCGAATATACAGTGACGCGAAAAAATGAACGACGCTTTTTTTCACCACGGGACGAGGTCATCTCGAGGTATGCGAGGCGAATTTAAAGAAAAAATGATTTTCTATAATCATCCAGCGATAGCACACGGAGCGCCAAACGGCCGAACAGCGAACTGAGAATTTTGTTGTTTAGACTTTGCAAAAGTCCACTTGTAAGAACAACGTTCTGGTCCGTTCTTTCATCCAATACGTTTTTCCGTAAGCGTAAATAAATAATTGAAAAATCGCGATCGGTTTCCGTCGCCATGATAATTTCGTTTTTGTCAATCGACGAACGCATTGTTTTATAAATTTCGCACACATCTTGCACTTCTCACTGGACCAGACAGCCACGTGAAGTTCACTGCATCTTTTGAAGATTTTTCGGACCAACATCATTGCAAAAATGAGCTTGAATCTACAGAAAAAAGATCGCTTCCATATTGGGGCCCATGCTACGTAGTTTTCAGTTCCGCTGAACACGCTCATTCGTCCTTTTCTTTCTGCATCGCTCTTCGACAATGCGCGAACTCTCGCGCGTTCTTTTTTTCTCCCTTCAGGGAGAGGCGCAACGTGATGAGATTCAAATGAAGAGATAATTTTCGTAGTCTGAATAACCGGACGACGTCGTGAGATGTTTCCTCGTGAGGGGCGTCGAGGGCAAGCTCTGGGCCGATTGTTGCGGGGATTTCAGGGATGCTTGGTGTTTTGCCAATTGACACGGATGCGCCGCGACGATCCTTCCGGGATTTTGCACTTGTGTCGTGGACGTTGTGTCTTTTGTCGTTGGGAGTGCTGACGTCACGGCGGGCTGAAGACGCGGCTGACACGTCGTGTGACTGTGGTTATGGTTGTGGCTCTTGTTGTTGTTGTTATTGTTATTGTTGTTGTTGTTTTTTGGACACTGCCGGAGCAGGAGATTTCGCGAGTTCTGATTGTTGTTGTGGTGACTGGACGTCAGATTCGCGTGTTGCTGCTGCAACTGCTGTTGCACCTGACTGTTGTGAAGATGAAGCCTCGACATTGCCATCGTTATGCTCGAGTCCGAAGCCCACATACTCTGCAGGAAGAGAGAAAGAAAACTGTTAGTTGAAGCGGCCAATTTTGAAGATTCTCGTTCATAGAACTTCAGTTTTGATTTTTTTTAAAGGAGTGACGCTGGTCTGGAGAATCGGAAGCAACGATTTTTTTTAAGCCATAAGGCAGTATTCTAGTCTAGAAATTTGAAAAAAAAAGAAACGTTCTTTCTTGGCGTTTTCTCAAAGTATAGACCCTTAAGAATATGTCGTCACAAGGAAATTTCCAATATTTACAAAGTTATAGCAATTTGAATACGGCTGGATTGAGATGCTGAACCGGCACAAATCGGACAATCAGAAGATTCTAAGGAAGCTAGAAGAAGCATAACGCGGATCCTCAATACGGTGTCCATCCGGAAGCCACATCCTTTTGTAATAGGGCAGGGAGGGGCATGTTGAGGAAGTTTGGAATTATCGCCCTGTAATTCCTTAACAGTCTGCTGTATAAAAATGAAACCTACTTTGGTCAATAGGAAATTTATCTTGGAAAAAAAGTCTGTAGACGAAATTCCTGTTATCATTAGTGTTTCACAGATAATCGCTCTCAAATGACTAAGGACATATTTGCCCAACCTCCCCCGATATTGGGGTAAGTTGGGCGTGAGTATGAGGGAAGTTGGGAAAAGTAAGAATTGCATAAAAAAATCTGACGTATGCAACATGATTTGGTACAATGCAGTAATAAACCAACAGTTGCTTGTTAATTAGTTAAGTTTTGAAACATTAGCATTAATTGCAATGAACTTTGAAAGATTTTTTCTCATACAATACTAGAAGAAAATCTTTCAATCACGTTTTTTTTTACTTTTGTGTGCAAAAATAATAAAACGTCCCGTGTTACCGTCTCGTGCGCCGCATGGCGCGTGCGGTGCTTAGTTTTGCAGATATTTCGATTGCCCAACTTACTCGACTGCTCAACATGTCCCTCCCTATCCTAACATAAAGAGCCGTGAAAGCTTCAAAACGTTTTTCATATTGACGTGCAGTGCAACTCGTCGAAATTCTATTCCCGTCGCTCGAAATTTTCACGATATCTTCTGAACTAAATTCTCGTAAATACGCGGAAATTTCGTGATTTGTTGAAAACGCCTCACGCCGCATGCTATAATTCTTTCTAGTTTTTTATTCCACTTTTTTCTGTTAATGCAGCTTTATTCTTCAAATGCTCGTCATTGCTAGGAAAAGCGATATTTCTCAAATGTCCTGTGCAATTCTCTAGATGCAGTTGATGGAAAATGTCGTTTATCCCTCAAGCTTCAAATTGTTTCTCCACCGTTGGACCCAAAAGACTCAAGAATTCGTAATTCTTGAGCCAAGACTCAAAAACGACATTCAAAATTGCATCGGGCTATATTTTAACTTGTTTTTGGGATGAATTTTTACACTTTCGGCAGTCAGTTTCACCGCGTCATTCACCTTTCTCCTGTGAGGATTGTAATCCGGATTTCGTCTGATACGCAAGTGCCTGTCGACGCTCGTCCATCTTTGAGTGACTCGCAGTGGCGAGTCGTCGGGATGCAATTTTCTCTGATATTCCTCGCCCTCGGATACCTCGTAAAGAGAGAATTGCTCGACCCTCTCGGTCGAACTGTAGCAACTGAGGAGCATCTGTATGAGCTCGTCGACCGTCGTCTGTTCCGAGATCAGCAGGCTTTTGTACTTGGACTGCAAAGTAATAGCGAAGAAAATTTTCCATAAGTACATGACTCGTTTGGAGCTCGAAACAGTGGAAATTAATTTCGTCCGGTGAAAGGGAGCATAGGGAAAAAAAAATGACGGGAATCACTCACCCCGGACATGAGGGCACTGTCGTAAATTTTTACGAGACCTCCGCGTCGTGTCTGCAACGAGAATCTGCGAGAAGAAGAGAGAAAGAAGAACGGTGAAATTGCGCAAACCGATAGAGCAATGAATACTCCGGTAGACGGAGTTACTTCGCAATATCCACGTATTTAATTATGACAATTATTATCATGCAGCAATCGCTCGGAGAGAAACAAAAAAGAACAGCTGTTTTGTTAACAATTTGAAGCGGAATTGAACTTCCAAGAAATACTCGATAAATACAAAAACTTCCTGAATTCCCAAACGAGATAATTCTTTTTCATTTAAAGAAAAGATTCCTATAAAAAATGAAAAATCCTATAAATTTCCTCAGTGCTCAAAAATCTAATTGCCCAATGATTTCGAAACAAAAGAAATCCAAAAAACACCAATAAAGGAAGTTTGATCGAAATTCTTCCTGCAGCAAACATAAAAACGAAAGGAAAAAAAAACAGAACATCGTACCTGGAGTCTCCTCGTGGATGACAAGACTGCAATACGGCTGGTCTGGCGTCCTCATCAAGTGGCAAAACTGTGCGAACGTTGGCTCGTCTCACCGTTACTTCCATCGTCATATAAAACAATCTCGGATCCCGATGCCTCATGCGAAATTTGTTCAATAAATTTTGCACCACCTCGCGGGAGGTAGTCTCGTAAGTGATCGACAGTGTCTTGTACTCGATATCCGGCCTCAGACAATTCGCGTACACCTTTATCGTCGTCTGCGAAATAAACAAAACAAAAAAAAAAAATACACATAAATAAATGACAATCGTACGAAAATCGCGTGGAACACGATGAGTCGAGGAGTAAAAAAGAAAAAAAAAATCCGTATAAAACGGTGGGTGATTGTGCGAGACGGTGTGGGTGTCGGAGAGGTGTGCCCCCGCGCGGCTTCATTATTCAGCATGCATTCGTATATAGTCGCGAACATCCCGCGTGAGGTGAATAAAAATTACGTAATATTACGCTTTATCGTCACGTTCGTTTTTCTCTCTCACTAAATATTTATTATCATTGTTATTTCTCGTTTTTCACTAGCCTTCTTGGGAGCCTTAATCGAGCGTTCGACGTCAATCGAATTTATGTCGAAATATTGTTAATAATCGGGAATAAACACATATATTTTTCTTTCGTGACTGGCCCACGCGCCAAGCTATACATTATAAATATATATCCAAACACCCGACTCTCTCAGCGATTGATTTTGCCTACGTTTTTGGAATGCATCATTGCGATATTGTACGTGTATATATTTCCTGAGTTCCAACGTCTAAACCGCTTGAGGGTTTTTACGTATTAACCGTCCCAATTAAACCCTTTCCTATCACTGTCTACCCGCACTTTGCTAATCTAACTTAATTTCACGAGTCAATTTGGTTGTCCGTGCCGATTTTTTTCGTGGAGCAATTTTTTCTAGTGCGTTCACAAAAATGAGTGACATCAATTTTGACCAACGGTGTGCTGTCGGATTTTTCTTCAGACTTGGTCACAGTGCAACGGAAACTCTAGCAAAACTTCAGCAGGCCTACGGGGACAGTGTTTCATCAAGGGCCCCGATTTTTCGGTGGTTTGAGGCATTTTCAGAAGGAAGAGATTCGATTAAAGATGAAGCATACAGCGGAAGGCCTTTATCTTCAAGAACCGATGAAAATGTCGACAGAATCCAGGATCTTGTGCGTTCAGCTCGTTGGTTGACAGTCAGAATGATCGGGGAAGAATTGAATTTGACTCACACCACCGTTCATCAGAGTTTGACCAATGAATTGGGGATGAGAAAAATTGCTGTCACACAGCTATTTCAATAAACGAGTTTTTGGCCAGTAAAAACATTCCTGTGGCTCCTCAGCCTCCGTATTCGCCTGGCTTGAGTCCTTGTGACTTTTTCCTCTTCCCGAGATTGAAAAGTCACCTCAAGGGACGTACTTTTGGGACACTCGAAAATATTCAAACGGCTATAACCGATTAGCTGAATGCTATTCCAGTATCGGAGTTCCAGCACTGCTATGAGGATTGGAAGAACCGTCTCCAGCGCTGTGTGGCTTCCCAAGGAAGTTATTTTGAGAGAGACAGTATTGAATTGTAATTCTATTCGAATAAAAAAATTGAAAAAAATCAGTCCCATTACTTCATTTACACACTTCGTACCCATACTTATATATATATATATATTCAACGGATTCCTAGTACTTTAGTATTCATATCCCGATGCGTGGAAACTTCTCTCGTTCGCACCAGCTCATGCAGCAACTCTTCTCGTCGTGGTGAGTAATAAATTCGTGAGGCGTGTTGTACATGTATATATATATATATATATATTTTCAGGCACGTGACGATTTCCCAGGAAAAATGAGGGGAAAAAAGCACGAGCTAAAAAAGAATAGAGCTACAAGACGATAGAACAAGAAGTAATGAGTGCGATACATGAACCAACACTTTGGGTATATGAGGAAAAAAAGAAATACGTCTTTTCAAACTTTTGAACCGTCTATTTTCCGTAAGAAAATATTATACCCAAATATTTCAACTACAAGCCGAAAAAAATGCGATTGTTGGTTCGATCCTGCGAGCAAAAATCTCGAAGGTGCTACTTTCTAACACCGCTATGGGACACGTAGGATTGAGGACGAGGGGACAAGGAGGGAGAAGGGAGAAGACTGCTTCCCCCTTTGATGAGGAATTATTTATATGCATCCTGTGGGGAGACGAATAAAAAAAAAGGATGGAGCAGAGACGAAAAAAGTGGAGTAGAAAAAGAGTGTTTTTTTGTTGGTTCGGTGGACGGGAAGGATTGTCAAGCGGAGGAAGATCGTGAGGCCCGACGGCTCATAAAATCCTATCAACCCTTCGGATATATTGCGCGGAGAGTCAGAACTCGATGGGGTTGCACTCTCGTATGTACGAAAATAAAATTTGTGACAGGAACCAGCACACCGGATCACTCCCTCTCTCTCTCTCTCTCTCTCTCTCTCTCTCTCTCTCTCTCTCTCTTTATCTCGCTCTCTCGCACACAATTTCGTCCGAGAGAGGAATAAAAAGGCAGTTCCGAGCGCACTCGTGTTGGTTCGGAAGAAAAAACGCATCGGAATGAACGCTCTGAGCACGTGCACACACGCGTTTCTCTTGGCCCTAAACGTCGCGACAAAACCCTTGAAATTACATTACCCGATATGCCCTCCGGAAATCGTGTTTGCTGGTCATGTTTACACGTCATTATATATCAATTCATAAGAATGCGCGTATGTGTGCGCCTGTGAGCACAGCCACGAATGCATAAAATGGTACGGCTGTTTTTTTTTATGAATAAAAATAGAAGCGTGGCACAGTGAGATTTGTCGTGCACGATTCAAGAATCAACATAATCGAAAGAATATATACCCATGTTATTTTTATCGCTCTTGATGAAGGTAACATTCTTATATATAATAATCTTTTTTTTTTCAATTTACGAAAGATTGTCCAATTGTCCAATGACCAGGAAAATGGATCTGAAGTACAGAGTTTCAGCGACAAAACCCTGAGGATTTTCGCTACGTGCTCTGACATCGGGATTCAGGATTTCCGCGACAAACACATACATATATAGGGTGAGCCGAAAAGTGACGTCCGGAAGGAAAATCTAGATGCCTCGTATCACCTATCCGAATCACCCCCATGTTCTACGATCTTTTTTAGTTTTCGAGAACGAGGCATTTTTTGTCTTTCGATTTTACGGCTAGCATGGGCTTTTATTTTTTTTCTCTTTTGTGTATGTACTGACCTCTTAGAAATTTTTGAAAGCAATTGGGAGTCATTTAGACTAGTATTTTTTTTTATCATCTGAACTTTAGTAACTGATCCTCTCAAATCTATTTTTTTAATTTTTAATCAAAATCTAAGGCATTTACGTTGATGTTCAGTTGGTAATTTATTTATTGCTGAACAGTGCACTTCATAAGGATGATGGACGTTTGAAAAATCGCGAGGAAAGTACGTACAAAAAAGGGAAAATAAAAAAAAATGTTTGTTTCTCGAAAACTAAAAAAGATCGCGGACCAAACATGAGCCCGATTCGGATAAGTGTTGATACCAAGCATCTAGATTTGCGTTTTGGACGAGCTAGAGATTTTTCATCGGATTCGTCTCAAACTCAGCTATATTTTTCTAAAAAATAAGAAAAAAACGTGTTATTTCATTTTTAAATTTGAAGTTACCGCGGTATCTCGTAAACGTGTTGACAAAAAACATATTTTGCACTACCATCGGATGTGCCCCATAAAACGATAAAACTTTTGTGGGAAACACTTTTTCGTACGACCTCATCTTTTCCATTTATTTTAATGGCTCTTTTAAATGGAAGAGCCTGTATATATACGGTAACGAAAGTGAAAATAATGTATTTTCTGAGCAATTGGGAATTCGCACGTGCCTCTTGAAAAGTATTTCCCCACTGATCCCGGTCTCCTCGACCCTGGCACGTCTCAATCGCACGCTGCATATTATTCCTACAAGCTCGTGACTCGAGTCAACCAGGCGCCCCACCCCGCGGCGCGTCGTAAAATCCAGGATTCGAAAATCAACAAAATTGCATAGCCCGGCAAATGATCGTGATCGCTCGTTGCACACGATTCTTTATCGAGACTTCTAGGATTAGTACGAACTCGTGGATAATGATGGGCCCGAGGCGGTTCGCGAGTATATAGGTTTTAAAGATGTATGGGGGCTGGATATAGAAATTGAGAGCGATTTTGCGAAAGAAAGAGGCGCGTGTCTGTTACGAACGGCCGTGACGATAGTACATTGCGGCAATCGTAGTCATGAGCATGCTAGGACATTTGACTATGATTAATCGAAGGAAAATGCTCGTAGACTCGCTAATTGAAGACGTATAGTAAAATCGCGATGCACACGCAGCCGAGCAAAATTTCGTCAGTGCGAGTGCATGTACGAGAGAGACTCTTTAAGGTAGGGTAGGGAGGGGCATGTTGAGCAAGTATGGAATTATATCGCTCTGTAATTCCTTAACAGTCTGCCGTATAAATGAAACCTACTTTGGCCAACAAAAAATTTATCTGGTGGGAAAAAAGTCTGTAGACGAAATTCCTGTTATCCTTATTGTTTCACAGATAATCGCTCTCAAATGACTAAGGCCATATTTGCTCAACCTGCCCCGATAGTGGGGTAAGTTGAGCACGAGTATGAGGTAAGTTGGGCAAAGTAGGAGTTGCATTAAAAAATCAGACGTATTCAACATGATTTGGTACAATGCAGTAATGAACATCAATTGCAAAACTTTGAAATATTTTTTCTCATACAATGGTGGAAGAAAATCTTTCAATCACGTTCTTTTTACTTTTGGATGCAAAAATTATGTGTTCCCCTCCCCCATACCTCTGTTTCCGCCATATGATGCACCCGCGTGCGGTGCTTAGTTTTCCAGATATTTCGATTTCCAAAATTACCCGACTGCTCAACATGCCCCTCCCTATCCTATTCCTTTCACGAATCCGAATATTTAACAATTAGCTCATTTTCGTATACAATTAAGGTCTTAGACCACTCTAGAGGCCAAAAAAAGGGCATATTTTGTGATTTTTTTTTCAGCGAAACCATAAAATTAATTGGAATTATAAAATAGGGGTTTTATTATACACGTAATTGACTATACAAAATTATTTTTTCAGAGCGATACATGTCAAAATGGCGACTGTGCAGCATTTTTCCGATGACGTATTTATTTCTGGAAGGTCTACGGCCGGACCAACAGCTCCTATCATTTTTCAGTTATGATGAGACACTAAAGTTTTTTCAATTATATATAAAAATAGCTATCGAAGTACGTAGGACTTTTTTGATATATTGTTTTTTGTCAAAATGGCGCATTTCTAAAACAAAAAGTATAAAATGCCATGAGAAAATTGTCGGAAAATTGTTCATAAAAAAGGAACTATGCAATATAATTTAAAAAATCCTACGTAGTGCCTCAGAAAATATAATTCTAAATATACAGTTAAAGTTTCAAGTGAATCAGTTGAAATTTGTTTGAATTATGAGTCCGGCCGACTTGAAAAATGTAGTTTTGAGATAAACGCGTTCAAAGTTAGTAGAAAGTCACGACATGAGTCAAGAGGGATTGCGCTAAAATTCGAAAATCGAGTACTTACAGATTTTTCACACCCATAATCTTTTGGAATATAATTTTATAGGTACTAAGGTACATTTTGAACAAAAAAAAACGATTTTTGGAAAATCCTAGAGTGGCCGAAGGCCTTAAGTAAATATACATCCCAGTATACTGGTGAAATTTCAAGGCAAGTTACCGAACTTAACAAAAAATGACTACTTTAATAGTTGTCTAATTTAAGCAACACTTTATAGTGCTGTTAAATTAAACAATTAGAATCGAACGTTGCCAGTTTCATTACTTAATTTACACACCTCGTATGCACTCACAAAATACGACCCTCCGCGAAAAGAATACCTTACGGGAGACTACCAGTTTAGAGCCCGAAAAATAGGTAAATTTCGACAATTTTTTATGTATACCCAATTGATAAAATGAACATTCCGCTTAGTAGCCTTTATTCTACATATCTTTAGGTATCTTTACAATTTTTTTCACAAGATTTTCTATCAAAATGGCGGCGCTGAAGCTGAATGAAGCGAGTCACCTTTGTCCGATAGTGCCCTGCAGCCGGCAACATTACATCGCCAATTCTTGACCGATTGGCTTGACATTTTTTTGGAACTTTATAACAACATTTTACATCAATGTCCTTGAAGGATTTTTGATATGTTGAAAACTTCTTCCGATAAAAATTATTTACGGTGATTGTTTTATACCAAAAACAATTTTTCTTTCAAACATGCACAATTTTATGAGAAATCGCCATTTTTCGATTTCCCTACGTACTTCGAAAATAAATCTTATCTAGATAAAAAATTATTTTGAATTTTCGTTCCAGGTAAAAAATTGGAGGAGAACTCTTTCCGGCCGAAGGACATTATCAGACTTAATCCAACTTCAGCACCGCCCTTTTGTCACATAATCTTATGAATAAATTTGTAAAGATACTTCAAGATCTGTAGAATAAACGCTACTAAGCGAAATTTTCATTCTATCAACTGGATATCCATAAAAAATTGTTGAAATTCTTATTTTTTCATCAGCTCTGAACTGGTAGTCCCTTAACGAAAAATCACACTCGGATGTCTCCTCGCTCGGGTTTTTTACCGACAACGCCGGAGAGAGTATGGCAGCGGACAGAGAGATGGTACGTTGGAAGAAACGAAGAGAGAAAAATAGAGAGAGAGAGAGAGAGAGAGAGAGAGAGAGAGAGAGAGAGAGAGAGAGAGAGAGAGAGAGAGAGAGAGAGAGAGAGAGAGAGAGAGAGAGAGAGAGAGAGAAAGAGGGACAAGAAGAAAAAGGGTCGAAGAAAGTCTTGCCGGATTGACACGGCGAACATTTTAAAGCACTAATATCTTGCAGGCCCTCGCGAGCCGATGTCTATATCTATACCGACACGAGTTAGGCCAGATTCTATTTTCAGTTCCAGAGACGAAATTTGTTCCAGGCCGAAAGAAATTATATCCATACTGTTGCTCGCGTTGCTCGAGGGTTTCGGTGTTCAGTGTTTGTCGAATCAGTGTAATGATCTATATTCGGAAGCAGGCCTGTGATGAAAAGCGCAGGAAAAAACTAGCTCAACGATTGACAACATTGCGAGGTGTAGTGCACTCGAGTTACGAGACAACCCTCTCTCCTCTCTCTCTCTGTCTCTCTTGGTCTCTCTCTCTCTCTCTCTCTCTCTCTCTCTCTCTCTCTCTCTCTCTCTCTCCGTCTCTCTCTCTCTCTCTCTCTCTCTCTCTCTCTCTCTCTCTCTCTCTCTCTCTCTCTCTGTCTCTCCCTCTCTCTCTCTCTCACTCTCTCTCTCTCTCTCTGCCTCTCTCTCTCTCGCTCGACCTCTCTCTCTGTTGACCTCCCTGACACCGCGTGTCGTTATGAATTTATTCGTCCTGCTATCAATCGTTAGAACCAAGCGAACGTTCTCGTGGACAATTTTGAAATTTCAATATGACCGATAACTGTGTCGTCGCGGAACTTCCAAAGTTCCACAAGTCGAAACACTTCTCACACGACCTTTTGTTAGTAAGCATAAAAGTAACAAGAACGGTGGATACATTTTTACATACATAAATATATATATATACACTACTGGACAAAAAAGTACGCACCAGTCGAAATTTCCTACCACACTAAAATTTACATAGCGGACTCAAAAATAAATGTAATTGAATTTCCCAAGTGGCGTTTTAAAGAGGACAAGTTTACCTTTATTTTGCCTTTTTATAAAATTCTCTACGATTTTTTTTCGCCCCAGTATTGCATTTTTAACTAAAAAAAAAAACATGTTTCAAAAAAAAAGGCGTCATCGAAGAACTATAGGGTTTCAGAAGGAAATGTACGAGACTTTCTAAAAAATAAAAATGTAGGTTTTGATATCCTTTTTAAGTTTACCATGGAAAAAACCGAGGAAAAAATTTTCTACAAACTTTGCAGTTAATTTTCGACGGCCAAAAAATAGCCGAAAAATGGCCACGTTCAAAAGTGCGCACCGGGGCGAAGAAAAATCGTAGAGAATTTTCTAAAAAAGCAAAATAAAGGTAAACTTGTCCTCTTTAAAACGCCACTTGGGAAATTCAATTACCTTTATTTTTGAGTCCGCTATGTAAATTTTAGTGCGGTAAGAAATTTCGACTAATGCGTACTTTTTTTGTCCAGTGCTGTATATATATATTGCTGTATGTATATATATACATATATATATAACCGAAAAGTAACATCCAAAAGGAATATCTAGATGCCCCATACCAATACCTAACTGAATCACCCCCTGTATGTTCTACAATCTTTTTCAGTTTTCACGAAAAAACGCATTTTTCAATGTTTTTTTTTCGCGATTTCCTGTCTCATAGGTATTTATTTTTATTTATTTTTCTCTTTTGTGTTTATAGGTACTTCCCGCTTAGAAGTTTTTTTTAAAGCCATTGGGAGTTATTCAGACTAATATAAATATTTTTTTTAATCATCGGTAGCATTATTCTTCAACCTTAGCGTCGTCAAAGTCGCCAAAATATCAACCTGTCCTGAAAATTCAGGATGAATTTTGTTCAAATTCAACAACCATCCTTGAGCAGTCAAATGTGACAATAGCCAACATTGCATCGATATAACGTGTCCAAAGTATTACTTTTCCCCCCCAACCGTACATACGTGTATGAGCAATCTACGTCTTGTAATTGACACGTGCTGAAGGGATTTTTCGGGACGATAGCTTCTCGGAATTTCCGAGGGTTGGAATTTTTCATCCCGAGCTGAATATCCGGCAATCTGGTTTGATACGCGGGTCGAATGCTCAAGACGAAAAAAAAAAAGCCTCGGCTACCGAAGAAGGCTTCGTAATAACGTACCTACATACGGGCTTCATAAATGCGGGAAGAGGGTTATCCTCGCCTGACTTGCCAGAATCGCCGAAACCCCTGAAAAATGGGGTTGTTCGTTCTCCTGAAGAAAAAAAAAAAAAAAAAAAAAACGCTATCCAAAATTATCCATAGCACTTTAGAGTCTTGTCGATTTTCGTGAGCATGAATGCGCTCGCGGTGTACAATCGAGTGGAAAACACGCAGAGAAATGAGAAACTTTAAAAAAACCCCCACACCGGGCACTTTTGAGCGTTCTCCGTCGATTAAATTCAAGGCGATTAATTGAAAGCGCATTCCAGGCGAGGGGAAGAAGAGCGAAGGCGAGACGAAGATTCGAGACTGCATTGACAGATCGCTACTGTCTCCGGAAGCGTCGGGATTCGAGAGATTTAAGGGGCTTGATTTTTGGAATCCGGACAAGTGTGAATACATTTATCACCGTTGTTTTCTTTGGCCTATCCTTACGGAGGAATCGATTCGACGCGAGGGAAAAAAAATCACTGCAATGTTAAAGATAAATTGGTGTCAACGTAGGCCAGAAGGGAAATGGATTCTTCGGTTTGAGGTCAGTATTTATCTGAAGATAAAAATATATATGTGCTCCGTATGATCGCACGAGAAAATAACGCGTACTCAAAAAACGAGAATGACAATGCGCGAATGCGACGCGCTCGATGTGTGTAAACTCGCACAACGTTTTCGTCTCTCACGTCAATATAATGCAACGTGCGTTCACCGCTTCGCGGGGAATTAACCGTGTCGGCGTTCTCCTTTATTATCTATTTTTTTTTTTCCTTTCCCGTTCTAGCGCTCGTTCTGGTAGCTCCCGTTGACAATTATGCCACATCGCGGCGTTCAAGAGGCATACGCGTCAGTACCTATGCACAGGGTGTTCCGAACGCCAAGAACCTCGGACGTAACAAATAATCGTGAAATCATTTTTATATTTTTCGCGAATCTGGCAAAAACGAAAATTTTTGTTCTTTTTTCATTCATTTATCGCTGTGTATCTCACATTCATGAATTTTGCGCGTTGAAAATTCATTCGATATCGTATGCGAATCTCAAATTGAACATCGCATTGCACCCTCGAAACGCTACATACCTGTTTTTATTTTTATTTTTTATAGTTTTTTAAAATTGATTTATTCGTAGCCTTTTTTGTATTTGTCTTTTTCAATTCATTTGATCAATTTATCGCCTTGTATCGCATATTCACGAATTTTACGCATTGAAATTCATTCAATATCTTGATGGATTGAAACGCTGCGACGCTCTTTTAAATTTTCTTCAATTTATTTTAATAATTTATCTCCATGTAACTCATAATAATGAATTTTATGCATTAGAATTTATTTGATATCGCACGCGACCTTCAAATTGAACATCGTATTTCACCCTCGAAACGCTACGTACCTGTTTTTCTTTATTTTGATCGTTTTTTTAAATTTATTTATAGCGTTTCTTTGTATTAAAAAAATTATTTGTTAAATTTATCGCCTTGTATTACATAATCGGAAATTTTACACATTGAAAATCGTATTGAACCTCGTATTTCACCCTTAAAACGCTGCGACGCTTTTTAAAATTCTCTTCAATTTATTTGTTCGATTTATCTCCATGTAACTCATAATCACGAATTTTACGCATTAGAATTCATTCGATATCACATGTGACGTTCAAATTCAACATCGTATTTCACCCTCGAAACGCTACGTACCTAATTATTTTTATTTTCTAAAAATGTTATTAGTTTTTTTTTAATTTAAGGGGCCACTCCACTTTGAAAATTTAAAAAAATCGAAAGCAAGCAAGACTTGAAGAAATCGACGATGATGAGCAATCAGATGGGATTTTGTACGGTGCAGGAATTGCCGATTGAGTTTAGGTAATAGTTTTTCATAGTATAAACTTCAAACGCGTTTTTCTCAAAACAACGTTTTCAAAATCTAGCTCCATCGTATCTCTAAACTAATAAACCGATTCTCTTGAAATTTGAACCACATATTGTAAACATGATTCGCAACAAGATGACCCTCGATGGTTTTAAAATTTTGATTTTTACTCTTTTTTTTGCGAAAAACTGCGAAAAAAACGCGTTTTTTTTTACTTTTTTCGTTTTTCATCTGCCATTTTTTTATTTTTTGATAAAACTTTATATCCGAGGGTCATTCTGTAGCTGGTGTCATACTGAATCTAATGGACTTTGATTTTTTTGTTTCAGACAAGCCGTTGCCGAGTTGTGATGGAGCTACCTAGCCCACCTATTTTTGAGGCGTTACGTTAAACTATAGTTTTTGTACTTAAAAATGAATAAAAATGAATTAAAATTTTTTTAAATGCATTTCAAGACTTAATTTATCACCCCAACAACTTTTATATTCCTATCTTTTATAAAATCCTCAAAAAAAAATCGCGAAAATAGCCTTTTTTCGTGGCTCCAAAGTGGACTGGCCCCTCAATACATTTATTTCATTTTTATGTATGTTTATTTTTATTTGTGTGGCCGATTTTCAACATTTTTGCCATTCCTTCAAAAATGCTTCACCCTCTACATCTGGACATGTACATACAAATATTTACATTATATGTGTATATATATTATATATAAGTCGTGGTGAATTTGAAAATATTTTTTCATTTGATTTTGAAGACATCCGATCCTTTCGCATTGACGATTCACTTTTGACAAAATAAATGAAAAACCATCGTTAAAAAATCCACATTTGCCAATGGCTAACATTACGTAGGCATATAACGCGCTCAAAATATCCTTTCTCCATTTATATATGCATATATATATATTCATATTTATGTATGTATGAACATGGATACGAATAATATGGCACAAGTTGGAAATTATCAGGCGTGGCCTTGCGCTCGAATAAATTGTCGCGGCTCGCGATGTGAGAACTTCGCCGGCAAGGTCTTTTTATTTTCGCACCCGAGCGCGGTGGTACAGAAACACTCGATTTAACAAACGTTTCTCGTCCGTCCTCAACCGCACGAAAAATTATCATTTTTTTTTATCATTGCAGATTATAAAACCCATACATTCACGCGATGAAATTGAGTAAAAACAAACAGAAAAAAAAAGCGGGAGGAGAAAGATAATACCGTGTATGAACCTCTAACGGGTATTCGTTCAAGTTCACGAGAGGATAGAACAATTTTGTATAAACTCGAGCGTATAGTTTATGTACACGTCGACGACACGCCAGGGAAGAAGAAAAAAAAAAGCTCATACCGCTCGTCACACGCAAACGCAGCCATGGGAATTTTATTCATCTCGAGAACGGTCCGTGGGTATAAATTTAAAAAAAAATGACTGCACGTTATAATTTGTATGTGCCGATCGTCCTGTTCAGGTTTTGCCCTTTTACTTGTGATTCATTTTTTCCTATAATATTATATAATATATATATGGTATTTTTAATGTGTAAAATAAAATAGAATGTATTACATGAATATAATAATAATTAAATAAGATATAATTAGTATTAATAGTGTTCAAGTTTTTAACGTTAAAATGTAACGATAACTCTTTTTTATATTTTTATTTCCTCATTTTTATCATTTTACAAAATCTTTTTTTGCACATTTAAATTCTACATGTCTAAATAAACGCCTCAAAAAATGATTGGGGCATTTTCGTAACAAAGATTTGCCAAAATAAAAAATCGAAAAATTGTAAAATAATCATTTTCTTTGCATTAAAACGATACAAACTTCAATCTCATTAGTATTAAGAATGGATTTGTAAGAAGCGACAACACTATACACTGGAATGAATAAAATAAAATAATAATAATTAAAAAAATAATTAAAAAATAAAGTAGGATGTATTTATTGATAATTAATAATAATTATTATTAATTAATTTATATTTATTTATAATTAATAAATAAATAGGATGTATGTATTTTTTAAATTATACATTTTTTAATTTAATGTACGCTTTAAATATTTTGATTCCCTTATACAAATATATTGTTTTTACTGTAATAGGATTAATATATCATTCGATCAAAACCCTGTTCCATGGAATAGAAATACGTGCATAAAGGAATAATTGAAATATGTAGAGAAAGTTAAATTTCGAAAAATATACATACATACATATATACACATGCTCAATAATGATTTATGTGCATAAAAAAATAATAAAAAACTAAAAAGAGCCATTAAGGAGGGCATGAAGTTTCCGAGTGTGACGATACGAGATCGCGATAATCACCGCCTCCACATACGATATAAATATAGAACAAGGTAGGTAACGGGTGGATGCGCGAGCCCTCGAAATAATCCTTGAGGCAAGGATTTACAAGCAGAACTCGCGGGTTCTCCATGAGGGCACGTGCTCCCGTGCCCAGCTGCGCAAACGTTTAAGTCGTCGCTTCGTATATATATATATATCCCTGGTGATGGGTTCCCCTCTTGAGAAATCTGACTATCCAGTTCCGCGCGAGCGACACGGGTGCAGGAGCCCTTCGAAGGTTTTACCATTGCGCTCCTTAGCACGCGCGTTCCCTCCTCCTTTGCCGTTCCCTTGTAGCCCCCCCCACGCCACTATCTTCTGTTCCGCGCCCTTTCGAGAGCGCGAGCTCTTTCTTCATCGCCGATCACGACTTCCGGTGGCTCTCGAAGAAGGACAGCAGCAGAGCGCGGAGAGAAAAGTACGAGGTAAGTGAGGAACAAAAAACTCGATCGCCTTTTCTCCGTCGTCAGGATGATGAAGAGTGAGAGAGATAAAGAGAAAGAGAGAGACAGAGAGAGAGAGAGAGAGAAGGAAAGAGACAGAGCAGAAGAGTTTAACCCACATGCAGAGTTTTCCGTCTACTACGGCGCCTGCGATTGTACTCCAGACAACCGTGTCCAATCTTCTTTACGCGGTGGCCTTCACTAAACGACCCTTCGAATCACCACACTCTTCAGGATGCAGTGAATTTTCGTGCGATAGTCGCGCCCACAATATTGATCCTACAACTTGAAAATGAAAGACACCGCCACATCTTTTTAGTTTACGTATGCCCAATACCAAGATGTCGAAATGTTGCTCATCGTACGATCGTAAACTCGACCCTCACTCGTAATATTCCGTAGTCAAAATTTTCGAGCCGCGTTCAACCCGCAAAATAAATGCCTCCTTCCCCGAGCAGAGATCGGCAATAGCGGATTATTGGGTACCTAAACGAGGGTACAATGTTTAAAATACCAATACGTTAGGGCCTCCGATGAACCTTCCGAATGGCGGAAACTGGACATTGTCACTCAAAGGAGGCCAATGCAGAGCGCAACTGAACCTGCGAAAGCCCAGGTCGGCCTGCTTCGAGCGCTCCCGCAGAACCTACTGGCACTCCCTTTCGGCCTACTGTAGGCGCACTGTAGACCCTCCGGACCCTCCATTCAGCCTACTGTAGGCGCATTGTAGACCATCCGGACTCTCCATTCAGCAAAAACGTATTTATTTCGTCATCGAACGGGTTACCGATCAGGCCACAATGGAGTATTGATGGAGGAGATATCGAATTTGGGCTCAAAGCAGGTTAGGTTGGGTCGAGGCAATGGACTTGAGATCGAAAGGAGGTTACAGAGGCCTGTGTTCTGCACATTTCACTGAAACTGGGGGTCCAAAGAAGCTTTGGGAGGACTAACAGAGGCTACACTGGGCCAAATGGAGACATCTTCATGGCACTGAACTGGACAAATAGGGCTTGGTAGGTTCAACGGAGCCTGGCGGCTTGTGCATTACAAAAAAAATGGGTCCTCCAAGTGTTCAGAGGAGGCTATAAATTTTGACTCGGGATATTACTTGGTGTTTTTGTCGCACTATGAAAAATTCGCTTCGATGCACTTGTAGATAATTCTACGAACGTAAATTCTGCAATAACACGGCCAAGACGATATTCGGATACCCGAGAGAACCGCGTGGCTTTCGTCGACGTCGGCGCGGCTTGTATCACACAGCGCGCACAATTTCTTCGCGTCTCTCTTTTCACATGATTCTCAAGTGTACAATGACCAGAGACACCAGAATACATAGGTATGCGTGTATGTGCGTTTATATATATATATATACATATATAGAGGGGGAGAATTACACACGAAAAAAAAAACAAAGTCCAGTACGAAGAGTAAGGACAAAGGGTAATAAGCTGCTGAGCAAGTAGGAATCCGAAACTCGAGAGGTGCGAGAAAGCAACGTCGCTAGTACATGCAACTGTGTAAACCACAATTGCATGTATATATATACAGGGTGGCTCGAGAAGTGACGTCCGAAAGAAAAATCGAGATGCCTCGTATATCTATCGCAGAGGTGGCCATAACGTCGACCGCGGTTGATCGCCTACAGCATGTAAAACAGTCTGTAAAACTAGTTTAGAAATTTTTAATTGAATAAATATGTTTGGGTTTGTTTGGGTTTAAATAAACCAACTTTTGTTTGTTTGTTTGTTGCCGGTGGTAGACCGCCAAGCATATTTTGGATCGTAGTGTCGAATCACTCCCATGTACGTTCTATGGTCGTTTTTTAGTTTTCAAGAAAAAAGCGTTTTTTAAGGCATATTTGTTAAAAATGTACTTTAGTACCTATAAAATTGTATTCCAAAAGACTATGGGTGTGAAAAATCCGTATTTCGATGTAAAATGTTGTTATAAAGTTCCAAAAACAATGTCAAGCCAATCGGTAAAGAATTGGCGATGTGATGTTGCCGGCTGCAGGACATTATCGGACAAAGGTGACTCGCTTCATTCAGCTTCAGCGCACACCATTTTGGTAGAAAATCTTGTGAAAAAAATTGTAAAGACACCTAAAGATATGTAGAATAAAAGCTACTAAGCGAAATGTTCATTCTATCAATTGGGTATACATAAAAAATTGTCGAAATTCACCTCTTTGTCGGGCTCTAAACTGGTAGTCTCCCTTAAGGTATTCCTTTCGCGGAGGGCCGTATTTTGTGAGCGCATACGAGGTATGTAAATTAAGTAATGAAACTGGCAACGTTCAATTTTAATTGTTTAATTTAACAGCACTATAGGGTGCTGCTCAAATTAGACAATTATTAAAGTAGTCATTTTTTGTTAAGTTTGGTAACTTGACGTGAAATTTCACCAGTATACTGGGATGTATATTTACTTAAGACCTTAGGCCACTCTAGGATTTTCCAAAAATCGTCTTTTTTGTTTAAAATGTACCTTAGTACCTATAAAATTATATTCCAAAAGATTATGGGTGTGAAAAATCTCTAAGTACTCAATTTTCGAATTCTAGCGCAACCCCTCTTGATTCATGTCGTGGCTTTCTACTAACTTTAAACCCGTTTATCTCAAAACTACATTTTTCAAGTCGGCCGGACTCATAACTCAAACAAATTTCAACCGATTCACTTGAAATTTTAACTGTATATTCAGAATTACATTTTCTGAGGCACTACGTAGGATTTTTAAAAAATTATATTGCATAGTTCCTTTTTTATAAACAATTTTCTGACGATTTTCTCATAGCATTTTATACTTTTTGTTTTAGAAATGCGCCATTTTGACAAAAAACTATTTATAAAAAAAATCCTACGTACTTCTATAGCTATTCTTATATGTAATCGAAAAAACTTTAGTGTCTCATCATAACTAATAAAACATTGTTGGTCCGGCCGTTGGCCTTCCAGAAATAAAAGCGTCATCGGAAAAATGCTGCACAGTCGCCATTTTGACACGTATCGCTGTGAAAAAAATAATTTTGTATAGTCAATTACGTGTATAATAAAACCCCTATTTTTCAATTCCGATTTATTTTATGGTTTCGCTGAAAAAAAAAATCACCAAATATGCCCTTCTTGGCCTCTGGAGTGGCCTAAGACCTTAATTCTTTTCGAAGTTTCCTGTAGCGTAGGTATTTTTTTGTGTATGTAATTTCCTCTTAGAAGTTTTCAAAAGTAATTGGGAGTCATTTAGACTAGTACAAGTATTTTTATTATCATCCGAACTTTCGTGACAGATTCTCTCGAACGTATTTTTTAAACTTTCGATTTTGTTTTCTTAACGAGAAAAAAAGATCGTAGAACATAGATGAGGGTGATTCGGATAGGCATCTATCTATCTATTGATACGAGGCATCTAGATTTTCCTTTTCTAGGCATCTAGATTTTCCTATTGTACGTCTCTTTTTGGACCAGCCTGTATATATGTATATATATATATATATATATATATATATATATATATATATATATGTACACGTGCGCCGCACTCTTTAATACTATTATTAGTGTACTCGCAAGCAGTAAGAAAACGTATGTAAGCTCCTCGTAATATATATATAAATATATATATATATATATATATATTTATATATATCAGTGGTATAACACGAGACCGCGTACGCCGTTTCTCGGCGCTTGAATTTGCTGCTGCAGTGCAACATACGCAAACGGGTGTTGTATACGTACACCGTGTAGAGTTGCGCGCATACAACGCACATGAAGTACGGTGTCGAATAACTTTTAGCAACGGCGGAACTATATTTGCGATGTCGAAGTTTGTGTCGTTGGAAAGGAAAAAAAAATGCATTGCATTACGACGCAAACGTCAACACACTTTTTTTGTGTAGTCGACCTGTGCACTTACTGCACGTAATTACACATATGGATGTACGTGTGTAATTGGAGTGATCCTTTTTTGCCGCGTCTCCGAAAAGCTTTGTTTTTTTTTCATTATTGGACTGATCTGTCAAAAAGAGTTTCGTTCAAATATTTATTTTATCAGCTCACAGCTGACGTTTCTCGTTGTTTTATTTTAGAGAACGTGGCCCTTAATCTTATTAAGGAGAAATAAATAAATTGTGAATTCTGAATAAATGTATACAGCTCGGTGTGATATTCAGACAATGAAGGATCGAACGAGATTGCGTTGGAGCGAAAAAATGAACGGGCTTTAACGCAAGCGCCGTCACAGAGTCTTCATCATCATTCGCCGATTAATGAGAGTACACGCAATTAGAGATAGTTAGAAGAGAGGAGCGGTAAAATTTTAACGATTTTCTGTCGGCAAGAGAGGCAAAGTTGACTTCTCCTAACAACAATGAGGTGAAGTCGAGGCTCTCACGAATGCTGCGAAATGCAAGACTTTTCAAGATTTGCGTGATGGGTTGTGTGCATTTTTTTTTCTTAGTCGAAACATCTGGAGCGAAAAGCGTGATTGGTACTGGTCTGGAAGAAAATTGAATGTTTCATTAGGGAAAACTCGAACTTCGGAGATTCGTGGCCACGGATCGAAGCGAGTAAATTTTTAAAGTACTGAATTTTTTTATTGCATCGTTGGAATACAACGGAATTTTTGTTTTCCCACTCCCCAATTTTTTTCCCCCCATATTTAGTCTACGAAAAACCCTGAAACATTTTTGAACATCCTTATTAGCGATCCACAACCTAAAGCAGGAAAAAAAAGAGTTTAGATGGTAAAAAAAAGTAAAGAAATTAAAAAATAAAGAAGAATTTTCGTTGCATTCCAATTATGCAAACTTCCAGACCATCATTTTTTTAATAGTTACATTTTTTTGCCTCCCCTTTAAATATATATATATATATATATATATATATATATATATCAATTACACGGAGAGAATTAAATGTTAAAAATTACCGTGCAATAACGGTAACCAGATAACAACCCTAAAACTTCGCTTATTATTACTGAGTAAAATACAGATTTTCACGAAAATAAAATAAAATTTCTTCAGATAGAAAATTTTACCAGATTTTCTAGTAAATTTTGATGTGTAACAAAATACGCAAAACTTAAACTTAAAAAATATATAATATCAGCGAAATTTTACTGTGCATTTTATTATTTTATGCCTTTTAAAAATGTCTATAAAAAAGTATCGTCTTTATAACAGTTATTTTAAGATTTATTATAAAATTTAATGAGTGTTATAGGAAAATGTATTGTGCTCTCGGTAAAAATTATCGTGCGCGCTACCCTTCTTGTATAGTTAAATTTTAGCTACGTATTTGAAATTTTCTGTAACGTAAGTTAAAAAAAACTTGTCGCATACGAATTATTATGCTTTACTCACTTGTCACCACCTTGATATATATCACGGTAATTTTTACCGTGAAATTCACGACAAAAATTACTTTTTAATTCTCTCCGTGTATATAATTCGTATAATTCATAAAAATAACTCGTATAAAAAATAATCAGTATCAAAATATCGAAATATTTGTTGACATCGCGATTTTTTTTTCTCGCACCACACACAATAAGCTCATAAATATTACGCAGAGTTCGAAGAGATTTCCGAAAGAGCTCGAGGGACCTGATGTTTCGAGAAATCCATAGACAATTGGGAAAGGCGTGCGAATTTTTCGTCAGAGATTTCCGGCGTGATACACTCGTTGTCTTATTATAATACTTTCGCGAGGATCTCTCTGCGCTTCCCACTTTCCCGTGCAAGTACTGTATGGAAACGACAGAGAGAAAGAGAGCGATATAGAGAGGAGACAGTGAGAGGCAAAGTATAGCCGCGCGTGCGAGAACAATTCTCGCGATGCGTGTGACAAAAAATCGAGTCTAGTATGTACAGGGCGCCTCAAAACTCGTCCAACCCGAGGTTGAGCTTGAATTCAACGATAAAAAATGATTCATTCTTCATAAGAAAAAAAAAACAAAGCCTCAACCACTAATCCGTTCCGTTTTACTAGACAATTGAAAAAATTGACTTCAATCGATAATTAAAAGGTATCGATTGGTTTTGAACAATTTGTACCTGTGGATTATCGATTAATATCGATTATTTTTTCGCTCGTTGATTTCTCAAATAATTGTATCGTAAAACTTTGCGACAGTATGACCGAATGAGACAAAAAAAATGAGACTTCCGAATCTTCAGAATGGCCCTGTAGATACGAGTACACGGGGTGTCCGCTATTGAAATATACTTCACACGACTTTACCGAGTGTCGGGACTACGCGTGTAGATAGGTGGGAAAAAATTCACGAGCGAGAGGAACGGTCTGGAGAAAAAAAAAAGTGTTGATACGTAAGAGCCTTTCCCCAGTCTTGTGTTTTCGGAGCTGTGAGTTGGTCGTGTGAATTTTTTATCCTATCTCTATCCTCCTCTCGCTCTCTCTCTCTCTCTCTCTCTCTCTCTCTCTATCTCTCTTTCTCTGTCTCCGTCGCTCTCTTTCCACTTGCCGGAGACGAGACACTTTCCTGCTGTTATAAAATAATTTCGTAGGTAGGGCATTTATAGTGTAGTATCTCCGTCGACACAATGCACTCCACTGACTCACCGAGGTCAAAATTAATTTTCGTACACGTTAGAAAGTCCTAAGAATCACAAGAGTGAGAAAAGCGAAGGAAAAATTGTTTGTTCGATTCCAAAAATGATTGGACGATAATTTCGACCATGCAGATTCGATTAGTTACATCTTCCAGCCTTAAAGTGGTCGCACCACCTTGGCGCTCGGAAAAATCGGTATAAAAGTAAATAAAAATTTTGACGCGATTATCAAAGATATGAAATAATTTTTATTTTTCACATATACATTTTAGTTTTATGAACAAATGTGAAAATAAAGAATAAAAAAATGGCAAATATATAATTCGTCCAATAGGATCCTCTTTTCAAACCGGTGGACAAAATATCTCGAGATCTACTCAACCGATGTTCATGAAATTGATACCACATATTCTTTATAATACTATCTCCAATGTAGCACAGGATTTTTTTTTTCATTGGATGCCTCGTTCATTTTTTGTTCATTTTTGAAACTCGGAGTTTGGGTTAAAATCAAAGGTTTTACGAGAAAAAAAATGAAAAAGGATTTTCTACGAAAAAAAAAATGTTTTAAATCTTTTCCCTATGCTACACTTTAGCAAATGCCTTTCTTTACAAGAATTTTAATTTTTTGATTTTTCATACGATGCCTGACAGAAGAAAAAATTCCACAATCAGCAAGGATTTTCAAAAGAGGTATCTCCGCCATTTTTATATATTTTTTAATTCGTTTTTTTTTAAATTTATTCATGAAACTATAATTTATTTGTGAAAAATAAAAATTATTTTATATATTTAATATGCGCGTCAAATTTTTTAACTATTTTCATACCTATTTTCTTTTATTTTTCAGCCTCTAATTTTTATTCATTCACCATACGACAATTTTATCGATTTTCCTGTCCATTATTTCATTTCCAATTGCAAAAACCTCAATATCGTTTGAACAAAATTAACAAAACGTTGAAAGGAGTCTGCAAACAAGAATTCCAGGGCATTCCTGAGTATCCTCGGTCACTTCGAGTATTCTCGAGAGTGTCTATATATCCCCAAAGGGTATATTCCGTCGACACTATTACGGCAGGGAAGAGTAAGAAGTTTGCTTCGTCGATAATTCGGTAGTCCCTTCGCAGTTCACGTATCTGGTTCAAGGGAGCTCGAACGCGTCGCGAGAAAAAGGAGAAGACACTCGATGCCTGTACCGTGAAATATAATAATAAATGTTATTATTATTATTATCATTTGCGAAGAGGGACCACACAGAGAGCGTGGAGGCGGTGGTCTCGAGTTCGCAACCACCCTCACCTTTTCATTCGAGCACTGTGTACATGCGTATGTGTTTGTGTGTGTGTGTGTGTAAACATAGCTAAATATATATATAGCTATTTGAAAAGATGTAGTTGGTTTCTTGGTCGAAGGACCAAAGAACCATTCGAGGAGAGGCCTCGAGACGCGACCGACAATCGACACCGGTTTCCGGTCCTCAAGAGACTCCAATTTACACACTCACACAACCGCACACATATTCATTTGAAAAAGGGGCACGTGCTGAAATCGACAACTAATAATTATCCTTTCTTCTCGAAGGACGCCATTTTAGTTGCATATATTCCTGTGCAGAAATTGTCGTAGGGATCCAATTGGATTCCCATACTTTTGTTCCTATACTAAAACGTCACACTCATCCATTGGATTCTAATCGAAGGCGTTGAAATTTGTATCATTGGAACGCAATGATTTTTTTCTCTATTTTTTTTTATCTTTATATTTATCATTATCCAAAACCTTTCTTGTGCAAATTGCTATCGTAATTTTTTCATGAAAATACGTATTTCCGTAATGTTCATAGTCTGAATCGGCCAAGAAATTTTTTTATGAATTAAATAGAATTATTTTTCGGTGCTTTCCAACGATGCAAACTTCATGATCATTTTTATCGGGATTCCCCATTGGAATCCAATGTACGAATCAAATCTGAATCCTAAAGGATTCCCACATTATCAAACAGAATCCGATGCGATTCTTGATGGATCCCATCGCATTCTGTACATAGAATTTCCAAAAAAAAATATTGTGATATACAAAATGAGTGGATTTTAAAAAGGTATAGATCTCTTCTCACAAAAGTATGTCTTAAAAATCGATTTGAATCATATAACTAAAAATCGACTGTAATTATCGTTTACTATTTACTTCACTGCACTTTGATTTATAGCCTTCTCCGAACACTCGCAGGACCCATTTCTTTTTTAATGCACAAGCCATCAGCATCCGTTGAACCTACCAAACTCCATTTGTCGAGTTCAGTGCCATGGAGGCCTCCAATTGATCCAGTGTAGCCTCTGTTAGTCCTCCCAAATCTTCTTTCGACCCCCAGTTTCCGTAAAACGTGCAGAACACAGGCCTCCTCAACCTGCTTTCGATCTCCAGTCCGTTGCCTCGACCCCACCTAACCTGTTTTGACCCCAAATTCGATATCTCCTCCATCAACACTCCATTGTGGCCTGATCGGTAACCCATCCGATGACGAAATAAATAAGTTTTCGTTGAATGGAGGGTCCGGAGGATCTACAGTGCGCCTACAGTAGGCTGAATGTAGGGTCCAGAGGGTCTACAGTGCGCCTACAGTAGGCCGAAAGGTGGGGCCAGTAGATTCTGCGGAAGCGCTCGAAGTAGGCCCACCTGGGGTTTCGCAGGTTCATTTGCGCTCTGCATTGACCTCCTTTAAGTGACAATGCCCAGTTTCTGCCATTCGGGAGGTTCATCAGAGGCCCTAACCTATTGGTATTCCAAACATTGTACCCTCGTTTAAGTACCCGATAATCCGCTATCGCCGATCTCCGCTTGGGGAAGGAGGCCTTTATTTTGCGAGTTGAACGCGGCTTGAAAATTTTAACTCGGTCTACAAAGATGTGAGTGCATCTTGGGACACTCCCAATAAATTTGTGCACGGAATCACGAGAAGATATTGAGAATTTCATATATTTCATATATTTATATATTGAGAATTTCAAATAAAAAAATTGTGCGGACTCCGCACTCAGTTCTTGTGAAAAAAAAGTTTGGCTTGATAAATGAATCGCTTCGAAACCACCAGACCTTCACCAGCACGAAATCCGTTTATCGGTTGAAAGATCGGCTCAATTATTAAATATAATTGCTATAATCATTGAATGAATAAGAAAGGACTATTTTGTAACACTCTGAATAATTCAATATAATGGCATAATGATACTGCTCAATACTCATGGCCAAGCTCATGTGTAATCATGTTTCCTGCTGATTACACATAAATCAATATGTGCTTACGTGTTTTGTACGGAGTTGGTCCAAAGTCAAAACGTTTACGGCCTGAAAGAGGAAACGTTTGATTTCCAACATTTCAACAAACAACTGTCCCTTTCATTCATCACGCACACACACGTAAGTATATTGTGTGGGTGCTCGCTTGTATCATGTTGTATATTATCTTGTGGTTTGGATATTGTGTGAGCCCATGTGTATTCCCTTTGAAGAAACGTAATACACCTATACGTTACAAGGTACACAGTACATACACGCACGTATAGCTTGAAGAGGGAACGCGGAGGAAATTCAAGAGGAGGCTGCGAGTTTTGTGTACACGTGCTGCTTCCTCTCTCGCCCTAAGGATCTCGCCTAAGTATAGAGTATGAGTGAAACGATATTCCGGGACCATATGGTAACAGGCCTCTGTCATCTAGGACTAAAAATCCTTTTACATCCTTCTACATTATTATTATTATTATTACTTATATCCTGATATATATGCAAACCTGCGCACGGAAACATTTTTCATGTTCACACCGAGAGGAAAATTCTTTTGATATTAACTAGATGCGTCTATTTGATTTTTTTAAAATTTGTATTAACTAGATTTTTCGTGAAAACTAATTTTTTCTATTCCATTCCATTATTACAATTATTTATTTTAAATATATTTATTTATTCAAATGAAGATCTATTTAATGTCGTCTGATAAAATTAATTAAAAAAAAAATGTATTAAAAAAACCACGTTTTTAAAACGAACTAACAAGTATAAAATAATTTCTCGTAGCCCCATACAAATTTATAACCCAATACAGATTGTCCTGAAAATTTGTGATTGTGAATTTTTAATAGCTGTGAAAAAAATTTGTAAGATTTAAAACGAAAAGCGTGAGGCGCATGCAATAGATAATAGAGAGAAGTGTAGGGCGTAGCTGTCGTTGAGAAAACTCACACAAAAGTTCATATCATTTGCAGTGCAATAAAATTGTTAGTGACTTAGGTGAACTATTCATGCATCAATGATCTTTTGCATGCGCCCCACGTTTTTCGTTTTAAATCTTACAATTATTTGCATAGTTATTAAAAATTCACAATCACAAATTTTCAGGACAATCTGTATTGGGTTAGGAATCTGTATTGGGTTATAAATCTGTATGGGGCTACGAGAAATTATTTTATACTTTTTAGTCCGTTTTAAAAACGTAGTTTTTTAAAATAATTTTTTTATTTAATTGTTTTCTGCTTTTTAGTCTTGTGTTTGTGAAATTTTGCAATGTATTTTGAACATCTTGATGAGATTATATCAAAGACATGTGGCAAATTTCAGGTTCACTTCATTGTTTCTTTACCTGATCATATCTGAAATAGAAGTAGCTTAAGTTGGCTGGCTGTCTCCTTGACCATCGTAGAAATTGTCACTAGTGCACTATTCACGATTCATTATAATTTTTTAAATTTTTTTATTTTTCTCTTCCACTAAACTTCATTTATTTCTTTATTTATTTTTTTCACAATTTTTTCCTTTTTCCTCTCTCTTAAACTTTTTTTTATATTTATCTTGTCTGTCAGTTTGTTTGTTTGTCATCCAATTCTGAGCTATGTTTGAAGTTTCACGGTTAAACAGACAAACAAACGGTAGTCTCAATCGCTCTTGTTTGAGCATGATGAAATGCGTCACTAACAAGGCGAGAGATATGTTGATCAGCTGTCAATGTTCAAAAACGATTGCAAAATTTGTACCGAACAGACAAACAAACAGCAGACAGACAAGAAAGCGAGTTCATATTGCATTGTCATCCAGTTCTGAGCTATGTTTAAAGTGTCAAGGCTCTAACTCATCCGAAAGTTAGTTTGAAATCGATTGCAAAATTTGTACCGAACAAACAGATAGACAAGAAAGCAAGCTAATAAAAACGTGGTAATAAATATATGACTTATTCCTAATAAATCTGTTATTTCGTTTCATCCAATAGTATAAGACAAAAGAGACAGACGGAAAAATGGTACACGATTCAGTTTCTTAAAAATCTCATGGCTTTATTTTCATTAGAAGACTGTTGTAACATTCTGCAGTTGAGGAAAAGGTCTTAGTCTTTCTATACATAAATAGTCGCGCCTGTTAATAAAAGGTACGACGATACCTTTCTTTTTTCCCAAATAACAGCCTCATTAGTGAAAAAAAAAGAAAAATAATTTAACTTTTTTCACAGCACTTTTATGCCATGAACCTATATTCCTTTCTCGTATTCGTGCGATGTATCGTGTTTTATCTTTATTTGTTTAATTTGAATCTATTTAATATTTAAAAAGAATACCTTGAAGACAAAAAATATTTGAAATTAATAGGGTCGTAGTTGGCCGTGAGACAAGGAAAAAACCTATTTAATTTAAATAGATTTTATTCAAATTAAATATTTTTTTTTTGTCAGTGCAAGAAAAGAAATACGAAAATACATCGTGAGAATCGAGATTGCTTGAAAACATTTTTTTTTTTAAAGAAAACAGGATGCCAGTTTCTTTTTTTTACGATTGAAATTCTATTGAGGTTCTAATCCGCAAAAGTTCTCATAGGTTGTATTCTAATGAGCGATAAATACGAAGATGAGCAGCGAAAAAACATGAGAAATAATATGTGTTTCGCAATTGCGAGAGTACGGAACAATTCTTCACTTTGCATTATGTGCTCGCAGCCGGGAGCGTGTACATCCTGTGAACAAACGGGAACTCCCCCCTCCTCTCCTTCTCTCTCTCTCTCTCTCTCTCTCTCTCTCTCTATTAAAGAAGCCGAAGATAATGAGCCCGCGAGTCAAGCGTGCTTTCGACAGGTATATCTTTTTTCGAATAACAACAATAACAGCAGCGAGCTAAATGTATAGGTGCAATATGGCGCGTGCCTTGAAAGAGCTCGGAAGGAAGTGACAGATGGTCAAGCTGGTCACCGTGTACACATGTGTTACTCTCGCGAAAACGAAATTCTTCGTGACTTCCTCAAGCAATCTTTTCTACCCACAGCATACACGTTGGGTGTTATTCCAGTAACACAATCCCACCAAAATATCTCGAACAGCCAGATTTTATGGCGTTTGTTTTTGTGGAAAAAAAACAATGGTGTCTCGACACTTCCGGTTGGCGTCGATGGTGTCGTAAATTCTTATGCGTCGCAACCGTCGAGAGCATCGCGTGTTCGACCGATAATTCGATGAATTTTTAATAGACTAGACTGACTCGGTGCGATAAGCGCAACCGAACGCCGGAAACTCCGTGGAGCTTCGTAAAATGGTCACGAGATAAAAAAAAAAGAGCAGATAATTTTTTTTCTCGCATCATCGTGGTTAAAACGCGTGCAGGAATTCGAGATTACGAACGGGCGTATATTGTCGGGGTCGAGTAAAGATTGAAAAAAAAAAATTCTTGTGATTCCAACGACGATGCATTGCTTTTTTTGCATTATTTTTCTAGGATAGAGGAACTTAGTTGACGAGTATCAGATTTAACTTTGAAAAAAAGATCGTGCGGTGGAACCGAGCGGATGGCAAGACCGGTGGAAAAACGAATTTGGGGTGAAATCTAAAAGGGCGAAATCGTAAAAGTGAATCTTTGAAAAAATAAAAAAAGAAAGATAAGAATTTTAACGAATGAATATTCGATGATGTACGAATATAAGGAGAAATAAAAATGTTGAAACTTCAATCGCAGTGACAAAAAAATTCTTTTGATATTAATTAGATGCGTCTATTTGTTTTCTTTTTCCTTCGAAGTAACTAGATTTTACGTGAAATTAAATTTTTCCTATTGCATTCCGTTATTAAAATGATTTATTTTAAATATATTTATTTATTCAAATTAAGATCTATTTAATATCGTCTAATAACTATTTTAGTTATTCCTAATAAATCTGGGATTTAGTTTCATCTGGTAGTACAAGACAAAAGAGAGACGGAAAAATGGTACACGATTCAATCTCTCAAAAATCTCATACACGGAGAGAATTAAATGTTAAAAATTACCGTGCAGTAACGGTAACCAGATGACAATCCTGAAACTTCGCTTATTATTACTGAGTAAAACACCGATTTTAACGAAAATAAAATAAAATTTCTTCTTCAAATAGAAAACTTTACCAGATTTTCTAGTAAATTTTGATGTGTAACAAAATATGCGAAACTTAAATTTAAAAAATATATAATAGCGAAATTTTACTGTGCATTTTATTATTTTATGCCTTTCAAATTGTCCATAAAACAGTATCGTTTTTATAACAGTTATTTTAAGATTTATTATAAAATTTAATGAGTGTTATAGGAAAATATATTGTGCTCTCGGCAAAAATTATCGTGCGCGCTACCCTTCTTGTATAGTAAAATTTTAGCTACGTATTTGAAATTTTCTGTAACGTGAGTTAAAAAAAAATTTGTCGCATACGAATTATTATGCTTTTCTCACTCGCCACCACATTGAAATATATCACGGTAATTTTTACCGTGAAATTCACGACAAAAATTACTTTTTAATTCTCTCCGTGTAGCTTTGTTTTCATTAAAAGACTGTTGTAACATTCTGCAGTTGAGGAAAATGATTAGTTTTTCTTTACATAAACAGTCGCGCCTGTTAATAAAAGGCACGACGATACCTTTCTTTTTTCCCAAATAACAGCCTTGTTGGTGAAAAAAAAAAGAAAAAATAATTTAACTTTTTTTCACCGCACTTTTATGTCATGAATCTATATTCCTTTCTCATATTCGTGCGATATATTGTGTTTTATCTTTATTTATTTAATTTGAATCTAATCTTTATTCAATTTAAATATATTTAATATTTAAAAAGAATAGCTTGAACAAAAAAAAATTCGAAGCGAACAGGGTCGTAGTAAAAAAAATGTAAAAAATATAAAATCGAAACGAAAAATATGATGTACACCGATGTGTCAAAAAGATTTTTATGAATGAAAATAAAATAAAGACTCAATAAAAAAATTCTCGATAATATAAGAATATAATGGCAAAAAAAGCTTGAAATATTGATCAAGCAAAATCTAGTTCGTATACTGCGATCTAAATTTTTTTAATAATAAATAAAATAAAATAAAACACAAGACCGATCGAAACCGGAAGCACGCCATATCCTGGTGTATAAAAAAAGCTTCTTACGGCCGTTGATAGCTGTTAATCGGATTGATGTGCATAAAAAAAAGGCATAATGGTGGCTTAGGAATGAGATCAACGAGTTGCCTGAAATTTACTTTCAACGCTATTGATTTACAGTACAGTAATGTTAATAACGCCGCACCGCTAATAATAACAAATAACAATAAAAGCGGATACAGTGGACCAAATGGAGAAGCTCAGGTTCGTATAATTGGTCCTTCCTCCTCGCCGCTGATTGTTTTAAACGAGAACTCGACGACGAGCGCAGAGTATGCGTACGTACTTAGAGTACGCGGTCCCCGGCAACTATACGGCGATATACGGGGTGGCTCAAATTACGACGAAACGTCCGGCATAAAATGTTCAAGGTAAGAACATCGCTACGGACCTATTTTCGTGTCGTTTGAGAGTACCGAGTCATGCAGGAAAAAACGTTGATAGAATTAACGAAAAGAGTGAAACGTCGATATGATTAGGTACGTCGCGAAGGACATCTGGTGAAAAAAGCGGAGCGTAGAATTATAAAGAGCGACACGAAGCGAGAACGAGAGGAAGAGTGAATTTAAGTTTTTCTAAAGTTAAATCAAGTTTGCATGGCTGGAATGCGAAAGAACAAAAGATCTTTTCTTCATTTTTATTAAAATTTATCATTTTTAGCCTAAGATCGTGGATCTCTTACGAGGATAAGAGAAAACTATTTAAATGATTTTCGTGCTATAAATACGCGGAAAAATGTTAGTAATGGAAGAAAAATTAACTTGCGCTGCATTGCAACGATGCAAACTTTTCGCGTATTCAAATATTACGAGGACTTGAACGTGACAGCGAAGATTCATCGTAGCTCATTTGATGCGGTCCGTTTACGGCCACGCTATCGCGTGATTACGAAAAGCCAACATTCATATTTATGTCAATCGGCTTCATGCATAAGCATAGGGCGGCGCTCCCCTCGTACTTCACCCCTGACGGCCAGACCCCATAACAACCTTAGACGATACAACACAATTTTTTAAATGGAGAATCGCTTGTTGAGCTGGCATTTATCAATTGTCAATGAACGCAGTGAACATGCCAGCGAGAGACATCAACTCTCGCTAAATTCACGATTGTTAACAGGAAAGTGTCCTAAATTCCTCGAAATTTTAGTACTTTTTTTTTGTTAAAAAAAGATTTAGTAGAACTTATTGAATTTAATTTCAATAAGTTTCATTAAATCTTATTGAAATTAAGTTTCAAGACTTATTGAAATTAAGTTCCAAGAAATTAATTTCAATAAATTCCAGATTTAGTGGAACTTATTGCAATTAATTTCAACAAGTTCCATTAAATCTTATTGAAATTAAGTTTCAAGACTTATTGAAATTAAGTTCCAAGAAATTAATTTCAATAAATTCCAGATTTTGTGGAACTTATTGCAATTAATTTCAATAAGTTCCATTAAATCTTATTGAAATTAAGTTTCAAGACTTATTGAAATTAAGTTCCAAGAAATTAATTTCAATAAATTCCAGATTTTGTGGAACTTATTGCAATTAATTTCAATAAGTTCCATTAAATCTTATTGAAATTAAGTTTCAAGACTTATTGAAATTAAGTTCCAAGAAATTAATTTCAATAAATTCCAGATTGAGTGGAACTTATTGCAATTCATTTCAATAAGTTCCATTAAATCTTATTGAAATTAAGTTTCAAGACTTATTGAAATTAAGTTCCAAGAAATTAATTTCAATAAATTCCAGATTTAGTGGCACTTATTGCAATTAATTTCAATAAGTTCCACTGAATCTTTTTCCAACAAAAAAAAAACGTATTTGGGTTAAAATTTTAGCATTTTTCAATTTTTATCGATGAAACGCTCAACCCTTCTCAGGCGATACTCAACACGATCCTGACGTTTCTACCATTTGGTTGGAGACACCCTCTAGAGAGGAATGTAGCTGGAAGTATGCTCTGGATGAGAGGCGCGCGCGCGATTATTAACTTATGTACCACACCACGTACGCATTTACCGACTTACACAATGCTGCGTTTAAACACACACACACACACACACACACACAAACATATATATATATATATATATATACACGAGTATGTACATATACAAGACTGGAAGGGCGCACATCCGGCGTTGGCCAGGAGTCCAAGGCGATGTCTTTGTAGACAATGCCCGAGTATCAAAGTTCTCTCACACGCCGTATACAGGACCGAGAAAGAAGTGTGTAACGATTCAAGATAAATCCAGAAGATAACGTGCGCCGCGCTGGCACTTTTTTTTTATGACGAAACATCAAACCCAGGACCGTCGTTTCTCCGAATGCAAACCTCGCGTATAATAGTTACCGAGGAAAATGACAAAATTTGATGAGAATTTCATGAACGATTGCGAGAAAGAGAAAAGCTGAGTCCCTATATCGGAATTTGATAGAGACGCCGCACGTAGGAAATCCACATTGGAATTCAAGTGCATTCCGCGCTATTTCCAGATTTACGTCAATTGGGAATTTTTATTCGAAATCCACAAGCGGTATTTGTTGGATCTCCCAAAAAAAAAATATCCTTTCACGATCCCAAGATCAATGAGAGCGATGGTGTGAGTCAAATTCAAGAGTTGAATTTGACTCGGACCACCGTTCATTAGATTTTGACCAATGCATTGGGGACGAGAAAAATTACTGTTGCACAGCAATTTCAATAAAGGAGTCTTTGGCTAGTAAGAACATTCCTGTGGCTCCTCAGCCTTCTTATTCTCCTGACTTAAGTCCTTGTGACTTTTTTCTCTTCTAGAGATTGAAAAATCACCTCAAGGAACGTCATTTTGTGACACTCGAAAACATTCAAACGACTGTAAGCGACCAGCTGAAGACTATTCCAATATCCGAGTTCCAGCACTGCTATGAGGATTGGAAGGACCGTCTCCAGTGATGTGTGACTTCCCAAGGAAGTTATTTTGAGGGAGACAATATTGAATTGCAATTATATTCGAATAAAAAAAAAGAAAATGAAATCAGTCTCATACTAAATTTACACAGCTCGTAGTTTAGGGATCCAATGCGATGGCCCATTGGATCCCTATCAGAAATTATAGACGATAGTGGCAATCCAAATGGATCCTTATGACAATTTCGGCACGCCTATCAGCATTTTTCGCTGCAATATCAATCCAGCTGACATCACTAAAAGGGATGATCACACAACCGTGCATTGTAGTGTTCGCGGGGAAAATTTCATTGCGCAAAAGAAGGGGCATGTACTCGACGGAGAGATTGATGAAAAAGAAAAGTCAGTAATTGCTGGCGACCCAAAAATGCTTGAAGCGTTTAATCCGTCACTCGCTCTCCAAAGTCCAATTACAATGATGAGAGAGAAATAATTATTCTGTGACAGTTGTACAACGTTCCGCGACAAAGTATGAGGAAACAAGGGGTGATGAGCGCTTGGAGAACATTTGTGCAATCGTGTCTCGAAGTGCTGATTTAACGTAAAAGGATTGCACCTGTGGTTTTTGAATCTGTGGTTGTCCCTTAAGGCCATGTGTCACACGTCCAGTCGGTAAAAATCCTACTGCCAAGTTTTCTCCTAGACGGATCATATTTCGGGCAAAAGAAGAGAAAGCGGTTGTTCGTCGTTCAACAGAGCGGAACGTGTTTCTTTTCTTTTTTCCCAAAAATCAACCGTTTCAGAAATCATTGGGAATCTGCAAATCAGCTATCTCTCTCGCACTCATGGCCGCTCGGTCGGTGTGACACTTGGCCTTAAGGAGAAAAAAAAATCGTTTTCTTCATTTCTTTCCCTATTTTTGTAGCTTTTTCGTCAAGTAGCGTTGGCGCGGGCCAATACTCCGATGGGTAACCGCGTAGCCGCGAAATTTAAATGAGTTTCCATTGTCGAACGAAAATGCCATTCTCACTCACGAAGCTTTTCCTCAAACTGGAGGAAAATTTCGAGAATTTGGGAGTGGAACAGACTCGAGTGTGAGAAGGACGATGGTAGCGGTGCTGGCGCCAGAGCCTAATTAACTATACCCAAAGATTTTGGAGTTTTCAAAGAAACAATAATTAAAAAAAAAAGACAATTTTTATTTTAATAAATCCCCAAAAATCTGGAAAAGAGGTTTTTCGGGTTTAGCCGTCGTAATTTTGACCTCCCGATAAAAACTCGGTGACATTCATTATTGGCAGGAAATGTCCGATCGGATAGACTCTTTAAAATCGTTCTAACGTTAAACAAACAATTCGTCGCATTTCGCCACACTTTCAATATCGTTGAAATTTCAAAATTTCAAACGTCCGTAGCGTCCGCCCTGTTCGAGTGACATAAACTTAACAAGGGCGTCTTGAAAAGGATTTTAGTAGACTCAAAAAATGCCGCTGTATTCGTCCCGATGTTTCAATTAGTTTTCGCGAAAAGTCCTCTTGAAAAATGAGCAAAAAAATATCTGAAAAAAATCTTGATAATCAATGGTCCGATTTTGAAGTTTGGCCAACAATCGAGAAATAATCGAAGCTCGATAAACGAAATGACATTATTCAAAAGGAATACACGGAGAGAATTAAAAAGTAATTTTTGTCGTGAATTTCACGGTAAAAATTACCGTGATATATTTCAATGTGGCGACAAGTGAGAAAAGCATAATAATTCGTATGCGACAAGTTTTTTTTAACTCACGTTACAGAAAATTTCAAATTCATGGCTAAAATTTTACTATACAAGGAGGGTAGCGCGTACGATAATTTTTACCGAGAGCACAATACATTTTCCTATAACACTTATTAAATTTTATAATAAATCTTAAAATAACTGTTATAAAGACGATACTTTTTTTATAGACATTTTTGAAAGGCATAAAATAATCAAATGCACAGTAAAATTTCGCTGATATTATATATTTTTTAAATTTAAGTTTTGCGTATTTTGTTACACATCAAAATTTACTAGAAAATCTGGTAAAATTTTCTATCTGAAGAAGAAATTTTATTTTATTTTCGTGAAAATCTGTGTTTTACTCAGTAATAATAAGCGAAGTTTCAGGCTTGTCATCTGGTTACCGTTACTGCACGGTAATTTTTAACATTTAATTCTCTCCGTGTACGATTACGAAAAGAATAAACGCAGAACGAAGTTTGAAATGGAAATAGAATAAAAATATGACGTGCAATTCAGTCCAAAAGAAAAAGAAGAAAATAGAAGAATATTGCAATTGAGGAAAAAAAATGCTGCAGAATCGAAAAAAATTTGAGTGAAGCGCGATTGAAGAGAATGACCAGGACAGACGACGTTATGTTCGCGCTTGACCCTACCTTTTGACTTCACTTGACCAAGTGTCAATAAGTCCTCGTTTTTTCCTCTGACTCCGTCTACCCCCCCCCCCCCCCCCAACCCTCCACCATCGAATAAAACCGAGAGCACCCAAGAATAATTCTAGAGGCGTCGAATAAAAAAAAAAAAAGGCTCGTCTGCGATTGTTGGCCTTGACGTATCGAATTACATCCCAGTGGATTTCTTTAATTGTACTTTGCAATAAATGTACGAGCTGCGATAACGATTAATCGTCTACAGTAGTGCACGATAATATTATCGTTATTACGAGCTTGCGCGCTACAAATAGGAATATCAATCATTTTTCTCTCTCACGATTTGCAATCGTATAAATAACACTCGCGGTGTACATTAATAATATCAGGCGTACTTCTATTGAGTTATTGTTATTATTATTCCTTGTTCAACGACCCCGTCGATCGATGCATTATATATTCGAAGACGTTCGTTCGCGATTTCCATACAGCCTCGTCTCGTCAACGTCGTGGGACTTTGCGGCGCCGCCTTGCTCGCAAGCATTCGCTCCCTTTTCTCTCGCTACGCATACAATGTGAAATTTTCATAATTCAACGATTCACGAAGCCGCGCGCTCGAGGCATTGCTTCTACGATGACAAAATCTAGAGAAATGTTAGCGTGACGAGCGTGACTCTCTGTACTCTCAATTATTGGAAGGAAGAGGAGAAATTTCATACTGTAGAAGTCGGAATGTGGTCGTGTGTGGAGGTCTCAATTGGCGGGATTTCCCGCTGGGAATTTTACTGGTAAGTGTGTGTATGTGTGTGTGAACGAATATACACATGTGTAATTCGACGAGGCGAGTATCAATTAATTTATTGGCTCTGTTGCAATATCACGACACGTCATCGTCTCCTTGAATCGATCGGATATTGACGCAAACTTTGTTCACGTAATGTGTATACGTCGAATATTTCGTGTTGTCGAGAAGGTACAGGAGAACACTGAATCTTGGAAATATTTTAGGACATACGTAAGAGCATAGAGAAATTGCTGCTGGAAACGAATGAATAAATTTATTATTAATTGCTACATTAAAGCATCGGCGTAAGCTTAAAATAAAAAAAAATACGTTTTTTTATTGTGTCATTTTATAGCCTATACTGCCAAAACAAATATTTAATTTAAATAGGATCTATTTAAATCAAATAGGTTTTTTTCCTTATCTCACTATGACCCTATTTGTTTCAAATATTTTTTTTTTTTTTCTTCAAACTATTCTTTTTAAATATTGAATGTATTTAAGTTGGATAAATGAAGATTAGATTCAAATTAAATAAATGTTTTTTCGCTAACAAGGCTGTTATTTGGAGAAAAAAAGTAAGGGATCGTCGTGCCTTTTATTAAGGCCTTAGGCCACTCAAGGATTTTCGAAAAATCGATTTTTTTTTTTGTTAAAAATCTCGAAAAACGATCTCTTTTTCAGGCCCCAAGCTTCCGGAGCTCGCAACCGATCTAGACCAATTCGTAAACGCTATATTTCGCAAAACGTACACGATTAATTTAAAAAAAAAAACAAAGCCGAGGTATTTTAGCCACACCATAATTTGCCGCTGCATCAACAATTCCGTGCTGTTTTTGCAACGCCTACAAATGCAACGACAATCGCGACTCCACTCCCGTCGGATCGCTATCGACTTGTGTAATGGACTATTTTCGGATCGGTTTCCCTCCCAAAAAGAACGGCCGGAAAGGAGAGAAAGGAGCCGGGGGGGGGGGGGGGGCGTGTGTACGAAAACGTAACGCGTTTAACAGCGTGACCCGTTTTGTATACGGGACAAAACTGCGTGAGCTTTCGGAGGCTCTGGAACACAGGCCACTAACGAGAGCAAAACGAGCACGGTGAATTCTTTATTTGTGCGTTGAGTGAATAGAAGGGAGAGAGCGCAAGAGAGACAAAGAAGAACAGAGAGAAAGAGAGACAAAGATAGAAGAGATTAGCAGAGACAGAGATAGAGATAGCAAGAGAGAGAGAGAGAGGGAGAGAGAGAGAGAGAGAGAGGGAGGGGAGAGAGGGAGGGAGAGTGAGAGAGGGGAGAGAGGGAGGGAGGGAGAGAGAGAGAGAGAGAGAGAGAGAGAGAGAGAGAGAGAGAGAGAGAGAGAGAGAGAGAGAGAGAGAGAGAGAGAGAGGGAGAGCTGATGAGAGTTCCGTGTGTGGACCGGACGGGTTCGTTGCGCCGGATGTTTCGTATTCGCCCGGTACTCCCTCCCTCGCCCTCTCTTCGCCATCCTCTATTTTCCCGGTCTATTGCTCCGATTCAATGCATATGCGTCACACAATGATATAGAGCGAATCGCAATCGGAAACCAAAATCAACAAGTATATTTTCGTCCCGATAAATTCTATTTTGGTAGCGAAATTAACGAGAATGAGCGAAAGAAATTTCAACGGAATTCACGTTGGATAAGATTAGGTCGGGTAGGTAATATGATACGTAGAGATAGTAGTAGTGGTGTAGTCGCCGAAGACATAATGCATTATTTTATCGGCCAGTCGAAACGGACACCCGCTACATCGGAGCCTGAGCCTGAAGAAGCCAGTGATATATATATATATATATATATATATATATATATGTGTGTATGTGTGGGATATGTATGGCACGTACACGTCCGCATGTATACTAAATGACGGTGGCACTCTCTGGCGCCGTGCCTATCATTACGTTGTTTGAACTCGTAATACACATCGTATAACGCAACTTCTCGAACGAGCTTTTTTTTCCTTCCCTCTCTATCCTCCTATATCTTTGTCCCACTCCACTTGGACGCGTATATATATTGCCTATATAGATGGCCTCTTGCCACGCGTCGTAAACGGCCAAGCCGCGTACGCCACTTGAAGAAATAATTTTTCGTTTGTTCTCCTCTGGTCTGATGCTATTGCTCGGAATTTTCTTGTATTGGTTTGTTTTTTCGTTCTTCTGGCTAGAATGCGTCGATATCAGGTATGCAAAGAGGAAGTTGGCGTTGAAGTTTGCATCGTTGGAATGCAACGAAAAGTCTTCTTTATTTTCTCATTTCGTCATTCTTGTAGCATCTGAACTCTTTTTTTTCCGGATTTAGGTTGTAGATCCCTAATGGGAATCTTCAGAAACGTCTCCTATGATTTTCGGAGCCTAAAGGTGGTAAAAAAAAAAAAATTCGTTGTATCGCAACGATACGAACTTCAATACTATAGAGGAAGTTGGATTCAAGGGGTTAGAATTGTTAATCTTGTATTTCAATCGATTTTTCGATCACGGAATTTTATTTTCGTTGAAAAAAGTATTGTTTTTCTGATTTGTTATATTTTAATGTGTTGGATATTCGGATTTTTCATTCTCCTCGAGAGCGACGTAGTGAGAAGCTTATGGAGACTTCGGAGTGAAATTTTTCGGACGTGTTTGCGTCTGAAAGAATAATCAGTGTCCTTTGACATTCATCGGCAAAACGCTTGAAATAAAGAAGCGTAAATTAGTATATGTTTTTCGTCTCGGGATATTTTTAAACTCGACTGACCGGGTCACTAAATTCCGCGGACGAATTAGTGATAATTAATTTTTCGCGTGGAGTCATTTAAAAAATGTTATCACTGGACGAGGATGGGCGTGGTGCACCAAGCAGGATGATAAGTGGCATTGGACGATGCCATGGACAGATCTCGGACGGGACGAGTACTTCCGGTCGATTCTACATACTCGTCGCGTTGTCGCGGTATGTTACGAGCGTCTGTAACGCACGTACTCTACAGGAGAGACATCTATCTCGCTCATAGAGCTCTGTGCGTATATAACACAATAGGTATACAGGGTGACTCGAAAAGTGACGTCCAAAAGGAAAATCTGGATGCCACGTATCTGTTCGAATCGAAATTCATGATGCTGAACATTGCATCGTTGGGATGCAAGGAAAATTATTTTTAACTGTTCAATTTTTTGTTTGGTCGACTAGCTTGTGAAGATCACTCAAACATTTTTTTTACGTATTCTTATTAGATATTTACGACTCCAATTTGCAAGAAAAAAAAACGCTTTGGATAATGATGAAAATAAAGGAACGAAAATAAATTACCGAAATAAATTAAGACGGGCAACCACATTAGATGCTTCAAAAAATGATTTTTTAATTTTATTTCATAAATCGTTAGCAAAATATGTTAAAAATACACGCTGAAAATTGCAAAACGATATACGGATTCCTTCTAACGGTATGTATATAAATGACTCTCCCGCTCGACTACGTGAGCCACATCCACCCCCCATTACACATCCTGAGCCACATCCTCCCCCATTACACCCGGATTTACAAGAGCATATTCTTCCTATATATGAAGATCTATCGAGAGAGATTTTATTGCAGAGATGTTTAGGCGGTCATACCCAAAACGCAAACGAAAGTTTTAACTCGACCGTTTGGCGATTAGCTCCAAAACATCTCCATTCCGGGTACAAAATAATCGAGGTAGCGGCATTTCTTGCTGATGTTTTATTCAATGAAGGAAATTCAGCCTTACTCATGGTTATGAATGAACTACAAATCGTAGTTGGCAGGCAGAGCTGGGGATATGCCGAGCAAATAGATCAGATGCGCGTGGCTCGGAAAAATATAAAAAGTTTATTAGAGACAAAAGAAGTTCGAAAAGCTCGTAAAGAGGAAATGCGAGCTTCAAATGAGTTGCATGAGGAAGAGAAAGGACTGCTGTATGGTGCTGGAATCGCTGATTAATCGGTAAGACACTTTATCATTTGATTAAACACATCTGACTTTGAGTTTTTCGTTTGTGAAACTTTAAACGTGTTTTTCTCGAAACGACATTTTTTCAATTTGCGGGAATCATAACTCAAAAACTAATTGATGGATCATTTTCAAATTTGGAACACGTTTACATAATATAATTTATTAAAACATGAACCTAAAGTTGGAAAGATTAGATTGTTCAAAACATATTTATTATTGCAAAATGCCGGGAAAAAATGCTAAAAATCGATCATTTTTTTTTCTAACACGTTCCAACATTCGATTCTCGATTTTTTTTTTCAAAATTTAGGTTCATGTTCTTAAAAAAACATCTCAAGAATGTATAAAAATTTGTTGGACTTATTTCAGATGCGAATTGCGAGCTGCACATTTCCCGCAAATCGACAACGACGACGATGACACGCCAAGGAACACAGCGGATTACACCTTAATTAATGCATGAAATAACTTGAAAAAATTACCAGACATGAATGAAAATATGAATAAATTATTGTCAGAGTTGCGGAAAGTTCCTTTTTTTTTCTTCACAATAAAAAAAAAATAAAAAATATCATCTAATTTTCCATCTCCTAAAGTGGTTTCCCGCCTTAAATGAAACAAGATAAATGACCAACTAAGCACTAATGTCAATGCCTTAGATTTTTTATCAAAAGTTTGAAAAAATAGGGTTAAGAGGAGCAGTCATTAAAGTTCAGATGAAAAAAAAATATGTAAACTAGTCTGAATGTCGCCCAAATGCTTTCAAAAACTTCTAAGAAGAAAGTACATACACAAAAGAGAAAGAAAAGATAAAAACTTATGCCACAGGAAAACTGGAAAAAAAAATGTTTAAGGCATTATTCTCTAAAACTAAAAAAGCTCGAATAACATACATTGGGGTGATTCGAATAGCTATTGATACGAGGTATCTAGATTTTCCTTTGCGACATCCCTTTCGGGCCACCCTATATATATATATATATATATATATATATATATATATATATATATATATATATATATATATATATATATATGGGTACGGGGTCCGGTCGTTTCGCTTTCGAGAGCCCTGCGCATGCGGCGTCGTAGGGACGTGCGCCGATCACGCGGTGCGTGTCGCACTTCCGGTCATGTTCCGTACACGAAACAACCGGGACTGTTTTCATTTCGTGCGCGTATGCGGATTTGCCCCTCGATTTTATTTTCATCAAGAGGGGGAGGGATGGTGATGGAGTCAGGACTCGGATCCCGTTTTATGAATAGCTGTTTTGTTTTTAAATATGTTGAAGATAGTTTTACATTTTATGGGAGCGACACTCGTCTTCTTCAATGTAGGTAAATTTCTCCGGGAATCATAAAAGTACATAGAAATTATACTTTTATCAATAATTAAAACGGACACATTTGTGGCGGTACACTCGTACAATGGTTCGTAATCGTAAAAATGCAGAATCGAATGGGAACACTGCGTGCCAGATGTTCCCGAGATCATCATTATTGCGGTTCGATCTCTCTCTCTCTCTCTCTCTCTTCTTTTTCTCTCTCTCTCTCTCTCTCTCTCTCTCTCTCTCTCTCTCTCTCTCTCTCTCTCTCTCTCTCTCTCTCTCTCTCTCTCTCTCTCTCTGAGTCTAATGCTGCGAGACAGAAAATGAATCGAGACTCGGTCAATCGACCATTCGAATTCCATAAAGCGTATGCACCGGCAAATTTACGTAACGGGAATTTCGTAAAATGAGAAATTAAATTGTGTGTTGTCCCCGTACGTCCATTTCCGACTAATTAACGAGGCTCGAAAGTGTTTCACAAATGAAATCCGATTGCTTTTTTTTTCTTTCTTAAAATGAGCCATACACGTGTGTCCGATAGAAATTCATATTTAAGGTTTCAATAAATCGCGTTGCATTTCGTGTTGCAGAAAAAAAATGTAATCAATTTCCAGAAAAATATAATCGTATTGAAAGTGAAACCATTCCTACACGGAGAGAATTAAAAAGTAATTTTTGTCGTGAATTTCACGGTAAAATTTACCGTGATATATTTCAATGTGGTGACAAGTGAGAAAAGCATAATAATTCGTATGCGACAAGTTTTTTTTAACTCACGTTACAGAAAATTTCAAATACGTAGCTAAAATTTTACTATACAAGAAGGGTAACGCGCACGATAATTTTTACCGAAAGCACAATACATTTTCCTATAACACTCATTAAATTTTATAATAAATCTTAAAATAACTGTTATAAAGACGATACTTTTTTATAGACATTTTTGAAAGGCATAAAATAATAAAATGCACAGTAAAATTTCGCTGACATTATATATTTTTTAAATTTAAGTTTTGCGTATTTTGTTACACATCAAAATTTACTAGAAAATCTGGTAAAATTTCTATCTGAAGAAGAAATTTTATTTTATTTTCGTGAAAATCTGTGTTTTACTCAGTAATAATAAGCGAAGTTTCAGGGTTGTCATCTGGTTACCGTTACTGCACGGTAATTTTTAACATTTAATTCTCTCCGTGTAAAATCGTAAGCTGTCATAAACCCTTCGTGGTCACCCTGGGTAGAATCGACCCGTCGATCAATTTTTTGCGTAAATATATAATAGTTCCCGACTTCGAATGGGACTGTATTCACCATTCTTACCTGGAGTTTGAAGTATCCTCATACCATAAAATTTACCATTCATAGAAGAACATACATCGAAACCCATTTCCAAAAGTATTTATTTTATATCGAAAAAAAAAATGCTCAAAGTTCATGCATTTTTCATGCCTCTCGAGGGTAAGCTTCCCTTAAAATTGTCGCATCGTCGATATCTCGATTCCAAAGTGGCTGAAGAACAAAATAGTGCATCGAAAATAAAGAAGAACAACAAAAGAGTTACGAAAACGTGAAATAAAACAATTCGTGACGCGTACGGAGCGATCGGAAGTAACGAATTAGATCCCACGCGAGCATATGAATGTATTGTTGTGATGAAAGGGCCTCGAAGGGACAACAAGTGGATGCGAGGGAACGAGTTGAGGGAGCGAGATGAGATGGGAAGTCGGGAGAGAATGAAAATTGTCCGTCCGATCCCGCTGCATATATCCATCATAAAACGTATTATTATTCAAAGCGACATAAAGGAAACTTCCACCAACTCTTTCGCCCCCCCCCCCCCCCCCCCCTCTCTCTCTCTCTTTAGCTCATTCTTATGATCGACGAATGTAGCCTCCAATATATTTGTAGGACGTGATCTTCTGCAATAAACGAGAGGGAAAGAGCCAAGGAGGGAGAGGGAGAGAGAGAGAGAGAGAGCCACAAAAGCCAACACGAAGGGAAAAAGTCCATTTTGAATTTCATTGTTCAATGCAGACATGCAAAAAAGGCCATCTGCGGGGAATTTTACCGCAATTTTGTTTGCAACAGGAGAGAGAAGCCTTTTCTCGACCAGATGTTCATTTTTCCCCTTCCCACGCCTCTTTCTCGCGGTCCCCTCTCCCATTCCTCGGCCGCACGATGAATGGGAAACATTCCTCTTTCATTCCACTTTTCGTGGTTTCACAGGCGCACGATATTGAAATTTCGAAATATAAATACTACTCGCAGCGGGAGACCTGTGGGCCGCGATTTGGATGAACGTCGTATACTTTTGTAGCGTTGAGAAATATACCGCTTGATCTCAAGGACGATGATCGGTATCGTACGTAATCAACGATTATGATTTCTCCGGAGTAATTGATTTATCCGAAGTTCGAATTAATATACGGGACGATCTTAATCGTGAGATCGGAGCATCACGCCGGAATTTTGATTTCTAATCAATTCAGAGCTAGCGAAACTCGAAATTATCATTGGGCAAGCAAGCAGGTGAGTATCACTGGGCATGGAAAAAGTTAGGCATGCGCCTCGACGGTAAAATTTCCTTAATGTGCAATCTTTGTGGGATTGAAGGCAAAAAAAAACAAGATTGCACAATAATGCATCAATGGATTATCCGATTAATTCCCGTGCAGAAATTTCTTAGGGATAGCTACACGGAGAGAATTAAATGTTAGAAATTACCGTGCTGTAACGGTAACCAGATGACAACCCTGAAACTTCGCTTATTATTACTGAGTAAAACACAGATTTTCAAAAAAAGAAAATAAAATTTCTTCTTCAGATAGACAATTTTACCAGATTTTCTAGTAAATTTTGATGTGTAACAAAATACGCAAAACTTAAATTTAAAAAATATATAATATCAGCGAAATTTTACTGTGCATTTTATTATTTTATGCCTTTGAAAAATGTCTATAAAAAAGTATCGTCTTTATAACAGTTATTTTAAGATTTATTATAAAATTTAATAAGTGTTATAGGAAAATGTATTGTGCTCTCGGTAACAATTATTGTGCGCGCTACCCTTCTTGTATAGTAAAATTTTAGCTACCTATTTGAAATTTTCTGTAACGTGAGTTAAAAAAAACTTGTCGCATACGAATTATTATGTTTTTCTCACTTGTAACCACATTGAAATATATCACGGTAATTTTTACCGTGAAATTCACGACAAAAATTACTTTTTAATTCTCTCCGTGTAAGTTCCGATCGGATCCCGATCAGGATATGATACGAACTCCCTACAAGGGGCATCCTCATCGGAATCCAGATGGTGCCCACTACGTAGCGCAAGGCGGAGACGTAGTGTCAAGAATTTGAAATGCATAATTTAAATATGTGTTAAATACATTTTTCTTCGAAAATTAAATATATATTTTCTTATTTCGAACGATCTCCATTTAATTTAAATATAATTACTTAGAATAAATAACCTATATCACTTTTCTCGAGGAAATATAAGTCTTTCAAGGTCTATATATTGTTTTTTCGAATTTTAAAATTAAATGTAAAGAATTTTGTTTGAAATTCTGTTATTAAAATATATAAGTTTAGACAGTTATACTGTAGCACGAATTTTTACCTAATCGTTTTTCAGATCCTTGAATAAATGATTTCAGAAAACGTTCAGCGTCTGCAGCTTATACGGATCATTATCTTCTGGTGATTTTTACATTCATCCCTGGGATCCGATTCGATATCGAACGAGATCTTGTTCTAGAAGTTCGGCATTTTAGCCTGGATCCTATGCAAAGTTTCTATTTGGATTCTGACTGGAGTCCTTAAGGCCTTCGGCCACTCTAGAATTTTCCGAAAATAGATGTTTTTTTGGTTAATACTCGATTTTCGAATTCTAGCGCAACCCCTCTTGATTCATCTCGTGACTTTCTACTAACTTTAAACGCGTTTATCTCAAAACTACATTTTTCAAGTCGGCCGGACTCATAACTCAAACAAATTTCAACCGATTCACTTGAAATTTTGACTGTATATTTAGAATTACATTTTCTGAGGCACGATGTAGCATTTTTTAAATTATATTGCATAGTTCCTTCTTTATAAACAATTTTCTGACGATTTTCTCATGGCATTTTTTACCTTTTATTTTAGAAATACGCCATTTTGGGAAAAAACAATTTATTAAAAAAATCCTACGTACTTCCATAGCTATTCTTATATGTAATCCGGCCATTGACCTTCCAGAAATAAAGGTGTCATCGGAAGAATGCTGCACAGTCGTCATTTTGACATGTATCACTGTGAAAAAATAATTTTGTATCGTCAATTGCGTGTATAATAACACCCCTATTTTGTAATTCCGATTGATTTTATGGTTTCGCTGAGAAAAAAAAAATCACAAAATATGCCCTTTTTTGGCCTAAGGCCTTAATAGTTCCGGATTAGGATCCTGACTGGAATCCGATTTGCGAGCGTTACATTTCGCTCCCGGATCCGATCCGATGTCCGACTGGATCCCGATTGACAAACCATAATCCTAGTCCGAATCGGACTATCCATAACAATATTTCTGCACGGGATAATGCATCAATGAGTGGCGCATCAAGAATTCTTCGATTAATTGAAGACCCCGTCACGAGCAATCCATCTCCAACGTTCCAAACGTCCATTTTTCACATTTCTTCCCATCTTTTCGACCAAAAGCTTCGGAACATAAACGTTCGGAGGAAAAGAAGCAACAAAGAAAAAAAAAATCCATAAATAAAGATGAGATCCGGAAAATGTTGTCTCGCTGTATCGACACCGAAACGATGACGTCGCGATCATTGCTCGCGGCCTCGATGGACAATTCGAATTCCGAGAATGCATTTACCTCGGCCCACGCATACGTGACAACGGGCTTTTTTTTATACGCTCGCGTGTATGTAAATTTGCGTGTGTGCCGGCTTTGCGGCTTCTGGATGGTCTTCCCAGCAGGGGACTTTGCGTTCCTCCGACCACACTTTGCTTGCACATTGCTCGCGAGAGGACGCAATACACAGCCTGTATCTTTCATCCCAGGAGCGTCCAAAGATGACACGATGAGAGCTCGTAGTTGCGTCGATTGTATTTCTCGTCGCTCGCGATGCGCGTTGACGATCAAGAAATGATCAAGCGGTCGGGGCGGACCGTTCGTTGCTCTTCGCGTAGAAACATCATCGTTACGTATCTCGTGAGAGAAACAACATCCAAAAGTGCATCTTCGAAGCATGAGACGATGTCACGAGTGACGTAGCTCGAATTTGTTATTTCAAGATTTTTTTTTCCTGCGCACACGTGTCCAAGAAAAACTTATACTTTCCGGTGTGTATGAGAAAGTGCAGGACTTTCAGAGGATAAATACAAATTTCACATATCACTCATAACTGTGTATTTATGTTACATGTGTTTGTAATTGTAATTATGATCGAGAAGTAATTTTTGAATGAGGGACTCATTTGAAGAGCAATTTGTGGAGAATTTATGTTCTTGAAGTTTGCATCGTTGGAATCCAACGAAAATTACGATGTTGAAGTTTGCATCGTTGGGATGCAACGATTTTTTGTTTCTTCATTTTTCATTTTTTAAATTTTAATCATTATCCGAAGCCTTTTTTTTCCAAATTGAGGTCGTCAATTATCAATAAAAATACGTACAAACGTTTAATGGATTTTCACAGCTTTCATCTACCAGATAAAATTTGTACAATTAAAAAAAATATCATTTTCATTGCGTTCCAACGATGCAAACTTCAACGTCATCGAAAATTCACTTTTGTATGTTTATTTCCTAATTTTCATTATTTTACGAAATCTTTTTTTTTTGTAGATTTAAGGTATTACTGGATGGAACATCGAGCAAAAAGTTTGTCCAAAATGAGCGAATCGTGGATTTACAAGCCTAGATCATGTCTTACATGTTTAGCCTTACAAATACACGGAGAGAATTAAAAAGTAATTTTTGTCGTGAATTTCGCGGTAAAAATTACCGTGATATATTTCAATGTGGTGACAAGTGAGAAAAGCGTAATAATTCGTATGCGACAAGTTTTTTTTAACTCACGTTACAGAAAATTTCAAATATGTAGCTGAAATTTTACTATACAAGAAGGGTAGCGCGCACGATAATTTTTACCGAGAGCACAATACATTTTCCTATAACACTCATTAAATTTTATAATAAATCTTAAAATAACTTATAAAGACGATACTTTTTTATAGACATTTTTAAAAGGCATAAAATAATAAAATGCACAGTAAAATTTCGCTGATATTGTATATTTTTTAAATTTAAGTTTTGCGTATTTTGTTACACATCAAAATTTACTAGAAAATCTGGTAAAATTTTCTATCTGAAGAAGAAATTTTATTTTATTTTCGTGAAAATCTGTGTTTTACTCAGTAATAATAAGCGAAGTTTCAGGCTTGTCATCTGGTTACCGTTACTGCACGGTAATTTTTAACATTTAATTCTCTCCGTGTAGCTAATTTAATATTAAAATAACACTTAGAAATATTAATTTTCCATTTTTCATAATAATTGAAGCCAAATTCGAGGATATTGTGTCGTGTGCTTGACTGAGATTTTGTCAGTGACTGTACATCTGTTTCAGTTGAAACAGATGTACAGTCCAACAAAAAAATGTCTCAATCTTTAAATTCAATTCATACGTTCAGATCGTATTATTATTATCAATAATTTTTCTGCACGGGTATGTGTGAAATTTCGACCTTCTCATCCCAATACTACCAGCAGAAAAAAATCTTGAAAATTAACCTGTTCATTGGAGCCCCAATCTTACGCAGATAGGTTTAAAAAAAAAAGGAAAATGAATCACCGAAATCGCGTTTCAACTTTATCGAATAGCACGTATAAAGTTCATGCGTACGAGGAATGGAATGCTGCGCGACCAAAGAGGGGGATGTCCGTGTGTGTGTGTCCGGTGTTCTTATCCCGTTTGTCTCGCGAAATCGCGATATTCCGCGAACAGGTTGAGTGTGAGTAATACGATCGCGAATTACACTTTCGCGCGAGCGAGTAAACGCGTACGACGGAAAGCGGGCGCAATACGAACGGAGATTGGACGGTGAGACCACGTGCTTAGCGGCCGATTCTACTTGATGGTAGTCAGACTCGGACGTTCAGCTTTCACCAAGATTTCCGCCACACACAAATATATATATATTGGGTGAAGTAAAAAGTTCTAAGCGTTTTCCGCTAGATGTCTTTAGTGAGCCATATATCACGATGTATACATCGCATCGGGTCATACTATACGGCGATTCAAAAACATTCGGTGATCCCCGATTGTTATTGTCGTTATGGAATCTTCAGAATTTTTGACATGCTTAGCGCAGTTTCTATCAGACATCTATACCTATTTAGTATATAAATAATTACATAGAAATATGGCCGGCAAGTCATGTCCATAGACTGCTGCATACGTTAAACGATAATTTTTAGAGTCGTATTTTTTTGTTCAAAGTTCGGTAACTTGGCTTGAAATTTGACCAGTATACTAAGATGTATTTTTACTTAATTGTGGACGAAAGTCTGGTAATTGTTGTGTATTCGGGTTTGTGGAAGGAACACCTTGATTTTTTCTTCATTGCAATATCAAAAATATATTAGTGAAATGCCACGTAATAAATAAATAAATAAATAAATATATATATACAGGGTGAGGCACATAAAGTGTTACAGAGCAATAACACTCAAACTATTGATCATATCCAAAAATGTTTCAGACAAATGTTTCAGTGTTCGAGAAGGCCGCTATATACTGGACCACCCTATTTTTTTATCGGTGGAGGCGCTGAAGCTACGTCAAGGTCAACTCCACTTTTTTCAATGGAACCATGTATTTTTTTTTCGCCTGACATTATTACCGGTTTTAAGACGAATTCAGCGAGCTACAACACAAGGTCATTCTAGTCACGCAAAGTATGAAAATAGTCGAAAAATCGAAAAATATCGGAATAATCACTTTCAAAGGATTCACTAACCTTTGTTTGGGTCTACCTACAGAAGATGTGATGACCCTCGACTTGTAAACACTTGTAAACACGCCTGACCACGCCTGACCACGCCTGACGACATGAAAGAGAAAATACGCCGAGCATGTACCGAAATTACACCACAAATGTTGGCTGAAGTTAGACGGTCTTTTCATCAGCGAATTAACAAGTGCTTACAAGTCGAGGGTCATCACTTCGAGCATCTTCTGTAGGTAGACCCAAACCAAGATTAGTGGATCCTTTGAAGGTGATTATTCCGATATTTTTCGATTTTTCGACTATTTTCATACTTTGCGTGACTAGAATGGACCTTGTGTTGTAGGTCGCTGAATTCGTCTTAAAATCGGTAATAATTTCAGGCGAAAAAAATACATGGTTCCATTTTAAAAAGTGGAGTTGACCTTGACGTGCCTTCTGCGCCTCCACCGATAAAAAAAATAGGGTGCTCCAGTATGACGGCCTTCTCGAACACTGAAACTTTTGTCTGAAACATTTTTGGATATAATCAATAGTTTGAGTGCTATTGCTCTGTAACACTTTATGTGCCTCACCCTGTATATATACAGTGGCGTGCAAAAGTTTCGGGCCAACCTTTTTTTCTCAGTTATTCATTGAACAGTATCGAATTGGCGGAAAGTTCGTTTTTTCCGACGAATCCAAATTTCAATTGTTTGGAAGTGATGGTCGCAAGTACGTAAGACGTCCAGCAGGTACCAGATACGATGTACGATATCAAATTCCAACTGTAAAACACGGTGGCGGAAATGTTAAAGTATGGGGAGCATTTTTTGATAACGGTATTGGTCCGCTAATAGAAATCCAAGGCAATATGGACGCTATAATGTATCGAAATATATTGCAAGACCATATGATCCCATTTGTAAAGAAAAATATGCCAAATGGGTGGATATTTCAACACGACAATGATCCCAAACATGCTTCGCGTCTTGTGAAGAATTTCCTTGAAAGCCGAAAAGTGCGCCTTCTCGACTGGCCCTCGCAGTCACCGGATTTAAATCCGATTGAACATGTGTGGCAAGAGCTCAAGGTTCGCGTTGAAACGAAGAATCACTTCAACAAGACGGAATTATGGGATCATTTGCAATATAAGTGGGAAAAGATGCCACAAGATCGCATCTCGCAATTAATTGCGTCTACGCCCCGACGATGTTGCTGCTGTAATCGCTGCTAAGGGCATGGCAACGAAGTATTGACTCTGGAGAGAAAACTAAACCATGTTTTGTTATTTTTATAATGTTTTGTTTTTTGTTTTCATACGCAATAGTATATGGCCCAATACTTTTGCACAGTCATTAAATAAAAACTGTTGGATAATTGATTGTTAAAGAGTGATATACCACATTTTTTTTTAACATCAAACATCTCGACGCCAATTATAAGTGTCATCGCTCGCTTGTATTTCCCGTACCATCGTATTTCTATGCAATATCCACGAAAAATAGGGTGGCCCGAAACTTTTGCACGCTACTGTATATTGATTCCCGAACAATTGCAATTCAATCATCCATGAACGAGCGAATTATCATCAACGATCGCTGCGAAACAAAAGGGCCTAACCTACATGCAAACACATACACATAAAGCATACGAGAGTGATTGACGTTTGGAAAAAGCGTCGAATATCGCATCAAAAGTCACAGTGACGTAGTTGAGAGAGAGAGAGAGAGAGAGAGAGAGAGAGAGAGAGAGAGAGAGAGAGAGAGAGAGAGAGAGAGATCTCGCAAGGTTAATCCTGACGAGGATAGCATTCCAGTCGCGTTTTCACTCGCAACGTGCGACCTTCGTGCAACTGCGCGTAATACGCGAACCGGACGTGAAAAAAAATGAAAAAAGAATGAAGATAAAAGCCGAAGCCCCCCCGAGAAGAGAAATACGTCAAAAGAGAACATGTTTTTTTTTCATATAAAAAGGCAAAATATATTTCTGTACCCTTCTTGTAATATAGCGGACGATCCACCAAGTATATAGATACATATCTACAAGCGTACGTAAGACTATGTAATGCGGGATGCGATTGGACGGAATGTTTAGTCAGGCCGGAACTCTAATCTCCGGGTATGATGGCGCCCGAATAATTTAGTTCGAGCCGCTCGTTTAGTCAGGCCGCGATCACTCTCGCTAATCCGCTCTCTCCCTCTCTCTCGAAGCCGAATGAGAGAAAAAAATTAAATAGATTTGGAAAAATAAAGAGGTAGAAAAAGAGCGAGAGAGAGAGAGAGGGGGGGGGGAGAGAGTGTGAGAGAGAGAGAGAGAGAGAGAGCAGAAAAAACAAGTGAGGGAAACAAATGATCGCCTTGACGGGGCTGGGGGAATGTCTGCGTAAAATTCGACCACGACACGAGATAAACTTGTCGACGTGACGAGAATGGCCTCGTGGTGTTTCGACGCAGTGCACCATTTTATGCGGGCTTTATATAAATATATATCCATGCTATCAAAAGGGCGTAACTTGAACGATTTACCGTTTGAACGGTCGCGTAAATTCTTCACTGTTAGTCTCTCTTACTGTTATTCGACGACAAGGGCAGCGAATTGGAAGAGACGTATCATTGGAGTAAAAAATAACGTCAAAGATACGCCCGTACGACTCTGGGTGATCGTACGGGCGTAGCTGAACGTCGTCGTAGGCTCGTAATTAAGCGACGCCGACGTTAAGAACGTCACAGCTTCCTGGTTCATCCTGGACGCAGGCAACGCACTGCGGAGGAAGAGGAAAATGACAGCTAGAGGGAGAGAGAAGAAACGTAGAATACTTTGCTGACTTCGTATCCGAGTGTGTGTATGTGTGTGTGTGTGTGTGTGTATGTGTGGTATATATATCGCACCTTTATATGCGTGTCTCTC